>VZTF01007422.1:461856-652563 GCA_013397755.1 Cnemophilus loriae
TTTTTTTTTTTTTTTTTTAAATTGGAAGAGGAAAATGCCTCCTGGGCAGTCAGCTTTTATGCAAAAACTAGGTGAAGTGACATTCCAGTCCTTCAAGTTAGCTGTAATTACCTGGACGCAGCACAGGGAAATTTCTGGTTTTTAATCAGACTTGGCAGCTCACTGAAACATTCAGAAGAGCAGTGCAGAGTGTATTGATGTACTGATCCTCACTAGTTGGTACAGCTTACCTTTCTTCATTCCTTTCCAAGCCCTGATGTTCCCATCAAAAAGTTTAATCAATCTTTTAATCTACAGGTTACAACCACCATTGTGGGAAAGAAACCAAAACCAAAACAAAACAAAACCACTCAAGTACAAACACTGGGAATCCAAGTTTCTTTTCAAGCTTCTCAATGTTTTACAACACTGGAGAGCAAAACCAGCCACACATAAAAAAAATATTTAGCAGTATTCCCAGCAGTCTCCCGGTCCATCTCCTGGGGGTCTCATTCTCTTTCTGTGCAAAATTTGACTTTTTTTTCTTTCATTTCCTTGCAAAGAATTTCCTTAATGGTTATCATACAGAGCCTTGGCCTTCCCAATGCCTCCCTTTCCTCCTACTTGGCTGTCAGAAATTTTCTAACCCGTAACTCCTGAAATAACATCAGAACCTGAGAGTGTTTTATTGTGAACTTTAGTAGCAAAAAAGATTCAAGGAGACAACATAAAAAGACAACATAAAAGAACTTTTTTAGCCATTGTGTTGGAGTTTAGCAAGACTTTTGGTTTCTTATTTGCATGTCTGCAGAATGAAAACATGGAACAAAGCTTGAATAAGCTGGATAGACTCCAGCTCCCACTGAATTAGAGTTGAATTCTGGTTTCCAGAGGTGGTCATTTATGGTGTCACTTGAGGGTACAACTGGTGTCCATTCCTACGCACTTTATGGTCGCTCAGTGAAAGAGTAGAAATGAACCAGAATAGGTGATTTTTTGTGTTTGCAGTGGTGCAGAGTTATCAATGAGAGGGTTATGTCGTGTTTAGAAGGTCAGGCAGGGTTTAATCTGTCACTGCAATGCTTGTCCTGCAAAAAAAGCCCCGATGGTCAGAACCGTAGAAGCGGATCCTCCTCCATTTCTCTCAGGATAAACTACAATCGTTACATTTGATAAAATGTTCTTTGTCTATTGTTTGGCTTTTGTTTGTTTGTTTGTTTTCCCCTCCAGGTCCTGAGGCCATTTTCAGCACACAGACGTGGTCATTTTCACCCCGGAGCTGGACGGCACCGTCCACCTGGTCCTCCTCCACACTGGCACGAGTCCATATCGCTTCCCGTGCCACCTCCGGCCGATTTCCGTTTGCACCTCAGGAACAAAGGAAAAGGCTATGTTGTGGTTGAATACTGCTGGGGAGCAGACCAGCAGGAAAAAAGCAGGTCAGAAAGAAGGGGTAGAAGAGAATAAATTTTTTAGATATCTCTGTCCGAGTTAGTTTCCTTTCTAGCTGATACAAAGAAGTAAAATCTTGTCTCATCAAGGCCGTCTTTCTGCACTGATGAAAACTTCTCCTAAAGCTCTGTCAGTACTAAGCTTGAGGTCTCTAGCACTATATAACATTTTCCCCATTACTAAAATAGCTTCTCAGCTTTTATTTATACATCTTCTCCTTTTTTTTTTTAATATTCCTGTGCATATTTATTCTATTAATGATCTCACTAATGTTGCCTACACAATTAAACACATTTTCTCCACATTGCCTGCTCTCTCTCAGTTGCTAAGGGATGTTGTCTTGGTTCCATCTGCTTCTAGAAAAATATAATCTGCAGCAAGTTTCTTAATCAGCATGCACCAATTTGTGGCTGGGAAATAATGCTGCCTTGCCATCTGAGACGATGAGGGGAGAGCCAGCAGCAGTCAGGAGACGTCTGCTGTGTGTTGTTGACAGCTGTGTCACTGTATATCGTGTACTGGCACGCTCACAGGAGCACAGGGTGGGTCCAGGCCACCCACTAAAGCCTCCTGCCACATCTGATTCTTGTTAGGAATGTGCCTCCCCAGATGTTTAATAGGAAGGGAATTTCTGTATCGAAGTGCCGTGTGTCTGAAAAGTCGAGCTGGATGCGAAGCTGTGGTCTGTGGTTAGAAGGCATTAGGGCTATTAATAAACTAATGACAGCGGTTTTATCTAAACACAAGCATCATTAGAGCAGCTGGTAATTCTCAGCCATAAACTCAACCAAAAAGCTAAGAATGTTAATATATTTTAAAATATTTTGTTTACTATTTCAGAAACTTCTGATAGAATTCAGAAGGTTTGGCCCATGGCATGTGTAGGTGATTAAATACTCTTTGAAAGCTTCATCAGCCCTAGACTTTAAACTTGGAAAATGAAGGTTTAGTCAATACAGTCCAGGGAGTCTAGAGTGATCAGGGTCAGAATAATCTCCTAAAACCACCTTCGACTTTATAGAGATGCCATTTCTGGAGAGGAGGGTGGGCATATATGAAACTGGATTCTCCTTTTTAGGAACGCAGACAGAATCCAGCAGAGTGTTAGTCTGAAACTGAATCCCAGTCATATTCTAGAAGAGCAATCTCAGCTACTCTGGAGTCAGAAAACAAGGGAAAATTCCAGAGTTTCAACATATTCTAAAATATGGAGGATAAAATGTCACGTTTTCTGTATAATTCCTTTAAGATGCATTATTATCACATCTAGACTGTGTAAATGGACCTGGACACTAAGCTAAAAGGAAAGACTCCTCTCCTATCAACAGTAAAATTCTGACTTATATATTCTAAATGGAAAATCAGGTTTATCAACATGAAGAAATACTGAGATAATTCATGAGACTATTAAAAATGCTAAAAAATAATATTTCACTATTGGGCAAACATTACAAATTGAAATTCTTTCTGATTTAAACATCGACCTTTAGGGTTTGGAGATCTCTCTGCATCATTGAAGCAAGTTGTATTTTCAGATCTGGTCTTAGCAGGGGTTTTCCAAGCCCTGCTATAGGACAAAAATGCAGAGAATGGATAGAAAATTCTTGATAGACAAGCAAAGTAGTAAAAGTTCAGTTCTCCACTAGATGGCTTCATTCCCATGAAGATAATTGAAATTAAATTCATCGGCATTGTTACCTCATGTTAACAGTCATAAGAAAATGAAAGATTTGATTACCTGTCTGTGTGAAACTGATTGCTAACTATACATTTGCCACTGAAAGCAATATTTTAGAAGATATAGCTGGTATAGTTTCCTTACCTCTTGGTTCAGGAAGCAGTAGAGAACTGCCACAATAAACCCCTGAAAAAGAGCAGGAGAAAAAGTTTTGAGGGTTAACACAGTTTGAAAAAGCCACTTGCATTATCTGACTTCATTTTGGTGCTGTGTATGTGAATTAGTGAGTATCACTATAGGTGGGAGGATTGCTAGAAACTGGAAGATAATTTATGGATCTCCAGTAAAGGCGAAGAGCCAGATAATCACCTTGCTAGTGGCATTTCATCAAAGTCAGTCACACGCAATGAATTCACAAATGTAACTGATGATTAGGAAAGTGTGGTCCATTCTGCAGCCCAGCACACTGAGAGCTGATCCTTTCTGCACTCTAAAGAATGTGAAACAGAGACTTTGGAAGGGGATCCATGGATGGAGCTCACACAGCTTTGCAGTCAACTCCTGTGTCTTTGCAGAGTGTCAGGTGAGACCAAATTCTGGCCTATCGAATATATTTGTTAAGATTCGGAACTGAGATAAACCTAGGACAATCCTAGGAGGTCAAAGGACCTACATGACCAGATGTTGGCTCAACCCCTCAACCTTTTATTCTATTAATTTATTTATTAAACTGTTGATTAACTCAGAGAAGGTCCCCTCCCTGTACAGAGAGTCGGGATTAATGGGCACGGTCTGTGGGGCAGGACTGACACAATGGATTCAACCCTCGAGAGGAACAAACCAACACAAAACTCATGGACTGTTGGTGATGCTCCCTGACAAGCGATCCCATGGGACCATCCAGGGAGAGCTTTGTTCCCTGGGGAGGTTTGGTGGCATTCCCACAGCTGCTGCTTGTGGACTGAGGTGCAGCACAGGGAAAGGGAGGGAAGCAAAGGGCGCTTGGGTCCTGCCCAGCTCATAACTCAGGGAGCAAAACCACCTGGAGGGGCCGTCAGAGCAGGAGTTTTCTTGTTGGCATCAAACTCCCCAAGCTGTCCATGCCCTGTGTGACCACCCAGAGCAGCGGGGGGCGTCAACCCAATATTTGCAGGAGGGAAAGGGGCGTGACATTCCTTGGGACAGCAGCCTGTGTGGGGCTGGTACACGCACCAGGCACTGCTCGATGTTTATGTTCAATTATCGATTTATTCCTCGACAAAGAATTAGCAAGAGGGCTGAACCTACAGCTTCAATTGCCTCTGGATGATTCAAATCAGCCCAAGTCAGCTTGAATTTGTTAGTGAAGTCGGGGAAGGCAGGTGGACAAGTACTGGTAGCAAAGAAGATTTTCCATGCTTGACTTTGGCCCCCCATCCAATTCACACACTTATCTGAAATCTTGGCCTTGTATTTGCAAAATCTGCAAAAATCTTTAGTCCAGCCTAGAGCCATGTGGGATTTGTCACCTCTTCAGATATTTTAACTCAGCATAGAACCAGGAACTTTGTGAGCAGACACACTCACTGGTTTCAGGATCCAAGGATTTTTTTTGTGCAATACTTGTTGTCATGAGGACAACAAGGTTAAATTAGAAAAAGCTAAGAAGGAACTGAAGGATCTGTGGTAATTTTACCTGAAAAGATCCAATGCAGAGCTCCAAGTAAAGCCGAACCCCCAGGCTGATGTATTCTGGGAGGAAGTTGAAGACAATGTAATGGGTTCCAAATAATGGAATTAAAAGCAGAGTTGATCTTGAGAGACGTCTAGCAAGGACATGAGAAGAAATAAGGTAATATTATTTTTCTGAGTAAAAACTAATGCACTCAGAGTGCCACGGTAGTGAATAGAAATTAAAAAGAAGCTAATCTATATAAATATATATATAAAATAGAAATAAATATGCTGGCTTCCTTTACAGTTCTCATACAAAGGCAGCTATACAGGGTAATCTTTTGTGTCCTAAATAAGAGAATTAATGCATATCCAATTAATTGTTTTCTTGTCCTTAATTGGAAGGCAGACATCGGAGCTGATCTGAATGCATCTCATTGGCCAATATTAAGTAAATTAACACTCACACGTTGACTAATTTCCTTTGGAATGAGATAAGGTTGGGAATCTCTAAAATTTAATGCCTGTTAAACCAAGCCTGTCTGTGACACTGAACAACTGCTTCTCTGTTTAGAAAAGACCATATAATTTTTTATTATTAAAATAATTGAATTAAAAAAAAATATTCCATACACTACCTGTACTGAGAAGAGTTATTGAAGTTGATTTGTCTAGGGTCTAGTTTTTTCAGCAAGATTCTGATGATGTTGATAAATAGGACAAAATTGACCTGTTCACAATATTTGAGCCGTGGGGGTGAAGAAAAAGAAAAGGTTAATTTCTGATGTAAAAATTTTGCAGTGAAAATCCGGTGGTTTTTTTTAATTTCAGTTATAATGTAATTTGTGCAGTTTCAATGTAAGCCCATTAATGCTATTCCTCTTGGCAGCATTCAGGTGTTTAAATTAGTTGCGTTCCTGCTTGAAGAAATGGCTGGAGATGAAAACTTGAGAATTTCACTTTGTGCAGCAAAATATTTCTGTCAATCGCTTGTGTGACTCTCTTTTACCTTTTGCAGCTCAAATCAGTTGGATTCTCCCTAGAGATTAATATTGCATTAAATTCTGGCTCATCTCCCTGGACATTATTAATAAAATTTATCTGCCTAAATACCTCTACAATGAGATATTTCCATCAGAGTGATCACCCCGTTCTGCCTTTGCAGTCAGTGGAGAACCAGCCAGGACAGTCAATAGAGCTTCAGGTGGGGTTGGGCACAGGTCACCTCCTCTCAAGATAGATATTTGTTTAAAATTAGAATAATCACATGCCAAAAGAGTGCATATTTCCCTTTGCTGGCTCTGGAGGAGCCTCTGAGGAGCATTAGCTCAGCTCCAAAGCAGTTAGGGTCAATCCTAATTTGCAAATCAAATTTTCTACAATTGCAGTTTGGCACAGCTTTATCCAAAGTCTGTGAGGCCGCTCAGTTTTCCACTGTCAGAGGGATCTCCCCGTGCATTTTTTGCGTGTCTATATACACCAGCTCTTCTTTAGGTGACACTGAGTGTGTAATTTTGCCTCCTTTAACCAGAGTCCAACCTCATTCTATCCATTAGTGATATTCCGTGTATGTTCCAGCAGAAAAATCATCAATTGCAGTCCCTTGACTTCAGATGTGGATGTCAGAAGGGCGGAAAATAACGGAGGTAGAAAGAAATGAAATATTTTATTGAAACACTACAAGCTCTGACCAGCATTCAGCTTGAGATTCTTCACCCCCATTGTTTGTGTGTATCTTTAAGGTCCCTTCCAACCCAAAGCATTCTGTGATTCCCTGCCCCTCATTTGCATGCATCTGTCCTCCAGTTAAATTAAGGTTTTTATAGCTGGCCTTAAGGTCATCCTTTAAGTGCTTTCTCAAACACTGCTTGGGTTTAATGACTTGTGGGAGCAATCATCTATGAGAATCATTTAAAGCCCATCAGTTTATTCAATAAATGCCAGGCTCAAGAGCTGTTATCAGTCATCAGCTCTGAACAGAAACCTATTGCCCTTGAAAGTTTTGTATTACAATTTTATGGCTGATTCTGACCTCTTATGCTAAAATTTTGTTTTCAAATATTATAAGGAGTATTTAGTCCACTCACTTGCTATTAATTTCAAATAAACTAACAATTCTGTGTAAGTTAATTTGTTTGAAAGATAAACTTTTTAGTTTGCATTGGACACAAGAAGTTAATAGTAGAAATTTACCATTCCTCTTCCTACAACTCAGCAAACAGCAAAGCAATTTTAATTCAAAAGTCTTTTTTTCTTCCAAGTAATATCAGCAAACTCAGAAGTACCTACCCCCACAGAAATTATAATTGGTCCTTTGATTAGCCACCAATAAGGAGAGCCTTGATTAATATCCCAGCATCTGTGAACACAAGAGTAATTTAGAAAAAGACATGTATGTAATCACTGCAATCAATTAAAAATATAACCCAAGAATATAGAATAATGTAAGAAACAATGACTTACGCCGTGTCTTCAAAGTAGAATTTTGCCAATATCCATATAAGAGTGAAAAGTGTTGGAAAACCTGTCAGACATTTAAGCAAAAAATAGAATTAACCCAAGCCTTGTCCACTGAAACTCTGCTGCAATGATAGGGATCGCTCATTTTTGAGAGCTGGAATTACCCTTTGGGGTCAGTTCCTGTAACAAGAATTGTTTTAAACACTGTCTCTAAAACACAAAAAGTGATTCTGTTTGCTGAGTTGTCGGGCCTACCCTAACCTTTGGTGGCAACAGCATGGATTTCCCTCCCTGAACCAACCAAAAAATTCCTCTGGGCAGGTGCATTCACCTGCCATAGAGGAGTTCTCTGCTTTTTCCTTCATACAGCAACTCTCTGTGGGCACCCACTTGGTTTCAGATTTTTAAGTCTGGACAATTCCATTTATTCCAGACAACAACGCAATCAGGGGGATGGTGTTGCTGTTTGTTCCTGTCCTGTTATTTAGTGGGCAGAGCTGCTTCATTCGTATGATAGCTCAGCACAAAAGATGGGCTGTAGAAATATCAGGATTACAAAAATTCCTGCTTAGGCAAAAAAAATTCCTTTTCCCGGACTGTGTAACTATTCTGCACAAACAGGAGCAAGGCACATCTAACTCTGGTGTTTGTGATAACTCCTTAGAGGCAGCCGTGTTTTCAGTGGGGTGAGGAAGGTTAAGACTGGATTTCTCCCTGTTCATTCCCAAATACACCTAATTTTCCATTCCTTTTACAGGGAATTTATTGCAGTACTTTTAAAAAACTTCATTGCTCCTCACTAGTATGCACATAAAAATAAAATGGAAGCAAGGCCCAGGTTAGGCACTTTAGTTAGATTGGTTGGGTTCCACATCCAGTATTTTTAGTGGGAATGGATCATGGAATCATAGAATCATAGAATCATAGAATCATAGAATCATAGAATCATAGAATCATAGAATCATAGAATCATAGAATCGTGGAATCATAGAATCATAGTTATAGAGTCATGGAGTCATGGAATCATAGAGTCATAGAATAGCCTGGGGTTGGAAGGCACCTCAAAAATCACTTGGTTCCAACCCACAGCGACACCTTCCACTGTCCCAGGTTGATCAGATCCCCATCCAACCTGGCCTTGAACACTTCCAGGGATGGGGAGTCCACAGCCTCCCCGGGCAACCTGTGCCGGGGTCTCACCACCCTCACAGTAAAGAACTTCTTCCATGTCCCATCAATCCATGCCTTAAGGAAAGTCCCTCTCCAGCCTTCTTGTACCCTCTGGAAGCTGCCATATGGTCTCTGTGACCATATCCTATCTTCTCCAGGCTGAACAGCCTCGTTTAACATCTCACCTCTTATTGATTTCCTGTAAAATCCGTACCTACCCCAGCCAAAGAGAACCAGCCACCAAAAATATCTTCTTCCATGAGAAAGGGATGAGAGCAGCAGGCAGTTTAGGTAAAGAGCCTCCACCAGCAGCCACATGAAATTGGTCATCATGGAATAATGACAGAAAACCACAGAGATCTTGCATTCAGTCTAGGGAACAGGAAAGTTGTAGTTTAGGCATTGCCTGGGGACATATCTGTTTGATTTGACCATGGAGTAGACATCTGTAATTCTGGCTGAGTTCTACCAAGAACAAGATCTCACCATTAACTGATGCTTGAATTGGGAGCTTCAAAAAAATCCCTTCTTAGTTAGGGATTTCTGAGTAGTAAAGCTTTAACCATCATAACACCTTGCAATCTCCACTGCATTTTGCTTTATATCTCTGTGTTAGAAATATAACTTGGGGCCCCAAGGGGGAGATTTCCCTCACAAATGCACTGCCTTGAGTGTACCTTCAGCGCCAAATACTCCCTGAATACTCCTGAATACTTGAACACGCTAAAATTCTGTATGGCTGTGAGAAATGCAGAACCATCCCGTCAACCTCCGTTTGAAAACCGTTGCCACATTGCCAAGATCTGGGGCTAAGTTCATCGTCTGGTACCTTGAGTGCTTCGTGGTTTACAGATCAGAGCTTCCAACCAGAACAGGAAATCCAACATTGCCGGAAGAATAAGCTTTAAAAGTTGTTCTTTGATGTACTCAGAGATCTTCAATGTTAGGCTTCAGATTATAAAAACATAAGTGCAATGATACTACTTTGTTGCTATGTGAAAGTCTAAATTTCATTTAGAGTACTGCAACACCACAAATTGGCGCTTTAAGAATATAGGAGGGCATAACGTACACATTTATGGAAGTAAAATATACTGAATAAAAGAATTATATAATTTTCATTACCAGGTTAGGAGATAAAAAACCAATAAGTAGTAAAAAAGAGGCATGAAAAGTGAAACCTTATATAAATGGTGTGTAAAAACGTCAAATACCACAATATCCTGCTTTTCATGTGCTTACTGTAGAGAAGCTGCAGTGATCAATGCCCTCCTCCTGGAAAAGGACAGCATCCCTAATGAAAATGGCAATAGCCTTTAGGATAAATGTGAAAAAGAGCTGTACATGGATATAATTCCTGGGACAGCGAAGCCTCCTGGAAGAAAAGAAGAAAAGTCCGCCCGAGACAATTAACTGAATTGTGCCAGCAGTAATTAAAATAAACAATAAGCCCTTGTTTTATCTCAGGTACTTCCAGACACGTTTAAGAAGAACACTTTGATCCACTGAGCACTTTCAGAGAGAGACAGAAAACTTCCTCATGTGAAGCAATTCAGCTACAGTCTGCATCCTAATCCCCTTCCTCGTTAACCACAATTTTAGGGTTTTTTTCCCTTACTTTGCCAAAGTTACTTTGATGAATTAAACGAAAGCACAGAAGATCTTTAAAACAATTTGGCACATCTACTTTAAATGCAATTTGCATATCTACCTTAAATTCCCAGTTAACCAAGATTAAATTTTGACTGTTATTAAATACAGATTTTCGAGGGCGTTATACAGCTTCAACCTCATGTTTTCACTCAGAAACGAGGATTTTAATTAATAACCAAAAAGTTCCCCTAAAAGCTGAATTCCATCCAGACCCAGTAATCTGAGGGTCAGCTAATCTGAAAGTTCACCTAGAGCGTGCAGAATTTTATTGCTGACCTCAAATGTCAACCCCATTGTTAAGTATGACTTTTCCTCCCTATTACTACATCTCCTTATGTCCATTGTTTCTTTCTTTCCCCTCATTTGGGCTGGTTTGTTTTCCTGAGGTCAGAGTGGATGTCAATAAACATATCTGGTGGCTTCCAGACATGAACTAGGAACCAGCAGAGGTCAAGAAACTTTCCCTAGAGAACCCTGATTCTCACAGCGTAATAATAAACTCCTGCCTTTTTTCTTTTCTCTTTTTTTTTTTTTTTTTTTTTTTGTCTCTCGGAAATACAAGAAATAAACAAAGATTAATCAAATAAATCCCACGTGGCAGCAAACATTAAATCTATATTAAATGATAAACTACTTTAAATACTCTAAATTAGAGCTGAAAACACCTAAATGATGGAAAACTCAGTAAGAAAGCATTCTTACCGAGTGTGACCAAATTCTGAGACTAACTTTAAAATGTGTCTTTAGTGGTAAATTTTTCAATTGTAATCTATACAATGCTGTAGGAACATTGATTCAGAATCAAGTCCTTTGTGTATACTCTTATTAATAAATTCCCTGGAGCCATAACAGGCAGGCACACAAAGTTTATGAAAAAAATCTTCATTCCAGCCCAAAGCAAGGAAATTTTTCTGCTGGTTCTTCAGGATCAAAGTGAGTTGCTGAGTTTTGCCAAGAGATAGCCAGGGTTTATTTCGCAGATCTGATTCTTCTTATTCCTGGCTCTCTCTGATCACTTTTGATTCCAGCTTCAGTTTCATATTATTTAACCTACAGGGCTGGAATTTTTAATTTTTATTCACCTGGATTTCTATTTATATTATTTTGTTTTGTCTAATGCTGTCTTCCACAGTCTAAGAAATTAAGAACTGTTAAAAGAATCGAGGTTAGAGGACAGCTTTACCTGAATGCAATAAGAACTGTCACGGCAATGATGAGGGAGGTGATGGACACGCTGTATCCCACGGTGTAGATGATCTTTATAGTAGAAAAGTAGGATTGCTATAAAAGAAGAGAATGATTTGTCACATAAGCTGCTGTTAAATGACAGCTCTTTTACTGATTCTGTCAGTTTTGCTTTGTTTGGTGCTTCCATTCTGTTGACATCCCTGACTGCCTCTTTTTTCCCTCTTTGAATCCCACAGCAAAACTCAACTTAAATCACTCATTATGTTTCTTTTGTGTAGTCCCATTCCACAGTTGCGTGGATACAGCCCAATCTGATGCTGAAACATGTATTCATCAGGGTGGCTGGAAGCTCATTCATAAAAACATAAAAACCCACACCAATCTTTCACAAAGGCATTGTTAAAAACCTTATGCAATTTTTATAAATGCTGTATTTTACACCACGTTTTCTCCCCAGCAGCAGCAGGACAATGCTGCTGGCAGCATGATGAACACAGAATTCCGTCAGCCTTTCTCTATTTTTCTCCATTTTCCTACTCTCTGCCTCCTTACTTCCAATTTTGCTGTCTATTCTTCCCTTCAATTTTTATTGTGTTGTGGTGGGTTGTTTTTTTCTGGGGTTGTTTCTAGCCTCTGTTTTTCTTGCTGCCAAACTCAACTGCTGCTCAGTTGGAACGCCAGTCAAAATCCATTTCAATTTGAGTGGCTCCTCTATCAGACATGATCCCTGAGTGAGGATAAGTTGACTTCAACTACCACAGATGAAAGCAGAAAACAGAATGAATAAGCTCTAGGCTGCAAATCTAACTCCAGTCTAACATGGTCTGTCCCTTGGGTCTCATTTCAGTGTTTTTAGAACCTAAAAACCGCACAGCTGTGCAGTGCATTCCTGCAGTTCACCTGGGGAAGGGGAGATGCTCGTTTTGAGCCTTAAGTGGAAATTTAGGCATTATAAGACTGACATTGAGAAGGGTTTATTAAATTTATTTAGGTGCTTAAAAATTAGCTGTCTAAATATGAGTCTGTAGTAGAACAAGAAGAATCTGGCCACTGGATGGATCTGTTTAATTATTAATACAGTCCTGGTTTTTCTCATTCTTTTTCTTTTATCGTTAATGAAGGAAAACACTCTCAGAAGACAATTCAAGTCTTTGGAAAATGAGAGCCTATTGGTTTCTGTGAGCAACAAAAAGGATCACTACACCTGCCTTAGCAAGAGCAGGTCATGGAATCACAAATCCCTCACTGGTTTGGGTTGGGGGGAACCTTAAATATCATCTGCTTCCAACCCCTGGATTGGTAGAGTGAAACCTTTGGTGCCAAGTATCGCCGTGTGGGTGTCGATGGAGTAGCTGCTGCTTGTCCCAAGGGGAACCTTTAGCTAAGGAACCCCTGGCGGTGCTTCTTGGCATCCCACAGGCAGCTCTGTCACCAGTGCGGTGGGGACACGCAGCCACTCTCACTGAGCCAGCCAGCTCAGGCGTCACTAGAGAAAAGAGTCAGAGGCGGCCCTTGCTGGAGCACCCAAGTTTATTACTGATCTGTTTCGATGCTGTCCAAGGATGAGAAGGAGTTGAGGAGGCGAGGGAGGATGCGAGCAGGAAGGCAAGGGGCGCAATTCTGTTCGGGATGGACTTTTATAGGGATACAGGAGGGAGGTGGGGTAATACAAGAACAACCAATGGGGATAAGGAGGGGATGGAGTGGGGCTGGATTACATCCTCTTAAGGGATGCAAGGGGCGTCTGTCTGTTGGCCAGTCAGACAGACAGAATCTCCATAGGGTCAGTGGGAGAGGCCTTTCTCACTGAGGTAAAGGGGAGTCTTGCACTTTGGGGCCTGCCCACCAGCGGGCCCCCTCTGTACCTGGGCTCTCTGGCCCCCTGGCTACCACAACTGCTGGTTCAGCCGATACAACAGCTGAGGACTTTGCATCCATGTGTGCAGGTTTATGATTATCCACAGTCTAATCCAATAGGCTGAACCTTTATTACTGGTCAGAGCACAGTGGGTGCATCCTGAATTTGCCTTCCGGTTCAGTTTTATCCATAAGAAGCCAGATTATCCTTCTGAGAGCATCCCTCAGAGTGAATGCAGTAAGTGGGGACAGCCAAGAGATACCCCTGGAAAATTCTCACCTGATCCTGACCGAAGCACTAATACAGATCCATGGTGCAGCGACTAGCTCCGACTTCCACAGTATTTTTTTGAGATTGATGAAGTCAAATGGGGTAGAAACCAGGTGTGATGGGGTTTTTTTGTCTAGTGGATGAACTGTGAGTTGTATATGATTACCCAAATCCCTGACTATGCACAGTTTCAGCCAGAGCTCACAGAAATACCTCAGAGCTCCAAAGCTTGCCAGGAAGTCTGGATGCACCACTCCGTGAGAAACATCAAAGCTAGGCTGACCACAGCTGGCAACAAATCAGATGAGTAAAACGTAGAAAATAATCTACTCCTTAAGTGGATAAAACTACAGCTGAGGAGTTTCCTTTAGATAAAATAATTGAATCATTACAGAATGGGTTGGAAGGGACCTTTAAGATCATCCAGTCCCACCCCTGCCATGGGCAGGGACACCTTCCACTATCCCAGGCTGCTCCAAGCCCCATCCAACCTGGCCTTGGACACTTCCAGGGATCCAGGGGCAGCCACAGCTTCTCTGGGCACCCTGTGCAAAATCTCCCCATGGTGATATGAACCCTGTTTTTACCCTTCTTAGTTAGGGATCAAGCACTATGGTGTCCCTGTGCATGTAACGTCAAGATATCACCAACAGTGAAAATCTGGCTGAAGAAATATGTCAAATTCTGATCTTCATTACAGAGATTGCAGAGATTTTGGGACTTTTTTTTTCATTGTTGAATTAGATATTTCATGCAGGATAAGACACCCAAAGCCCTTCTTGTCCTCAGATATTGCTGAATTTGGAACAGTGGTCTTTTAATAGCACATTTGCTCTGCTGATGCTGTGATAAAACAAATTCCTCTTGCTGGCTGATATTACTGAAAGGTCTTAATACACATTTTATGAACATTTTGTGATACATCTCTGTTTGTTATACCTGTGAATTTGCAGCTGGCTTTATTATTGTTACACCTGAATAATAAAACATTCTTAGTTATTTTCCAAATAGGTGGCCAGAGTAAAAAATTTAATTATATTCCATACTTAAAAAGAAATTTCAGCTTCTTCTGAGTTTCCGTCTGCAGAGACCTTCAGGAATAGGAAGGAATCCTATAAAATCAGCATACCACTCACATATATTTATATAATTAAACTTACTTCTTCAAGAGGAATCTCATCTTCTACTGGACAGGCCACATGGTAGGGAGGGAATGGGTCAGACCAGCCCTTTTTTGTGCAGTTTCTTTTTACCACGCCAGCTGAAACACAAGTATTTAATTTTCTCAGTGAAGAGCCAGATAATATGGAAAATAAAAACCAGGAGAAGACCTCTGGCTGGTACAAGGTTGCACCAGGAGGGGAGGATCATTATCATTTCAAAGAGTTGGTAGGACAATTTTTCTGTGTGCATTCAGATCATCAGATACAAAACTTTGCGTTTTATTTATAGACAAACAGCGGGAAGAGGGGAAAGAACCAAGGTGACAGGGGTAGAGGTGGGAAGGAATAAGGAAGGAATTATGTCAGGCACATTGGAGAAGACTGGGGAGAACTGCTCCATAAATTTCTGCTCTGCACAGCACTCACCCTTCTACCATATCCTTTCTCATTCCCACCTCCCCTGGGGCCTTCTCTCCCCCAGCAGATCAGAAGCTGGGATAAGCAACCCCTTCCACAAGGACAGCACGCTTCCATAAAAAAGATTTGTGAGTCAGATGAAGGAGAAGTCCGAGAATCCCAGGGCAGGAAATGAATCTGCACAGATGAAAGGGATTTTCCTTATCCCTCGTTTATAACTAGCATGTGCTGGGTGAGGCAGAGGTTGGGCTTTGCAGATTCTTTTTCTTGTGGAACTGCCAAATCCAGGTCTTTCCTGGAAGGTGGTTTGCTCCTTGTGGGCTCACCGTTTGTTCCTGGCCGTGCTCACCCGGAGAGGAAGCAGGCACAAAGGCCTTCGTTTGCAGTTTTGCAACACATGTGCTGCTCCAAGGCCTAAATTCTGCTTTCTATCTCTGACTTTGGTCCTAAAGAACAATCACGTTGTTCATTCCTCTGCCTTTCATGTCATCCCACACGAATCTCAGCATAAATCTCAAGAAATCCCAAGCTTAGGTTCTGACCTAGACAGCCTCCAGATGAGCTTTGTAGGAAACTCACGCAGCAAACTGATCCCAAAGCACATGGAAACCAATGGATTCACTCCTTTCATGTCAGTATTTTTTTGATCCAGGGCCTCATCAGAGACTATGGAAATCTAATCCAGTTATGGATAATCCTTAAAATATGAGAAGGACTGTGAAGGTCCCTCAGATTTTACTAAAATCTTTGCAGTACTTCTCTGATCCAGCTCAGGGGAACATGAAATGCTCTGTCTTCACCCTCTCTTTTTAGAAATGCTCTTGCCAGACATGCAACAGAAGTAACCATGATGGGACATCACCTGGCTCCTTCATGAAGTGAAAGAGGATGTTTGGACATGGTAAGGCAAGAATCTCTCCAGCATCTGCCTCTGGCCAGCACAGCAATTTGTCCCAAGTTCTCTTGCAACCTCAGACAGAAACCGAAATATATTTTTAAGCATGGTTAAATTTGAGCAAAATAAAACCCCAAACCTTTTTAAACTTTGCCACTCCACCCCTTCCATATTTTATAAAAATAGTTCAGCCACAGTTTTTATTCTAATATGAGAAATAAACACTGCCAGAGGGCTATTTAATCTGCTTTAGTTAGACCCCTGTGTTAGACTGAGGTGAGTTTTCAGAAAGAATGCAATAAATGAAGAGTGATGCAGGAAGAAGGATCAGATCACTGTAATTGTTCAGGGGTTGCCCTATTTTTAAAGATCAGCACACTCTCACGAACAAGCAAGCACGATGCCAAGGAACTGGACAGGAGCACAAGGATTCACTCTGGTGAACCGACTGCCCATATTTGAATGGGAAGGACTATGGAAAAAAGGAAAGAACTGGAAGAAATGGGAGTAGATGGAAGAAGAGCTGGCAAGACAACAGCACGTGGGACCATAAATAAAACCCTCATGTGCTTTGGCATCCTGGCTCTGGCAGTAGGTCCCTTCCCTCTCCCTCCGTTCACCCCTCACACGTGGATGGATACCTGGTGATGTTGCATTTCCAGGCTTTTGTGGGGCCTCCAGACACTCAGCCTCCTTTTTCTTCAGCTCTACCATAAAATCACATTCTGGGTGGACATTTCCAGCAACCTACAGGGAGAAGAGTTTTGGGGGATTAGTAAGAAGAGGTTGGGTGGGATCTCATCAGGCCTTAAATCCAGACCTACTTTTGCAGCTAACGGGGCTGGTTTAAGGACCTAGAACAGTGCTTAGGGTTTGCATCCAAAGGTTGCCGCTGTCTCTGCACAAGTTGGTAGTTACAGCTCTGCACTGGAATTTATCAATTCCTCTGGCTACATTTGTAATAAAAGATCTCTTTGCTACTGCCTGGTTTGAGTGCAGGACTCATTTACACCCTAACTTTGGCTAGAACCTGTTAAATCTGCCCCCAGAAACACACACTGCACCTGGTCAGGCTCCTTTTCTTACCAGTGAGGGGCTCAGCGCTGCAGGAAATGCTGCAGAACCTGTGCACAGACAAGCCCCTGCCAACCTTCAAAGAAACATCATCTTGAAATCACAGACAATTACTGCAAAACTGTCTCCTGAAGAGCTCTTCACTCCAAAAGGAGTGAATCTGTTCTCTCCCTTCTGCCATCTGCCTTTCTTTACACAGGGTGGGAGGCAAAGCTCCTTTCTTTGGAGAAAAAACCCAACATTCTGCACCAAAGCATTTGTTGGTTTGGTATGATGGTGTCGAGAAAAGAAGTGACACCCAGGGTTTTAATAGCAGGAAACATTCAGTTGTTTAGTCCTTATTTAGGCTTATTATGGGCACCACAAATGGATCTGAAGGCATCCAGAGAACTTTGGGCAACAAAGGACAAAGTCTGCCCAGGCTGTGACACCCAGACTGCGGAGGATGCACCCACTGGGCAGGAGTGCACAGGGCTATTTCACACAAAGCAAAACATATGTGCCTTGTCCAGCCTTAACCACTGTCCCCAGTCCCAGAAGATCACTTGTCATCAGAGACACTCTGACTTTTAGCTCTACATCCCAGCCACTGGTGCTGGTGTGCTCTGCATGTGTGATTGCAGACATAAAAACACGGAGACAAAACAGAAAATAAACCCAGGATGAGACTTGCATGGTGAACAGGTGGCTGGCATATGGCTCAGCTTTCTTCCACCCAGAGAAGATTAATATTCAGGGAATTTGGAAAATAACTCCCTGGCTTTCAGTTCATTCAGAGGGCAGATTGTATCCTTTCCAATAAGCTGGTGTTTCCCCTCCATGTTAATGTCCATGTCTCACGTTGGCCTGCAGAGCATTTGAACTGCACATTGACCAAAAATTTGAGGCTCTCAGGCTGCTGGGGAGCGCTGGATTAATTACACAGCATTTGTTTTCCTGGGGTTTGGGCCCTGGTAGTTAAAAATGTCATTATCTCCACATGTATGCCCTGCAAGATCATCTGCTTCCCATTTACTGCACTTTTAGAAGGATGTGGTTTTCCTGCCAAATTTGCAGACAGCAGTGCCATGGATCAGTCTAAGGCAGCAGTGAAAAGCAGGGCTCCTTGTCCAGGCTGAATGAAGTTTGGTGTGTGTGAGAGCAGGGTGGCTGTGGATGGATGGAGCAGAGCACAGACATTGCCCTGCCCCAGGAGGTGGAGATCTGACGTGTGGGATTCCCCAGGGACATCATCCAGATCAGTAAAACCAGGGGGTCTAGGGAGCCCCTCAATTTCTCTTCCCTAAAAAATGCAGTGTCAGGCAGAATTACAGAAAATTGACATCTGTCTTGAAAATCTTTGCTGTCTTGATGCCTCTTTTCATGCCAACATATATTCTTTCCCCCCTTGTACTCACCCTGGACTGTGAATGCAGGAAAGCTCCCTAACCACGGTGTATGACAGCTATTGCCAGAATTAGCTTTATTATTAGCCAGTAGGAAAAACATTCAAACCATTTACTGAAAATCTCTTTTACAACATTCTCTTGGTTCGGTGACCTGTGCCCAGAAAAACCTCCATAGGAGGAAATGCACACATTTGCACTATTCTCAATTATTTCTCCTGGCAAAAAGCGTTGCTGGAGTTTGCCTGTCAAAACTCTATTTGCTCTCTGAAATGTTCATGGCAAGAGCAAAGCTTGTTTGGCTCATTCACCAGTCCAGGAAAGATTTTTTTTTCCCCCTTTTACTTTCTAAGTCTCCAGACTTGTGAGAACACTTTACCACACGCATCTCAAATAAAAAGATGAGGCTGATCAGGTACCAGGTATTTAAATTGTTGCCTCTTCCTTCAAGAAGAACTGACCTTAGGAGATGCTGTCACAGTTTATGTGACAGTCAGCGCTAACCCCTGCTTGAGCAGACACTGAGTGCCAGATGTGATACGACAGAAGCTCAGGTTAAATAAACTAAAAAGATTTATTCCACTCCCTGGCTGTGTTCTAGGTATATTTATCCCCCTAAAGCACTTTACTTCCAGCAGACCCTCAGTTTAAGGGGATGAGAGTCAGTCTCTCAAGCATTCCAAACCTCTCCAGAAGCTGAGTTCATGTTTTCCAGGGAAAGCATATGAACAAATTACATCAACAGCAAAAATACAGGACTGATTTTCCACCATTCTATACTCAAATAAGGGTTGTTTACCTATCGTCTAATATGCAACACGTTGGGTGATTTTTATTATACACTAACACATAAACTTGGTTTTGATCAGTATATAATAATAATATAGTAAGCAACCCTACCTTGTGGAAGAAAATTCTGTTTTTCTTGGGTAAATGAGACAGGTTCTTACAGACACCTTCAGTCATATTTTTAACCATTAGCACTAAATTCTGATATTCTACTTAAGATCAATCACACTTATCTCCTTCCACTACAGGGGAGTGGGTTTGTCACCCAGGTGATACAAAGGAATCTCGTTTCACATCAATAAAAAGTCTGTTCAGTCATTTCACAGTGGTTTATTTTCCTCAGTGCAGAAAAAAACCAAGCTGCTGTGCCACCACTCACGAAAGGTTTCTTCAGAGAAGAGATTGCCAGGAAAGAAGAAAGGATGTAGAGGAAGAATCACAAAAGGAAAATGCTGAAAATGTGATTATTCTCAAAAGCAAAGATAATATCCTGCCCCCGCTTTGCACAAACCTTTCCTGATATCCGTGTGATCCTGGATCTTGGTTTGCCAATCTCTGTCTAAAGTGAGATATCATCGAGACCTCTGGGCTTTTTAATGGCTTTGGATCTTTCTACACCTGCCCTAAACATCCCTGCTGGTCTCACTCCTTTGTTACCTGCAGCATCTCAGCTGCTCACGTACCAAATAACATCAATGCTACCACCAAGGCAGATGAAATTGTTACCAAAAACCCTGCATAATCTGAAATTAAAGAAAACTCTATCAAAACTCAGCTCCTCTGGTGTAACAGCCTTCCTCCAGTTCCTTCTTTGTCGCTGTCTTTCAAAGCCCACACATACAAAATAAGGGTTTCTGCCAATTATGTGTTTCTCTTTACTGAGTGTGTCACAAGAAAGCAGAGAAATAAACTGATATAAAGATCCTACAACGTGGGTCCCTTCTGCTGCTGTTCACACTTTTCATTGCATCTTGCTTTGTTTAACTGGAATCCAAAGCAAATAGAGAGAAAAGAGACTCATAAAAAAAAATAAAAATAAAATTGTATCTGACCATCTGCTCCCACAAGGAAATGAACAATTATTGAAACACAATGAAGCAAAAGCTTTTTTTCATGCAATTACTTACAAGCACTGCCAGAGTCAGGGTGTGCAGAGCACAGTGGTACAAAGAACAAGAGTTCATGTTCCAAAGCAAGGGCCAGACTTCACTTCTTCAGCTTCTCTTAGCATCTTTCTCCTGCTTTTTGACTCCTCTTTCTCCTCTCAGTTGATTTGAAGCATTTATCTTTTTGCACAGAAGTGACGCAACAGGGATGTGAAGTGGGAAATAAATATTAACAATTCTCCGTGGTCTGTTTAAGCTTTCCGAATTTTTGACTTTGCTCAAAGACTGGACTGGATGAATTGAGTGATTGATGCCAAGATTATGGGAATTCTCTACCCTCCTGGCAAGACTCATTTCTTTCTTTTAACACAAAACGGTTTTAGGGGGGATGGACAGCTCTAAATGTTGCTAGTCCAATATTAAATCAACATGATTATTGTAAGAGAAACCCTCTCCTAACAGTTATTGTCAATTTTTTCTAATTAAAGACTTTTCTTAGTGTGGCTCCATCACATCTGGGTGTTTTTCTGGAGTGTAATGACCCCAGTGCTACACTTTAAAATGCAAAATCAATGCCTGCTAACTGGCATGTGAACACAAATTTTGCTTTGTACCTGTTTGGGCATTGATTTGAAGGCAAAATTCACAGGGGATTCTTCGCAGTTTGCTTCAGAGTTCTGAAAGTTCAGTGTCTAAATGTCAACGAGCCAACTCCTTTAGTCAAAGTCTAGAAATACCTACACTCAGCTCGTTCATCTCCTCCTGAGCTTCCGGGCAGGCCAGGTGGATCCCACACCAGAAGTACCCAGTCTCACTCAGAGCTAAAGGAAAACCTATTTTACATCATCCTGTGTCTAATCTGATGTCCAGATGCCGTAAGCTCAGCTGTGCTGGGTGTGTATCAAAGCTCATCTGTCAATTTGCACCATCGTGAAGGACTTCAAATTCCCCACCAACATTAGGCAAAGGTTAACACTGCAAGATCAGAGACACGAGATGTGCAATCCCTTTAGCATTTTGTTAACTGCTCTTCTATTCTCGTATCATGCCATTCCTTAAAATAATTTATAAACCTGAGCTCCCACCTTCCTACAGTTGTCCATCCTACAACCCTGTTTCCACCTCTGGCACTGCTCTTTGTCCATCAAACCTGCTCATCTTTCTTCAATTATTTCAAATATCTTCTGACTGCTTATCTACACAGATTGTGGGAATGCTGAGAGTCTGGAAAGAAGCCTCCCACCTCCCAGAGCCACCACTGCCACAACGAACTGAAGTTGTACCAACATTTGGGAATATCTGTGGGGATGAAGCCTCCAGGGCTTGGTTGTAGGTTGGATCTGGGAGGGAACTGAGCATATCCAATGCAAGAAAGTGTCACTGAAGAGCTGAAGTGGGCAAGTTTTCCTTGCAGCGTGTGCTTAAGGATTTATTTCATTTTCCCCTAAAGCCTTATACCTTGCCTTAATTATGCAAGCTTTCAAAGGCTTGTCTAAAACAAAATTAGGGCTGTGTTCCTGTCGCTTTTAATCATCTCATTGCAGAGGATGAAGCTCTAGACTGGTAAAAAAACACTTGTAAATGTATTTGTCATGGGCAAATCCCATCCTTTTTTTTCTAAACCCATTTCAGAAGCTACAGAATCTCAAGAACTGCAAGATTTCCCTGCAGAGGTGTAACATGGAAAAATTTCAGCCCATAATGTTAAATCTACTTTTTCAGTCGTTAAAGTTATGAAAAAAATCTGATAAGAGAAATTAAACCTACAGAGTTTTAATTCACCATCACACATACCTTCAAACCAATGTTTGGTGGCAATATTCAGTTCTTACCTGCATTTCCCTGATTACTTTGTACTCCCATTTGGGGAGAGTGTAAATATTCAGGTTGTCCTGAATTCAAAGTGCTTTCAGTATTAAGACTACCACAGGGACTTATAGCTGTCTTACAAACATTTAATACTGTTATAACCCTTGAAAATCTTATAAAACCTTTTGTGACCAGTGCTGTCATCACAAGCTCATGCCAGAATTCGGACACACTCTCTCTCCCCTCCTTCCCAAAGACGTTGCAGATTTAAGAAAAAATTTTGGCTGAGCATCCATCAGGTTTCCAGCAATGTATCAGTGCTTTAAGGTTAATAACCTTTAGGCTGTCCCACAAACTGTCTGCTGATCGTGCACTCCACAGCCATTCCCACTGGTGTTTGAAAAAGGATCATAAACAGACCCATTTCAGAGGAGCAACGTCTCCATTCCTCAGGGATGCGCTTTTTTGGTCTATGTATTAGAAAAATAAGTTGCCTCTGAGTAAGATTCTGGTGTCCACATTAGAATTTTCCATTTCAGCCACCACATCTGAACCACTCCGTGTGTTTATTCAGTGCTGTTGAAGTCATGCCTATAAAAGCCACAGAAGGCATTGCCGGCCACTTTTCATCCTGCCAGGGAACACAGAGAAAGCCCCATGTAAGATATCTCAAGAGATTTTCATTTTTCGGGCAGAGTTAATACCAGTATGGAGGGGTCTTATGCTGAAATCCACCATACAGGAGCTCTGATCACCGTGGATCATTTTGGAAAACCTGGCTTTTCTGTATTTTCAGCCTTATTTTGCCACTCTGCAGGGCAGACATTCCATTAAAATGAGTTCCTTCCTACTGTCGCTGTTGTGTGCAAATTTCCAGCTGTTTGTGGTTAAGGAGAAAGACATGTCTAAAACAAAATAATGGGCTTATGGGTCCTCTTTTATTATTATTCCATTAAAATAACTTTTTTTTTTTTTTTTTACATTTAAACAAGAAAGTTTCCCCAATAACTAACAGAACTTCGAGCTGCTTAGTTTCACCATGAAAGCACATCTGAAGGACCAGTTTTCCACAGGCACAAACTTCTCACTTCCTACCAGTCCTTGAATACCACCACCTCTGCAAGCCTGCTCCCACACTCCTCCCGAGCAGAGGCAGGCACGTAGTAGATCAGTAATTACTACATCTTCTCTCCACTCGTCACCTCCACCATCAACACACTCCCTGTTGCAGCAGCTCCTCTGCCAGGTTTTCTAGTGGTGGCAGTTTGCCTTCAGGATGGCAGAGCTGTAGAGAAGAGACTGGATATGCAGCAAAAAAAGCTGCTTTACTCCCCATGAGCTTTCCAAAGGTGAAAACCTGACATTTTCATGGCTATTTCAACGATTCTCTTGCAGCTTTTTGTGGAATGGTTTTCGTTTTTGTTAAAAGTTTGTGTGGCTTATGTGTGGCTGATTTCATGACAACTTGTTGCCTCCTCCCAGCCCTGCCATCCCTGTTTCTTCCCTCTTGTCCCTACAAATTCAACAGCATCCCCAAACTCATAGAAACCTCTCTGCCACTTTTTCTCCCTCTGCAAGACCCCTCCCTTATCACAGAATCACAGAATGGTTTGGCTTGGAAGGGACTTTAAAATCATCCGGTTCCAACTTTCCACAACACCGGGTTGCTCCATCTAATCTGGATTTCAATACTTCCAGGAATGGAGTTTCCACAACTTCTCTGGGGAAACTCTTGTACTTACAAAGACATTTACACGAAGATTAACCTACAGTTGAAATGTTCAAGGCCGGGTTGGACGGGGCTTGGAGCAGCCTGGGATAGTGGAAGGTGTCCCTGCCCATGGCAGGGGGTGGGACTGGGTGGGCTTTAAGGTTCATTTCAATCTAAACCAGTCCACGATTCATGATTTTAGTTTTCTTATGATGATGGAAAGATGGAGGAAGCCTTAATACTCTATTATTTCACAGTTTAACTAAAAAAGGCACTAACGACTTATTTCATTGATGTATAAACCCCACAGATCTCCCAAAGCTAAAAGCAAACAATTTGAGTTAAATGGTTACAGCTTCTGAGATGACGTTGCTACAGCTTCATATTTCCAAAGGAACATGGCCCAAAAAATATATTAGAATTCAACACTGGGAAAAAAAAGCTATAGGTGGCATTTTTCTTGAAGTCATTAATCCAACTAACACTGTCCAAAGTGAAAATGGAGCCAAGAGTGCTTCTGTGGGCAACCAAGGTCCCCCCTATGGGCACAGGCTGCCGTGGTGAAATTTGAAACACTGGGGGCAAATCTACAGAGAAATAAAAGGAAATTTCAGTCTCTACCGTTGTCTCATGGAGTCTTTTATTGCCGTGACGATTCTTTAATACTATTGAAATTTAGAGGGAAGATGTGGGAGGGGAGGAGGAGGGCTGGGCCTAAGTCATGTAACCACAGCTCCAAGAATAGGCGGTTTTTCTGTGCAGACATGACAGATGAAAAAGTTTCGTTTCCGAGGAAAAAAGGGAATGTTTGAAACTTTACACAACCCAGAGCTTAAAGGAGCTTTATAAATGAGGCCTTGAATCATCATTTTTAAGATTAAAAAATATGCAGAGTCAATAATTATGCGGTCAAATTAATTTTTCCTCGAAGTGTAAGAGGTTGATCATTTTCCTCACATCATGTATGAAACAAGGTGATGGATTTCAACTAAAGCTGCTTAAACAGCACAAAATGTAGAGCATTAACTCTTTACCATGTGAAATTAAATCTGTTTAAAAACTTGAATACTGAGGTCTGTACCAGTGTGCTTGATTGATTTTGTTTCCACTGGGGTAATTTTTCTAGCCTGGCAGCAAGGCTATGGCACAGCTACTCGACCACACAGTGCTTCAGCTCTTCTTTCCTCTCCCATTTCAACTTCTTTTGGGCTGCTTCCTCCCTGCCACAGCTATTTGTGGGCATTGCTGGGAACTGGAGCAAGGAGCTAATCCAGACTAGAAATAAGCATTGTTTTTCCCCCCAGCAGAATCAGTTCTCCAGGGCAGCTCATAAATGCTGGCAGTGGAAGAGAGAAGGCAGCCCCTGGTAGGGGAGTGGGGCCGGTTTTAGGAGAGGGCAGGAGCCCGTCAGGTAATGTTTCCAGACACACGACTTTGTCATTTGAGTGCTGCATTTAACGTTTCTCTGAAAGGGGTAAAAAAAACTCCAGAAGTTTTTGGATGCAGAAATACTGGAAGATGATTACTGTGTGGTCCAAAATATCTTTCTCTCTTGTTTCTCTTTTAATTAGTTTTTTATAAGGACCTTGCAAGTTCTAAAAATGGTCCTTAAATTCATAATTCCTCATTATCTGCTGGTCATACTCCACCAGTGCCTTACGTCAGAGAAGGAAAGTAATTCACTTTCTACATTAATAATTTCAGGATAAAATATGACAGAAATATCTGCAAAAATCAACAGGCCTCCAAGAAAGCACCCAAGGGTTGAGGTGGCTACACAAGGTGAGTAAATGATGTCAGTGATGTCACAACACCGGAGAAAGGACAAAATTATTGGGTGTATAAATGAGGGAATTAATTATTTCCTGCATAAAGCAATACTTATGATGGTAAGCAGTAAAACAGCCAGAGCAGATTGACCAGTCTAAGACGAAGCCTGTTTAGGAAGCGTTTTTCAAGAAAGCTTTGGATCTGCTGGAAATAATCCAGAAGCAAGCAGAGACTTTGAGGAGAGGCCAGGAAAATGCAGAGTAAGGGGAAAGGTCGAAGGAAAGCAATGGTTTTGCCAAAAGACATGAAGCATATACATCACAGAACCGCAGGATCATGGAATGGTTTGGGTTGGAAGGGACATTAAAGACCATCCAGTTCCAAGCCCCTGCCGTGGGCAGGGACACCTTCCACCACACCGCAGTGACAGGACACATCTTGTGTTATAAAAGACCTTTGGAAAGGAGACACGAATAATTTTGCTGTGTCAGATCTGGCAAAAAGACACTGGCTAAAGGTACAAGAGGAAAATTGTGGGTGAGATGTCAGGAAAGATCTTTGCATCAGTAAAAATTGTTAAGACCTTTACGAAATGAAGAGAAGAAAATGTAGAATCGCCGTCATTGGATGGGTTTTGAAAAAGATCAGACAAACACCATGGGAGTGATGACTGAGACTGCCTTGGGGCTGGACAGTGGCTTGGTTGATGTCTTGAAGTCTCTTCAAGCTGTTTCCCTGTACTTTGTTGGAATTCCATCAGCCACAGAAGATCAGTCCTTGAAGTGCTCTGCCAACAGAGTTGTCTTCAGGGATGGGCAAAGTGAGTAGAATTTGAGAGGAGAAAACAGTTTATAAAAGTGCCGTATTCTCCCTTCCATAGCAGGAATTCGTTTCCTAATCAAACTGGCAGGAAAAACCAGATCTAATTCTTCTACTACCTTTTTTTTTTTAAGTTCAGAAACTGAGAGAAAAGACAATTTTTCTGCCCATTTTTCTTCTAGAAAATAGATTGAAACTGTCACTACCTCTCAGGTCTCTGAGATGAACTTCAGTATGAGCTCCATTGTGCAAATGTTCCAAACCTTGTAAAATCACAAAACATTTTTACTGAAGGAATGAGTAGGAATAAGATATAAAAGGGATATTATTTTTCTAAATTAATGGAAAAATTCCTGGCAGAAAAAAGAAAGGTATTAGTCAGTGGAAATAGGAATGTTTGCCACGCTCTCAGTAAGGAGCAAACCCATGTGTGCTTGATACACCGTACAGAAAATCACAGATAGCACTAGAATATTAATAATAAAGAGTCTCACTGAAGCAGTGATTAGGTGCCTTAATCTTTTCCTTGAATACAGCAGGACTGAGATATTTTTTTTCTAGCTGTTTTCTAATAAACTGTTGCTATCCTGGCCAGGCACTAGGCAAAATTCACTCAGGAAGGAACATTTGTATTTAATTAAGCAGGTGGATAGCAATTTCATTACTTAAATTATAACCCTGCTCTTTTACAAAATTAAGTTTATTTCTTTCGAGCCATTGCACTGCCAAATTTCTCTTTGGGAAGGGCACTGACTGTTCTTTTGATAATATCATTGGCCAAAGGTTAAGATAATCAGTAAATCCCTGAACACCATAATCATGGGAGAGGTTGAGAAAAAGTGGACTGATGACAGACGCCTCTGAGGGGTTTTTTTGGTCTTTTTTTCCCCCCTGACTAATGGCAAAACCTGGGTACTATGCATTCAAAAATGGAACTGATGAACCATGGATGCTGGAAAAGTCAGGGCTCTGTGGTTCTGCTTCACCCTCTGTGCTGCCCATTAACAAATCCAAATCTTTTTTAATGCAAGAACACAGAGTGCTGCTGTCTCGTGACCTGGGTGAGCAGCAATGTGACGGGTCCTCTAAGGGATGGCTGAATATCTTTCTTTTGGAGGTGACTTTTTTTTTACCTTCCTAATGGAAAATTGCCACCTGACACATTGAAAAGGTCCTCGTGGACTTCGACGTGCATCCAGACATCTGGGACGGGGTTCAGTTACCTGAACATATGTGGTTATTGATATTTGAGCTGCTCTGGTTCATCCTGCTTAGCTTCCAGCTGGTCAGGTGTTCCCTGAATCCATCAGCGTGGGTGTCTTCAATACCCTGGCATTTCTCAAATGTCCACAGGCATCACGTTAGGACAAGGACATTGAGTGCCTAGGCCAGAAATTTCTCCCTCTGCGCACGTATGTTTAGATGCTGAAAATAAGGTGTCCAGATTTCAGTCTGGATCTTGTCCCTGACTCCACGGGGTCTGGCTGAGGTGGAATTAATTTTCCACAGAGCAGCTGAGCTGTGTGTTGGTGGCTGGAAAGGTGCTGGGGGCACAAGAGCATTCTGGTTACTGCTGAGCATCAACCTGTTGGAGTGAGTCCTGGGGAGGCACCAGGATGATCAGAGGGATGGAGCAGCTTTGCTGGGAGGAGAGGATGAGGGAATTGGGATTGTTCAACCTGGAAAAGAGAAGCTTTGGGGTGACTTAATGTGGCCTTCCAGCACCTGCAGGGAGCCTGCAAGGAAGATGAAGAGATTGTTTACAAGAGCTTGGAGTGACAGGACAGGGGGCAATGGCTTCAAACTGAAGAAGGGAAACTTGATTTAGATTTTAGGAAGAAATTGTTCCCTGGGAGGGTGGGGAGGCCCTGGCACAGGGTGCCCAGAGAAGCTGTGGCTGCCCCTGGCTCCCTGTAAATGTCCAAGGCCAGGCTGGACAGGGCTTGGAGAAACCTGGGATAGAGGGAGGTGTCCCTGCCCATGGCGGGAGTTTGGAATTAGATGAACTGTAAGTTCTCTTTAACCCAAACTATTCTATGATTCTGTGATTTTCTCCAATGTTTCTCACTCAGCAGTGGGCTGGGTTTGGGCAAGATCTTGGGAAAGGGCGCAGTCGGGACAACTGATCCAAACTTTACTCACAGGACATTCTGAGTTGGAAAGGACCCACAAAAATCATCAAGTCCAACTTTGAAATGAATGACCCACACGGGGATTGAACCTTGGCGTTATTAGCACCTGACAGAGGGATGTTCCACACCGTATCACCTGTGCTCAGCAATAAAAGCTAAGAGAAGGGGCTGGGAGGGCCATTTGTTATCACAACCTTTGTCTTCCAGAGCAGCCACCAAGTGCACTAAAGCCCTACTTCCCAGGAAGTGGCTGGACAGCCGCTTCTGACGAAAAGTAGAGAATAAATCTTTTGTTTTCCTTTGCTTCTGCATGTGGCCTTTGCTTTATTGAACAGGCTTTATCTTGACCCGTGAGATTTATCCATTTTATTTTCTTCCCTCCCTCCCTATCCTGCTGAGGAGGGGAGGAATAGGGTGGCTTGGTGGGAACCTCACATCCAGACAGGGTTGACCCATCACACTAACTTAAAAGTTCTTGTGATATGCTGCTTCTAGACTAAATGGACAGAAGAAGGGCCAAAATTTGGGTGAGGTCAACTCTGCCCAACTGCTTGCTCAGAGATCTTAATTCCTGGAGGCTCGGTAATTATCAGACATCTTCACACAGCACCCATCAAGCCAAATAATTAATTCAGCGACACCCAAGTGGTGATCATGGCGTTAATTATGCAGTGTTAGAATGGCACGAGATGAGTTAAGTCAGCTCTTCGCTCTTGGTGGCCCGTGGGCCACAGACAAGCCTGTGCCTGTGGTCGTTCTGCAGATGGTTTCACGCTGTCACATTCTGGGCCGAAAAGTAAGGGTTCTGGTTGAACTGCTTGCAGTAGTGATGAGAAAAGCAAGAAACATACTATTATTTTGATTGCACAGTAGTAGCTGAGTAATTACACAACGTGGTGATTCAGGAATGACTAAAGAGAAAAGAGAACCATAATTAACTCCTCTATCTTGCAACACAGACCCTTATTTGAGGAAATGACATAATAACATGGAAGTGCTCTCTCCTTACCAATCTAAGGGCCATAGAGACAGTTCTCAGCTCAGACAAATTGCTCACCTTCAGGAAAAACTGGAATAAAATCAAGAAATATATACAAATAAATGTATAGATGAGTGTGTAAATGGTTCAACGGTGATGACTATGATACGTTTTCAAGTTTGGGGGAAGAATAAATTCTGACTCTTTCCCAGCAAGCCACCAGATTGAATGTCTTTTCATGCCTTTCTAGAAAGATCAGGCAAGATTTTCATTTTGAAGACTGCATATTCAAAGTCCTGAAACCAACTTCAGGGATCAGTAGAAAGACAAAAGATGAAATTAACCAAATAAGCCAAGGCTCTGTTTTAGCCTTTCCAGCCTCTGCCGAGAGATCAGGATATCTATGATCTGATTGCCACATTTTATCTGACCCCTGAGTAGCTCCATAATTTAGCAAGAGTTTACAAAGACTCAGCTTCTTTCTCTACGAGAAATTGGGGGTTTTTTCCACAAATTCTCTGTTGTTCCAGTCTTAAGCACTATCTTTAAAAATCAGAACTGATCACTGCTCTTTTTGTTTACTCCACAAAGCTCCTGGTACCCCCCAGAAATCTGTATCTTCCTGAACTAAAGCCATGTGTAAGGATAGAAACCATCAATACTCCCAACAAAGAAGAAAGAAGAGACAATAGTAAAAGCTTAATTAATGATTTAAGGATTCTGTGATAAACAGAGAAGGGACAGCTCACCATGATATTTTTCTCCCACTATTATTTAGACTAAGGCATATCTGCACCTCTCTTCCTTACAAGGGGGTATCAGCTTATTCAGCTTCCTGGGATGCAAATAGATTTTGGAGGTTTACTGAAAGACTCAAGAGATAAATTCCCCACCTATCCTATTATATTTGCCATATTTTGATGGTTTCCTGTGATGGGTAAATAGGAGGACAAGCAAAATGTAGCAGTTGTTTTATTACACAATCCTTCATAGACACAGGGCATAACAAAAGGAAAAAAAAAAAAGAAACAAAACCTGAAACAAACAACAAAAAAGCAGGTTTCATTTGGATTATCCATAATTATGAATACCAGTTATGCAAGACACACTCTAGCTGCAATAACAGCAATAACTATGTGTTTTAACCCTAATCTAACACTACAATGGAGATTTAATTCTGCAACAGATGGCTGTTCAACCACAAAGATCTTCACTGGCAGTGATTCACATCCTCCCCTTGGCAACCAAATCCACTGCCTGGTTTCCCTTGTAGTTATGAAGGTTTTTTTGTAGTTGTGATGTTTTCCCTAATATTTCATCTAATTCCTCCCTGCTGTCTTGTAAACCCATTTCTCCTGGCCATAATGATGAGCAGGAATAACTGATGCTTGTCTCTTATGTAACAACTATTTTAGCCATCCTCAGTTAATCATGAATCTTCCTTTCCCTCTGGAATCACACGCCCAGTTCCTTAAGGTTTCTTCTGGATCTTCCTTACCCAGCTTCTCCATTCTTGCAGCTTTGTCTGAGCTCGCTCTGGTCCCTCTGCTTTATTCAATAGCAGAGTTGCAGTGTTTATAAGTATATTGTGACAAAAAATTGAAAATATAACAACATTTTAAAGATTCTTTTGAATACTTCCGTGTAAAAGCCAATGCTGTGTCAAAGGCTTTTCTACCAACCTAAATGTGACCAAAAGGACCGTGACAATTCTGCCAAATATTGGCTAAAGAGAGTAAGAAACAACTTGGAGAATTTTCCACCTTTTCTGCAGCTCCCCAGTCCCTCCTGCTCACAGAACTGGACAGTTCTTGTAGAACTATGGGATTTCCACATCAGTGAGTTGTCTGAAGGGTTTGACATTTTCATGGTAAAGAAGGTGGCTCTGCCCTTATTTTCTCCAAGCCTGCAGGAAGTTAAACTGCAGGGAGCATCTGGGTTTTGTGGTTTTTCTGAGCTTTGTTCCTCGTAAAGACAAAAGGAGAGGGTTGAGAATGACTGAGCCATCTCGCTGGAAACGAGCAGTGTGACCCACTGACTTCTGAAACAGCAAAAGTCATCGAGCTTCCCGTTTGCTCTCTGCTCAGAACAGGGGAAGTGGGGTAATTTCCCTCTCTCATTCTCCTCTTGCTGTGTCAGGACAGCCACACGCTATCAAATCACCACATCCATGCCAGGGTGGGGAGAGGCTTGTTACAGGAAGAAATCAACTGCAAACAAAGCCGAGTTGTAAACTTATCCAAGGAGCCTTGTCAGAAGCAGGAAAGCGTTTATAAATCTGCTTCACTTCTGGGAAGTTGGTGGTGTAGGATGTAGGGAGGGCAGAACTTGTGCAGCAGCAATTCTCCTCTGTCATGTTCCTGGAGGGTGAGCAAGGAGGCTCAAAAATTTCCTTATTTATCATATGACTGGTGGCAATGAGGCGCAGTGATCAGTGAGAGCGTGCATTCCTTGTGTAAGAACAATACAAATGAGAGGTGAAATGTGTTGTCTTGCCCTGATGGGTGCAAAGAAACACCCATTTCCCCTTTTCCCCACCGTGAACAGCAAGAAAAAAGCAGAAATCTGCCTCCCAAACTGATTCACCCTTTCAGCCAATGCCCCTGTGTGGATCTCACTTCCTGAGAAGTTCCAAGCAGTGAAATCATTCCTGACACCTTGGCCCTGCCCAAGAACTACGTGTGATTTTCACACCAAAGGGACTCCACAATGTGAAGTTTGGATGAGGATAAGAGAGCAAAGTGTCGGGAACAGCTTGATTTGTGTGACACAGGACACAAGAATGTCCCAGCTGGAATTTCTGTCTCCAGAACCTCAGCCTTTGATGTTGACAGCAGGCATCTCACCATGGTTGTTAGATCATTGCTTGCCTCTGATCACACCCATCAATGTGGGGTTGCTGAAACTCGGAATATCAGCCCAGAAAGAAGTGGTGTCCTGTGGATAAAACATGTAATAGACATTTTTGTCAAGGTTTAACCCCAGTTGGCAACTAAGCACAACACAGCCCCTCTCTCCCTTTCCCTTCTCTGACGGGTTGGGGAGGACAATCAGGAAACAAAAGAATGTAGAACTTGTGGTTTGGCATAAGAACAGTTTAATAATTTACATAAGTAAAAGATAATATTAATAATAATGATAATTATTATAAAAAGGAGAGGGAGAGAGAGTGCCATAAAACCCAAAACGACAAGTGATGCACAACGCACCGGTTGCTCACACCCAGTGACTGATGCCAAACCCAACCCCTGGCTGTGATCAGCCCCAGCTTCCCCCAGTTTATACACTGGGCATTGTGGGATGGAACATCCTTTGGCCAGCTCGGGTCGGTGTCCTGGCCGTGCTTCCCTCCAGCTTCCCTGTGTAGCTTCTCACTGGCAGAGAATGAGGCACTGAAAAGTCCTCGATTTAGGATGAGCACAGCTTAGCAACAACCAAAACATCAGTGTGGTGTCAACATTACCCTCCTGCTAAATCCAAAACACAGCACTGAACCAGCTACCAAAAAGAAAATTAACTCTACTGGAGCCAAAACCAGGAGATTTTTGAAAACGTTTTAGATGAAGGGTTTAGGTTTTGATTTCGGTGTTGGGTTGTTTCTCCCCTTTCAGTACACATATAATCACTTTTACTTAGGTCATGAGGGCTGACTTTTGATTATTTTATATCTATCTTTTTAGGGAAATATTTTATTTTCCCTTGAGTGTTACTATTGAGTGCATTGTCCATACTCCTATATAAACCTTTTTCCAAAGACTCTGTGACTAGTATTGGTTGGGGTTTTTTTTTTAAAGTCAGTTTTCTTCTTGCGATAGAATAAACAGCTTTTTCCTTTTTCTTTTTCATTTTTTTTTTAATTTTTCTTCTCTCTTCTGCAATCTCGTTTGACCAGAAAGACCCAGCTATAAGAGTGAGGTAACTCACCCCTCTGTGAGCATCTTATTCACACTGACAGAGCACGTACAGGCCACCACCACTGGTTGGGTGACAATTTTGCAGCCCTGGAAGTTTCACAGGAACCGTGTCTGGTTGTGAGTGAGTCCCTTACTGCTGGGAGTTCGAAAAGGTCGGGAGTTCATCCCACTTGACCCAGGCAAAAAGGATCTGTGGCTAAAGATGAGCAATAATTCTGCAGAGGGTGAAGAGGAACAGTTATGAAGCAAGAGGGGGAGCTATTTATAAAACTATTTTAATCGTGAGCCATCAGTGACATCAGAGAAGCATCAGGATTAAGTGAACAAGTGAGTTGAAAACTGTATTAAAAACCATCAAAACTACATCAGTAGCATCTTCATCTCCTCTGAAGCATTTGTAAAATTACAAAAGTGAGAGAGTTATTTTAAAAAATCCTCAAAAGGCTCCAAGAAGGCAGAAGTACCAGATCACAGTGTTATCAGAGACAGTCAAGCATTTAAATACTCAAATATCTAGTGTTTCTTGGTGTTTGTTTCTTTTCTATCCTTCCAGCTTGGACAAGGAAATGGGAATAACTCAGCTCAAAGCAAGATTTTATTGTTTCTTCTTTTTTCTTCCTTAATAGCTCTCCAGAGAAGAGCTGGCACAACATTCAGAGAGTACCATGTTGTGGTGCTTCGTTTACAGCCATTACATGGAACACTTTTGAGTAATTAAAAAGAAAAAGTAAAGGATATCTGAATTTTTTAAAAAAATAATAATTCTGCACACTGTGGAGAAGAAAGAAAAAAGTACCAAATTGAGTGGGACACCAGAGTATCCTTTTAGTTAATTACACATTTTATTGTTTGATGTAGACCTTGCTAAGGCATTGCTCTGCCTTTTTAAAATATTAAAAACACCCACAGGACTACAGTGCAGCAAGGACCAGGATTAAACCCTCAAACCCAAAGAAATAGATATTAAGCTAGAAATATTTGCTATAACTTCATCCTGTGTAATTATGTCCATAAAATTATGGCAATAAATGTGATATGAAAACTCTAACTCAGAGTATTTGCAGGTCTTAAGTAATTAAAGTTCACAGGGACTTTGTATGGTAATAAAATATCGCTTTTGGAGTTTTAATAATAAAATATGCAGAGAAAGCTTGATGCTAGTGTTAGAGTTATTGTAAAAATACATTCAGTTTTCACACTTAAGCCCTGTTTCAGAACAGATTTTCTGTCCCAGTCAGAGGGAGGAAAACAGAGGCAATGACACAACACAGGCATTCACAAATGTGAGTGAATTAGGAGCACAAGTCCCCAGAAAATAATGTTGAGATCCGAGTTCCTAATTCAGTCCAATATCTTCAAAAATCTCACCTGAGAGGAAGGAAACTACAACTTGTGTGTTTGTCTTGTACATCCATATTTAGGTGCATGTGAAGTTCTGCAAACATTCCAGGTCTGGGGGGTTTTTTTACCAGCTTTTATTTGGATATTGCTTCTTTTTTGTCTTCAGGATGGCAAATATTGCCTAACATGATTTGTCTGAGACATGAGTGGAATTGGTGGCTGGACCAGGAGCAAAATCCTTCCTCCGCTCTCATTTTCTAGACATTAGCTCATGTTCTTTGAAAGCTGCATGCTGCAACTTCACTGCTATCACAGTCTGCACTCAGCTTTAATTTGGGATGGCCTGGTTTCTGCTGTGCTTAACTTGAGCTCTTATCACAACCCAAGGAGGAGCTCTCGTGGTGTGTTTTCCCAGAACACAACAATATTGGCCCAGCCCCAAGCTGGCACCCTGCACCCTGGGCCCTGGCTAGGAAATGGGATCTGGGAATGCCTCCCCACGCAAGCCCTCCTGTGCACACACCCACCCTCACACGCTCACACCTCTGCTCTGCTTCAGGCTCCGAGGTGTGACAGTGGCAGAGGACACTAAAAAACCCCCAGAAGAGCTGTAAATTTGTTTGAGATGTTAAAAAGCCCGCCTTGATCCAGTGTGAAACACCAGTTCCTGCTCCTGGTGGCTGTGAGGTCACTGAAGCCTTTCAGAGGCCAGCATTCGGTGAGTCCATGTAGAAGGGTCACTCCACATTTTTAAATAAAGTTTAAAAAATCACTATTTTTCCTTTAATTGGAGCACATCCCTGGCAGTACCCTTTCCTTTCCCAGCTCCTTTCATTGCTGGCTATAGTTATTAAAGGCAGACACCCAAGTCTTTGTGAGTAGGGATGGAGAAAACACATTGGGCATCCCACCCATCTGAAGTTCCTGGCAAGACCCTTGGGTCTCGCTGTCTCCTTATTCTGCTGGTTTGAAGGATCTATTTTTATTTTTCTTTAAAGAGCAGAGTCCTTCAGACTGGCTAGTAACAAGCCCTGTCTCCGGATGCCAAAGGGACAACACAGAGCCACTTTGTGAAGAAGAGAGCGGGGTCTAACTAAGAAGTGCACTTGGATGGTGCTGAAAAACATTTGTCAAGCTGTCAAAAGGTCTCTGCACCTCGTCGGAGCCAGCCTTGCGAGAGAGAGCAGGGAAATCTCCATCCCCAACTGTGTCTGTCACACTGGGAAGTTAAGAATTGGCCTTTGTCCTTGGTAAGGGCCAGGCAGGGGAGACACGACTCCTGGGAGAAACCTCTCTGTGTCCAGCACGCCTTGGCCGAAATCGTGGCCATTTCCCTCGGCAAGCTGCACCGATCTTATCCCCTCCCAGTATCTTCAGGCTGTGCTTTGATTGTCTTCAAAGGGCATTTCTCTCGCTAAATCACAGTGTGTTCTGTTCATCCCCCTTTCCCAGCCAGTAAAAAGGACGCTGTGCAAGGAGCACCCAGAGGAACTCAATGTATTAACTCCCCGTGGTGCAGGAGGGCTCTGACACAGCTGAGAACCCCGAAGACAAAGTGCTTTCCACTACAGCAGGCCTTGGCTCGGCAAAGCTTTTCCATCAAATGACTTATCTGCGTGGGCAGCAACACTTCCCTCTCCCAAATCAGCCATTGTCAACCTTCCAGTCACAACTGTAACCCAGTCTAGCAGCCGTCATTTCTCTTGGCCCCCCTTCAGACTGTTTTAAGCTGTCTGACAAAGCCTTGAAATGACTTAATCCATGGAGAAAATGCTTGAAGATTACATTTGCTGGAATAAATGCTGGTTTTAGGTTTCCTGTCTCTCCCTCAGCTCGGAGGAGGGGTTGTGTTCCTCGGTGACATAATGCCAGCAAACATAGGTTGGACAATGCACCCACCATATGATTTGTGCCTTTCTGCTGCTCAGATTGCGCTGATATCTCTCTGCAAAAGGCTCACAGGCCTCAAGTCCTGTCCTGACAGATCAGGGATGTGGTTTTTTAGTTCAGCACAAATATTCTTCAGAACTCCATCATCAAAGAATGACACATGTCCTTCACCACTGCAATGTCATCAAATATTGCTCACTGGAAGAGATGTGAGCTTTGCCTTCAGGTAAAGCTTGTGCTATGTCCCTATTTGTTTATCAGCCTAATTTTTATCGCCATTTCAATTTCTAACAAGGTGGCTGGGTAAAGGCAAGCAGTCAAGCAGGACATCCAGATATTTTCAGCCAGCTGTGAGACAGTAACTTCTACAGCATGCTATAGAAATGCTCTAGACACAAATTAAGAAGGAAAGCTGAGTCTGTAAAATGCTTTAGGGCATCTTGTTCAAACCTGATATATTTAAGGAAAGTGTCTTTCTTCTGTGAAAAAAAAAATATAAAGAAATTCAAGACAAAGAGCACACTAGAAACAAAAAAAAGGGTCCATCCATCATTCACAGTCGGAGTCAAAGCTGTTCAACTGGGAATGCTACTGGATATTTTAGCAGGGAAAATGAAGGAAGAGACTCCTAATTTTACCTAGTCCGAAATATGGGTGTCCTGAATACACATGTGGATGTGCCAGAAGCCCTGTGAGAAGGGTAGCAGCTGAGCAGCCCAGTGCTGTTTGCCTGGTGTGCTGATGGGTGAAGAACATCCGCTCTGAAAGCCAGTGAGGGAAGATGCTGCACAACTGAGAGAACAAATTCCTGTTAAGGCAGTGACAAAGGTGCAAAATTCATCATCATCATCATCATCAGGGCCAGGTGCTAAGCAAAGAAAGGTACCAAGACCAGAGACTTCATGGATGCCTCATCCCTGAAACTGTTCAGGGCCAGGTGGAATTGGCATCTGAGCAATCTGATTTAATAAAATGTGTCCCAGCCCATGGCAGTGTGTTGGAATGAGTTGATCTTTAAGTTCCTTTTCAACCCAAACCATTCCGAGATTCTAAAATTGGGGCTGGCCCAAAGGCATATTCCAGTGTGAAGCAAAGGAGAAGCAAATCATGCCAGGTTAAAAGTTAATGAAGAATATCTGAAATAAAAGATGATGGAAATATTATGAGGTGTGTGAAGAAAGGGAGAGATGCAAAAACAATGCAGCATTCTGACAAGGGACGTTCTCGGTAGTGCAGCCAGCCCAGTCCTATCTCCAGTCTGCTTGGCTGGAGGAACAAAGCAGGCCAACCTTCCTGAAAGAGTCTGAACAGAATCAGAAAACAGCTCCTGCTGTGGCTCATTTTTCAGCCTCCAGTTTCAACACAACAGGGGCTGTTTGTTCCCACAGTGCAGGCCTGACCTTAAAATCGTTCACGAGCTTTTGCGAACTGCAGCCCAGCTGGTTGCAGAGCTCCAGCCATCTGCTTCTATTTTTAAATCTCCAGGTTGCAGACGGTTTTCTTTAGTTACCACTCCTCTGCGATTGCCTTAAACAGAAGTGCCCGGAGCAGCGAGGCCCCCGTTAGCATCCCAGGGACCCTGAGGGATTGAAGTGCAGCAGGAAAGGCAGCAGGGCTGATCTTGTACCAATGAGGGCGTTTAAGGGAGCATCCATTCCTATGAAATCTCGGCTCCAGAGGGGTCAGAAGGCTTCAGGCTTCCACACGTGACCATCAGGCAGAAGCTGGGCCAGCTGAGTGAACCACCAGCTGAATTTGGAGGAGGAAAATTGAAGCTTTTATGCCACTGTCAGAGATTTCTTGACTTTAGATAGCTGTTGAAGGCCACAGACATCAACAGAGAAAGTTTTATGTACAGGAATTTCACTTGCCCTCCTCTTAGAACCATTACTTTATATATCCAAATTCAAGGTTTCTCCTGCAGCCTGGCACCCCATAGCCTGTCCTTCCTACTTCCATCTCCACTGGAGCAGGTTTTGGCTCCAAAAATTCCCAGGGAATGCCCCCAGTTCTGTCCCATGTCTCATGGAGGACTGAGATCCTGAAAATCTCTGCAGAACAACCAAACTACCTCCACCGGCCTGAGGCACGGATTAATCAGACAACCGTGTACTAAAATTTTAGTGTTCTGCTGGATTTCTATTTCAGGACAGGCAAATAACTTCTGTCTATATCTAGATGTGATTGAGAGGCAGCTGACACAGTTGAATATAAAATCCTTCTTTCTCACCAGACGAGAGTACATTTAAAGTCTTCTCTAGTGCTTGTCATTCTGTCGAGCAACTACATCTTATTTCTGATAATTTATATATTTGCCTTTTAGATGTCAAACTCAGCTATAAGATAAAAACTGGAGTGTAAAATCCACGTCAAATACTGCAAATGCTTTTATTTTTGTTGAAAATTTTAGGATTTTTAAAAAATATTCTATTCAAAAATATAGATCCTGCCTTGGTCCTGTTTGTATGAATCTGTATAGGCATAGACAAGGGAGACAGGTTTCTATTAGAGCCTATCAGGATCCCGTCAATATTGTCAGGGAAGTTTCCAGTTCTCCAGTTAAACCTAATTTTATCATCTGAAGAGTTTTCACGTTTCACTAAGTGAATCCAGTAGACTTGCAGTGACTTTAATGGGCCTTTAGAAAATCAGCTCACACGTGAACTCCTGCCTTGCCAACATCTAAATTTTAAAAGTCTTGGCTTGCAAGTCAAAATACATCTTCCATGGAATAACAGAATTATACAGTGTTTCAATATTATTAAAAATAATAATCTGCTTCAAAACACTCACAGAATGCTGTATGAAAAGATGGTTCCCTCTCACATAAAAAAACTATAATTTAAAAAAAAATCCCAAGCCCTAAATGAAACAGTAAAAACAGCTGTCCAAATCATGCCTATGAATTTAATATCAGCTGCCACCTGTGTCTCCATCAAAACTCATCCAAGAACTGTTTTATGCCTTCACTGGGATAAGAGGAGATGGAAAAGTGAGTTCCACACAGGCTCATCAGTAATTTTACATAACTCTGGCCCACATCTGTGCTTTTCCATATGCAAGACTCCATGTACAACATTTTATACACCTACATGCCCACTTTTTACTGACTCACATGGAAGTCAGATGCCAGTCTGAGAATCCAGCCTGGCACAGTGTGGGATCCCACTGGTTTCCATACCTCAGCTACCACTATATCCCATACGTTGCCAGTTAATTAAATCTGCAGACTTTGCAGCTCTTCCATTTCTATTCCATTTCCTTTATTCATGCAAAACATTCAAGTGACTTTACTAAGCAAAGCCCATAGGACTGGGCACTATTTAAATCATTTATGCTGGTTTATATTTGGAATAAATGTGTTGTGGTGAAACCCTACGGTTTTTCTGAGGCCATTATTAAAATTTAACAATTAATTCAATGTTTGAATGGGTTCAGGAAACAGCTATTATGTATCAAGGAGCCAAAGTCAAGGCTTTTTAACAATATTGGACAAAAGCAGTTAATTGGACAAACAATCCTTTAGGGAAAGAAAGAGGTTATTGTTCATGCAGTGGAAACCACAGCGTAATAATTAACCACTCTGGATGTTTTGACAAAAGGTCAGATGCAATAGAAGCACGAAGTGCTTGAAAATCCATGTGAGAAGTCCTCATGTGACAAGCCAAAGTACTTGGGCGAGGACACGAACACAACTCAGACATGAGAATCTTAAGTGCTCGAATTGTTCTGTTCACACAGGGACCAGGTTGTCTTTAAGGCTCCTCAAAGGCAGAAGTTTAGGTTCTGAGCAGATTCACAGCTTCGCTCCTGCCAAAGCTTGAGCAGGAGACCGAAATCAGTCATTTCTCCAAGTTCTCCAAAAACAGCCACTCCCAGACTGCCATAACAAGAGGACCAAAGGTGCCCCTCACCTTGTTGGAGTTTAGTTTTGGAAAAGCTCATTTCTGTGCACGTACTGGGCAGAGAGAGGTGACAACTGAGAGTGATGCCCTCCTAGAATGTCACCAAGACACATTATTTCAGGATATTTTTATATTAGTAAATAAAATTATCAAGATCTTGTCTGCTAGACCCAAGAGCAAGAAGTATGATATGATAAAACATATAAACAACTAAAAAATAAAACAACTAAACTCTACCCCTCCCACTCCAAGGTGACTTCATGCAAGCTGCATATGGCAAATCCTGAAAATTCTTGAGCAGGTGTTTTCTTATATTTTTTTAGGTAGTGCAGTACAACTCTCCCATTCCTTCCAGTCTTTTACCTACAAGCCATGGAAATGGAAATGTGAACCTAGATTCATAAAGCATTTTCTGTGCATTCTCTAGGCAAAGGTTAATTAAAAATGATGGAAGTCTGGCAGCCTCAGCAATGACACAAGTGGAAGAAAAATGTCCTAGAGACAAAATACCCACCTGTGGCAGATAAATCGCAGTTTATCAGATCAGGTCTCCTTTATCAACAATGTTTGCAGAGAAAGGCTCATTGAGGCACACTTTGAAGATTAACAGAAATGGAATGACGTGGATTAGTGAGGAATATGTGTAAAACTGGCACATCACAGGTCTTTTGGCTTTCACAGATTGGAATAGGTGTTTGAGATTCACTCCCTTGCCTGGCTTGAGTCTCGACCAGGCAGAGCTGAGGTCAGGTCTCTTCCAGCCCACATGAAAGCATTAATGGCCTCTCCCTAATATCACCAAAAAAAAAAAACATTTCACATTGCCATGACAACACAAACCACTGTAAAGCCAGATAGGAATATAATTTAGTTCCTCTTTCACTCCTCAAACAATGTTAAATAATTTTGAGTAAATCAGATCTGGCTCCGAGACAGAAAACACAGTAACACTCTTCCCACACAGCACTGATAGGATACAGCATCAGGCAGGCCCATCATTCCTCCCTCTCTCCTTTATTTCATGCCAGGTTCTTCTTGATTAAGTAATAATATGAAATGGTGAAGCAAGAAAAAGTTGGAGATCCCCAAAGGAAATCAAGTGTGTGCTGCAGCTCATTGTTTTTACAGTCACATCTGTCTTTTGGACAGATTGGTACCTGCAAGTGCTCCATTTACTTTTCAGGGAAAAAAAAAAAAAAGAAAAAAAAAAGAAAAACTATGACTGTTTCCAGCAATTGCACTTAACAGCCACTTTTAGTCAAGAGTTGCTGTTTGGCTCCCATGCTTCCAGGAAACATTGTTCTGTTTGCTTTCAATGGCAAAGAAAAAATGAATTAATAAGTGGTCCCTCCAGGTTTTTGTCTAGGAGTAAGGATACACCCTTTGGAGCAGGGAACTGAGCACAAGCTAAAGGGAGAAGAGATTAAATGGAGGGATCAGCTCTAACTGATACTGGTCCTTCTCATGACCTCGAAAATAAAGTGTAAAGGAAAAGATGAGAAAGAGGTAAGAATTCTCTAGAAATGCTACAGAAAATGGGCCAATAGTATCACCATGCTGATCATTTTCCACCAGCTTCTCAATTCCTGCTCTAAGACAAGAATAGAAACAAAACAGAGGAAAAGGCACAATGAGGGCAATTCATGGCGAACTTTAGAGCATGACAGATCAGGAAGTTCAGGAAATCATGAGCAGGGGAGTGCACTGAGTTTCTGGGGTTCTTTTTTATCCAAACCTATAAACCTCATAACAGAACGACTGAAAAAGGTGAAAACCTCTCGTTCAAACAGGTATGGCTCAGGGGCAGTAGGGCACACAGTTCAACCAAGGTGAAAGGAGAATTAATCCTTCTAAGTCTTATTAAAATCTACAAACCAGTCACCTTGTGGGCCCTGTGTCACTTCCCTCCATCCATTCTGTGTTCCTGTGTTTATTTTGTACTCTGCCCTTACCAAATTCTGAACTGTACAGTAATTTTATCACAGAATTACAGGCAGCAGGCCCGTAGAGGAACAGGAATGGCCACGGGCAGGCATCCATGGATACATGGGAGTGGTCAGGAGCACAGGTTCCTGGAAAGTTTTACTTCCCAACAGCTAAAGGCAGCCTTGAAGTCAACAGTGATTGTACCTTCTCAGGATCATCATTCAAAGCCCTACCTGGCAAATTAATTTCAAGAACCGAAAGCGAAGTGATCTCACAGATGGCTAATGTCTAATTAGCAATTAATCTATTTAAAGTAGAAATTTGATTTCACAATTCAGCCTTGGAAAGTCTACAAAACGATGCATTTACCCTCAGAGGAAATTCTGGGCTAATTTAGGTAATATCAGAAAACTTATATACAAAAAATGTGGTACTTTCAAGGACATCAAGCTTGAACGAAACCCAGAACCATTCTTGACACAGATGTTTACACAGAGATGTTTACACAAGCCCAGGCTCCAACAGAATCATAACATCCATATTCTTAATATAATTTATTGCGTTACGCTTGGCACGTCCAAACTTCAGCTGGGTAAAAGCAGGGAAAACACTGAAATACGATGAGAAACTCTGTATTTGTATTATTGTGTTACTCTAATTTTTAAAAACATTAGGCTGTGAATTGTGACTGGTGCAGCTGGTGGATATGGAAGGACAATGGCAGCTTCCTGGAGTGTTGGCTGTCATTATGTTAGGTTTCAATTGCCTTTCTTTCCTTGCACGTGTTAAAAGTCTACGTAGAGTGGAGCAAGATGAAATCTAAAATTAAATTGCCACGGTTACAATGGGGAGGCAGAATACGTGTTCAGTTCTAAAGACAGGTGGGTAAAGTCAGGCCCCATATCTCCATAGGCTGTTTATAGAGTCAGTGGAGAAACAGGGGGTTCTCAGCGATGAACCCAAAGCACCTTCCTCAGGCTTTTGGTAAATTGGCTTGTGCTGGAACGTGCAATAACCAGAGGATGCTTTGTCACCTGTGCAAACCACGGAGTGGAAACACCTGCACACGCCTGGGATGACAACTCACACTCAGAACAAGCAAATTGGATCATCTTTGCATTGCTCAGCTTTGCCCAGGAAATGTTTGGGAGATTTGGGATGGCCCATACAGGCACTGACACCCGTGTTCCTGGACTCAGCAATGTTTCCTTGTGCTGTTTCCTTTACAGAGAGTGTAGGTGTTTGGGATGCTGTGGGGTACCTGATGTGTGGGACTGAGACCATGGTAAGTGGTCCCTGGATAATCTAGGGAAGCATCCACCCTTCATCATCTTCACTCAGAGGGTGGTGAGGCCCTGGCGCAGGTTGCCCAGAGAAGCTGTGGCTGCCCCTGGATCCCTGGAAGTGTCCAAAGCCAGGTTGAATGGCGCTTGGAGCAACCTGGGATAGTGGAAGGTGTCCCTAGGTGTTCCTAGGGTTTGGAACAAGATGATGTTTAAGCTCCCTTTCAATCCAAACCATTCCATGATTCTATGGCCTTTTCCTGCTAGAATGGGTGATAAATACAGAGGTTTGTGCCCGGTATATGACCAGGGCACAGACAATTCCCATTAGTCCATGGACCAGGAGCTCTCAGGGCAGACATCGCAGGACCTTTTGAACAGCCGTGTCCCAGGCTTGCTTTGTCAGGGACGTTTTGTTGAGTTTCTGGGTGATCACACTTGCCCACTTGACATTTGTTAGTGGGTTTCGATACTTGCTGCTTCATGCCTTTAATTCCTTCGCTGGGTATGTTTCAACTATTTTAATGAGCTGATGATAACTCTGAAGGGTGCTTGTCTAGCACAAAGCAAAACCTTTTGTGCCAGGAGTGGGGGCACCGTTAGCAGCCCTGGCCTGAATCCTGCTCTCAGTTCAGGGTCTAAGTACTACAAAAGCACTTTCAAATATACCATTAAGCTTTGCCTTCTTTAAGAAGAAGGGAGAAGTTTAAGCCTGGAATTCAGCTTAAATACTTTTTTTTCATTTAATTTTCTTAAGAGCTTTACTGTAAATTGTTTAAAAATCATCACTGTGAATACAAGGTCTAGTGGAAAGTGTCCTTGCCCACGGCAGGGGATTGGAACTAGGTGATCTTTAAAATCCCTTCCAACACAAAACTTTCAATGATTCTATGATTCTGTGAAATACACCAACAAATCACACTTTTTTTTACTTTGATTTGGTGTTTTTTTTGTCTGTTTCTTCACTAATGAAACAATTATTGTACATCTTTAATATTTTAGTTATTATTTTAGTGATCATAAGCTAAAGCAGGTAACGTGACACAGTCCTATCACACTCCAAATGGAAAGAAAGTATTTTTTGTGTTCACAGTTTTGGACTTTGAAGCATAAAAAAATAAGCCAAGTTCTTTGCAAGGTGTAGACTAAAGAACAATTTATGAATCTCACATTTTCTCCATCACTAACTCCAAAGTTACCTCAAGCTCGTCAAAACAAACTATTTACTGTGGGTGAGTTCTGCAACTGTTCTGGCTCAGAGACCCTGTAAGGCAAAAAAGGGTTAATTTGGAGTCAATGGAGGCACTGGGATAACAGCAGATAAAACTGGAAAGATATTCTAGAAAGTGGGCACGAGGTCCTGATGCTCTGCTTCATTTCTAAGTGTAATTTGGATAGAGTTTAATTCCAGGTGAGGGCCTGCTTTGCCTGCCATAAGAACAAAGAACATTCCTTTCCCTAAACGGCAGCATCAAGTCACGAGTGGAAAAGCAGAAATTGGTTCAGTGTTACAGGTGGGCACCTGAAGAATGGTGCAGAAAATGAAACTGCATTACACGGCAAATTAAAAATGAAGAATCATGAACAGTCTGTACGTTAGCACAACTGATTTTGTTTATTTTTAGACCACCCCAAAATCCAATCATGCTCTATGTACATAGGCAATACACGGGATAGCACACCAAATGTAGACAAGAAAGACAAAATATATTCTGGTTTATTTTGCTGGTGATTTTCCTTTTTTTCGTTGTCCATCTGCTCAAGTTGATGAAATGATCCAACCCATACAGATTCCTATGCCAATCCTACCTCACCTCCCAACCTCACACTATCTCTCGGAGAGGAGAATCCATCCCATTACCTCTGGGGGGTTTTTCTGAGTGCTGGAACGTGCTGATTTGCTGTCAGTTCCTTTGGGCCTCACTTCTTGTGGAAAACTGTTTAGTGCAGAACAAGTATATCAGCACGGATCTGCCTTAACTATATTCTAGAGTTAGTAGGTAAGACCAGCTAATGCTTTGGGTTACTCAGGAAATCATAAGTAGCACGCACACACACACAAATTTAAACAGAAAATAATCTTCCACGTCGTTTAGAGTGTTAAATTTCTTTCTCGTTTCCAGTGTAGTTTATTTTGCTAAGCACTGCTGCAATTCTTTCCACTTGCCTTTATGCTCTTATTTTCTTACAAAACAGTATACTAGGCTTTCTGTATAAAACATATATATAAACATTTATATATATATATTTATATATATAAAAACAAAGCAACCACCCCCAAAATGGACTTCCAGGTATGTATTTGCCCCTCATTAGAAAATATACCGTGTGTACATCTATTCGTGGTCCCTGAATGTCACAGCTGACTGTTAGAGTGGGGTCAGAGAGAAAGAGGACTTCTTTTCTCCTTGTTTTTCTTTAAACCACACAGATAAATTGCACGAGGTGAACCAAAGCAAAGTAGCCACAGGAACAATCAGATCCTGTTTTTACACATCGGCACCACGTCGTTCTTGTCACCATTGTTGTTACTACTCTCCAATTTGACTTCTAGTTATTACTTCCCAGGAATTAATATATCTTTTTTTTTTCTTTTTTTTTTTGTCGCATATATTCTCCCCTCACAATCAGCTGGATGCACGTTCAGGGAGAATGAAACACTAGAAAGTCTGAAAGATCCTGTGATTCTGGAAATTTTTACCCTGCTTAAATTTTCTGGCCCTCTTTCTCAATGATCAATCATTTAGGAAATTATGGTTAATTCTACATAACAACTAATTTTTAGTAGCCTTTCCTTCCAAAAGATGGTTTTGGACACTGATTTGAGATTGTTTTTTTTTTCCCATTAATTCCTGGCATTAGATGCCAGCCTTGCATTTTTTTTATAAATACTGTTTTTCCAGGTGTAAAGCCCCCGTTATTGGTACAGATGGTTCTCTGTCCTCAACATCTACTCTTTCAGGAAACAAACTGGTCATTGGAACTACTTATCATTACTAGGTGATGTGGTAGGAGAACCCCCCACACTAAATACACCTCAAAACTGGGTGGTAGCAAGGGAGGGGTTAAACTTCAGCCCTATTCATTTAGGTCATGCAAAGGTAACCTAAACAAAATTCAGCTCGGTTTATTTAGGTCATGACTTCTCTACCTGAAGACTCTGTAATTGAAAAACCTCAGATACAAAAATGCTATTGAGATTGGGGGCAAGGAAAAAAACCAAACGGAAAACTGTATTGAATTAAAAAACCAAAGTACTGCTTGCTGGTTTACAAAGAGTCTATAACACTGATAAAATCTTCGGAAACCAATGTGCTGCTTTTTTTTTTGCTTTTTTTCTTTTTCTTTTCCCCCCCTCTTCCCATGCTCTTCTTTATTTTGGCTTCATTTCTACCCGGGAGTTCATGTCATCCCCTTCCAGGTCATACTCTTCTACTTGGCCACTGGTCCACACCTTCATGCGGTCGGTGAGGTCGCTGGTTCTGGGCGCCAGGATGAAGTCGTAAATCAGGGCAGCACTTGCTCCTCCAATGATTGGGCCAACCCAGAAGATCTGGAATACAGGTCCAAGTTATTGCATCAGGTGTTTCTGCATTTGAAGCTCCTCTGAGGATTCTCACTGTGAAATTTACAGCCTATCCACCCGAATGTTTTCCTAACCACGTGGCGTAAAACCAGGCATTTGTCACCATGAATTGGTGACAGACCCAGAGGTGAATAACTCTGACTACGTTGTCAAGTTGTGATATTTGAAATCAGTTACCTACTGCTGAAACATCTCTGCTGCTCCAGAGAGAGCTGGCAGGGGAGCATAATTTCTGAAATGACAGGCCATTAGATGCTGTTCTCCAGCTAACTTCCAGTAAAAGGTGAATTTGAAAGTAATACTTAACAAGGACTTGATTAGGAGCCTAATCTGCCGCTAGATGCTGATTAGCTGTGTAAGCTTCATGGATTTCCATGAAATACCCTGATATTGCTGTAACTGAACTGGCCTAACCCCTTAAGAATATTAAAGTTTAGAAGGAGAGGTTATAAAAGCATTTTAGTAGACAGGTTGATTTTTTTAGAAATAACAGAAGATATTGAGGACTTCACAGGGTCAAAGCGCTGCTGAGTCTGAAAACTCTTTCTTTTATTCAGCAGTATCAGTAGTTTAACACAAATTATTACCTCTATCGCCTTCTGTCTCTACGAAGGATAATAATTTTCCTACTAAATTCTGAAAATACCAGCTCCTCAGTTACTTCCCCTAAGTGTCCTAATAATAATGTGCAAGTGGGAGATACTGCCAAAATGTCCCCAGTGTCCTCCTCTTATGTTTTACTCTTTAGATTAAAATGGGATCCATATCCAAAATTTTCACAACCCCGTTGTATTACCACTAAACTTCCACCAGTGCCTATGCAACTGGCTGCCAAAATTGTGAGTAGGAGAGTTGGAACAAGCCCCATTTTCTTTATTCAAGAGCACATGCTCATTTACAACTTTATATCAGCCTTGTTTATTGAGCTTTGGTGAAATAAGTAAATTTTTGTCAAGTTCCTCATTTTAACCACATTTAAACACAAGGAATAATCTAAAATTTACAGTGTTTCCAGAACACTTATCTTTGAAAACACATAAGAAGACACTCAGCTTTAAGATGCTGAACATTTTATTAGCTCTCAAATATTGGATGATCTATTTCAGTTTTAAACCTTCTTAAGAATCTTTCTAAATTGGCTTTTACCAGATTAAGGGGTAGCACTTTGCAAACTCAGTTTAAACAATAAATTCACAATAGGGGATTCTGCGTAATAAGGCTTAAACATTTAAAATGTTTGAAATAAATAAATATAAAGGGGAATAACCAAAGAAAATCTGCTGTATTACTCTGAGCACAGAGACCGAATGAGCCTGAGGAGTTTCTGTTTGCCTGAGGCTGGTCAGGATTGTTGAAAGGAGAATATTATTTGTTAAATGAAACAATTTATGCCAACTCACTGACTTGGTCCTAATGATACGTGTCGAAATGTTTCTGATCTTGTAGGTTATGTGTTTTCAGAGCCTCTCGTAAGCTAAACAAATTTACTCAGCTTACCCAGTGATTTTCAAAGTTGTTGGCGATGAGCGCTGAGCCAAAAGATCTGGCCGGGTTAATTCCACAGCCGGTGTAATCAATCTGGGAGGTGGAAAGAGAACCAGTGGTGAAGCACAGATGAAACCATCACCATCCCATCCCATCCCTGCCTGTCCCCGAGGTGGGACATGGCAGATTACAACCTCTGGGGGCTAAAACTTACAGCAAGAAGATGTCCCAAGGCAACGGAGAGACCGATGGCCAAAGGTGCTGATCCCGAGACGTCGTTCCTTCTCCGGTCTGTGGTGGCCAGGACACACAGCACCAGCTGGAAGGTGGCAATGATTTCAATTCCCAGCCCTTGTCCTGCGTTGATTCCCTCTGAAAGCTGCATGGAGACAAGAAGGAAAATGTAATTTCGTATTCCTGCCTGACTTCGACCAGTGCAACAACGTTCTGCAATATCTATTGCCTCAATAAGAAAATGCAGACCTGCAAATCCATTTCCCTCCTGGGATTCCTTTTGCTTAACGGGAAGAAAAAATAGGAAGAAAGAAAAAATTGAAGAGAAATTAGTTTTGAAACAGTGCCCGCTGTACTCAAGTCTAGGTATAAGCTATTTTTTTGGTGATCCAGCATGGTTGAGCAGTTGCTGCTTCCAGCCATAGTGAACACTCAGCCACTGGGCACAATGAGAGTGTAACTGATCTACATATGAGAAACAAATCAGCCAGAAATTCACCTTCAGCAGAGTTTACTTTTTCATAAGCGAACTGTGCTGCCGTAGGACAGTCGCTCATTGCTTCAGGGATCTCCACATTAATATTAAGATATGAATATTCCACCTATACCGTGAATTACCTGCCTGAAAATATGTCTCTAATGCCACATGAAATACCCTGAGATATCTATGGAGTTCATGTGGGGCTGGTGGATGTGAGAGAAAACCAAAAGGATCTAAAACATCTCTAGATATTAATAATTAGGCAATGTATCTCTAATTTGCACAGATATTGGTGTAGTCACTGGAAATGAGATCCATTCACCTGATGAAATGTAGGTGATCATTTAAAAGCTCTGTCTTTTTTTTTTTTAATAGATCTCATTTGACTACAAAGAGCTTAGACGACTAACTCACAGGTAAATTAGATTTTGGTGTCTTAAACTCAAACTGAATCTCATTCGACTTCTTTGAGGTACATTAAAAAAAATCCCCAATTAAGGAATCCCAAGGGGCTGATGGGAGGCGTGCTTCAATTTCCTACTGAAGTAAAGTAGATTATCTAGAAAAACTCAAACTGGCAGACAGAAATATTCCAATGGTATTATTAGTCATGAAATCAGCAGAGTTTCTTGTTAGTGCTGTAGAACATATTGAAACCATGGTGATTCACATAAATGGACATTACAGAGCAGAAATGCTGTCATATTTCAGGAGTACTGCTAAAAACTTGTGCCTAACAAGAAACCATGGAGCGAAACCATTTGATGTTATAACAAGTTTTGAGTTCTGCTTTTAATTGCTGTATTCAGTGGTGGCTTCATTAAGCCAAGGCAAGTGTGTTACTGAGCTGAATAAGTTGATGTTAAGCAGAAATAACTCACTTGCATGGATGGGATGAAACACGAGCTTGGCCACAGGCCAGAGAACTGAGAATGTGACTCAGAGTAGGAAGCAAACTCTGCAAAACTCGTATTAATTTGTGCTGTCAGTAGGTTATCACATCTGTCAGAGCCCCTGCATTAAAAATTGCTGGGTCATACATGGCAAAAAACAAAATTACATGTTATTGTGACCTGTCCAGAACAATGAAACTACGGGAAATCCTGCTATTAATCTGATTTTGCAGTTTATGCCCTAATTTCCCCAAAGCTAATACTTGAAAAACCTTAAAACTTAAAGACAGTTAACTGAACTATTTCATTTTCCACCTGTGCTATTCACATTTCTTGTTTCTTCTCAGTCACAAATCTTAATATCAAATTCCTAAGCAATGAAAAAAAGTCATTTGAGTATTTCCTCAGCATAAATCTTATTTCTAGATCCTGCTAATCTGAAACACTTATCATGTATTTTTATATCTCATTCTTTAATATGCAGGAGTGATATCCTGTGAGTTGGAAGAAGTTTATCCATAAATAGAAGGGAATTCTGGTTGAAAGGATGGGTATTTTGGGTCCTTCAGGATCCATAGAGTAGAAACTGAAATCCATTAATGAAACCTTCATCATTATTAGGACTTACATGTGAGAAGTGTGAGTCTGACACAAATACATCCACATGAGATGCATTGAAAATTGCAGGATCCAGAAATTCATGCTTGATATCTCCGAACTAATATTCTATTGCTTTTGTAAGTTTTAAAAATAAACACTTTTTTTTCCCTGTAGACACAGTGAGATTTGTGGCTCTCAACAAATTAGGCTTCCAATGCATTTCCTTGATATCAAAAACAATTTAAGAATCTGAAGTACACTCTCTCTGGAAAATCTTATCTCACATTTGGAAGGCCAAATGGCCAAACTTAAAAGCAAGGTATCTTAGCAAATGAGTGACTGATGTGCACATGCCCAAAAGCAGATAAGAAACCAAATTCTTTTGTATCGTAATGCAACCCCAGAGCTGAGGTCTGACGCATCAATGTTAGCATTTGACAAAGCCTTGACATTTTAAAGGATTAAACACTGGCCAGGCATTAGGCTTTCCCTTCACTTGAAGGGCTTCTATAATAGACAAAACACAATAAGAGCAAAATTATTCTTTACAAACCTGTGATAACCCTCATCTTCGAGGGGCGGAAATCATACTCTTCCTTTCCCTCCGGGAAAAACACATCCTACAGCTGACGTGACTTGAGGTCATTCTCCCTGCTAATCAACACTTATTGATGGGCTGTGTGGAATCAAAGAAAACCTGGAAATATCATAGGAAACCTTTTGCTTTCCTCCAGCCGGGTGATTTTAAACAGCCTGCCAGGAACGTTACGATTCCACTGTGAGAGCAAGGGCTCTGGGCCGTGTTCCAAAATGGGACAAACCCAGGCAAACCTTGGATGTCCTGCTTTGCTGTGGCCCGTGGGTCTGCAGTGTGTAAGTTTAGGATAACAGATATTTATTTGCCTCCTTATCAGAGCTAAATTATCACTGCAGCAGCAGCCTGGGCCATCCATGGTACACATGGAACAGCGCCAGTGTTCACCATCCCAAGCACACCCCAGAAAAGCTTTAGAAATGGAGTAGGAAGGTACATTCCCTTGCATCAAGTTAAAATGTACATGTGCATATTTATATTTATATTTATATTTATATTTATATTTATATTTATATAATTCTTATTCACAGAAGATTTGCAAGTGTTACCCAGAGAACATTTTGCACCTTTTGAATCTCTTGGTTTAAGCTCTTGACAGAACCAGGGAGACACAACCAACACGAGTTTGTCGTCCTTTGCTTGTATTTTCTGTATGCTATTCAGGTTTTTAAGGAAAGCTTGAACTTTTGTAGAATATTTTGTAGAATACCAGACTCCAGAAGCATCAGGGTTGTCTGAAGCTTAATCTGATTCTAGTAGGAAGCACTGTCATACTTCAGACCTGACTAAAAAGCAACTGCTGATCTTAAGATCTGCCATTCTGTTACTGAGAATATCCAGAATACTGGGTGACCCATATCTCCATTTCCTAAATAGACAAATTAATGCCTTGAAACGAGACACGGCCACTTCTAGTGCAGTGCTGGGGTGAAGAGGGCCCTTTCCAGTGACCTGTACCCACACTGCAATGCTTTTTCCCTGCACTTCTACCTCTTACCAGTGGTCACAGGGTGTGTGGGCTGACACTGCATCTGTCCTTGATGGATCTGCTGGGAAATCTTTGACATCTTCTCTTTGCAGTCCAATAATCCTCATTGAGGTAACAGAAAAAATGTCAGAGGGCAGGGAACAGCAGAGTAACTCCCTGAGCTTTTCGTGCTTCAGACTCTGGAGACTTGAGGAGTGGATTCAGAGCTTTAAGGAACCAAACACGCTCTAAGGGGTTAAATGAAACACACAAGCCCATATTCATCTCCAAGAGAGTCTGCACAAACTTCTTCTCCTTTTTTGTTCACATGCATAATTCCACTAAGCTTCATTTCTAAGCCAGCGTTTTGACAGAAGGAGCACCAGAAACACACATAAGAAATGGGCTGAATCACTGGCGAGATGTGAGAGTTGTCTGTGGACACATTTATCTGATCAGCTGAATCAATCTCGGCTGCATTAGCTTGCAGTGAGAAATTCCCCCTCCACCGTCACAGCTCCCAGACTAGAAGCAGAACATGTAGACACCCCAAGGGAGGTGCAGCCTTCTGTGAGCTGAATTCCACCCTTTCCGACCTTCATGATCCCATGATTAACATTTTTCCCCCCCATTTCACTGAACAAGGTCATGGAATAAAAATCAACTGGAATTCAGTAAAGGTACGGAAATCACATCTTATTCAGAAAACTCCTGAGATGCAACTCTTTGGAAACTAAGGAAGCACTAAAGGCACAGTGACTCAAGAGACATTTAAATGAGGAGTGTTAAACCCCAAAAAGCATTATCTAGACATGAACGTGGGGGCAATTAGTTGAGAGCAACACCTGCTTTTTGTCTTAGGAAATGGGCAGTGGCCACATCGCTTCCAGCTCTCCATAACATCAGACAGGAGATGGGAACTACGGAATCTGTTTCCCAGAAGTGCCCTTAACTGCCATGTTTAGCTGACTGACTCCCACAGCAATAATTTGGGCAAATTAATGGTGTGTTTTCTTTCCTTTCTGATTTTTTTTTTAATTATTTTTTTTTTTTTAGGACAGGATATTTATGAGTTGTCCGCCTTGGGAAGAGAAACGGGGACAGGAAATTAAACTGGCCCAAGGTAAACCCCGCTGTGTACTTCTCCAGTGGCTTCATATTTTTCTCATTATGAGTGAAAGTATATCAAGTTCAAACCTGTTTCCCGTTATATGGATAAGACCCTTTGTTATGCAAGGTAGTTCCACCACGTGGTGCTGAGCTCCATCTCATCCAACAAACCCTCAGCCCTGGGTTGGAGCTTCCAGGGCCCAGCTTCCTTTCATATAACAGGGATTAGTTTCTCATTGTTCCAGAAAAAAGGAGAGGCCTCTGGAATTGCAGAAGTCTATTTTTTAGCAGGAGAATGTCACATTTCCCCTTTCTTATGAAACACCAGTGCAAGCCCTGCCTGCTGGTGTGGTTTTGAGAGAGAAAATTTAAGCCACAGCATTTTTAATGGCTGGGACTTCTCTTCCTTGCATGTCCTCACCATCCTACCCAAATTATTACCTTTTTTCCACCATGGCAGACATTTTTCTTAAAATTAGCATTTTATTCAAGTAAATTCTTGCCGTGTTACTGCATTTTCTTCTTATAGCTTAAAATTTCCCTTCTTAGACTTTCCTTCTCTTACTGAATAAGGAAAACTCTTCACAATAGTTTAGATGGTTCATACTCTCTTCTCCATCCCCTCTCTTGAAACATTAATCATGCTGCTTTATGCCAACTAGCTCTCATTTAAATGTCTAGCTGGCAAAGTTTCTTAATAGGATGTTCTACAAATGTAATCTCAGAAATTCATCTCCCTGCTTCCCTCCAAACCACATCCCACTGTCTTTCCTGTCATTTTGTTTGACTTTTCTCACTCTTTCAGCTCCAGCTCTGTCATGGAAAGAACTTGATGACTTTTATGTGAATAACACACCTTTATTCTCCTGGAAGTCTATCCCACATCTCCATAGCTATAAACCTTCCCTTGACTGATAGTCAAAATTCGTTCAGAGACTTCATCCCTGGCTATTTAACTACAGTTATTCACTTCTATCCTTGCTATTTAACAGTATCACACCGAAATGGATGTTTCTATACCCATTAATTGAGTGTTAGGGATTCAGGGAGTACAAAAGTCTAATTCCTTTAGTAAAGACAGACAGGCAAAGATCTAAAGAGTTTCACTTAGAATTATATGACAGGAGCACTCAGAAGCTGCTTATGAATTAGCTTTGGATCATATCCTACATCAACAATGGAAGCACTCAGCAGAACCTGGGGACAAAACATATTGTCCTCTGCTAGATTATCCTTCCTATAAATACAGCCTGAAGAGCTCTAAAGGGGACTCATTCAATTCCCAAAGCAGAAATCATATTTTCCGTTCTTTGGGCAGCAGACACCCTCCAGGAACAAGGCTAAGCTCCCTCCTCCCACCCTCTCTGCAGGCTGAGGAGAAATTATCCAGGGTTTTGTGTCGTGGTGCCATGGAGAGAAAGAGGGGAGAATGATCATTGTATTAAACCAGAGCACATAAAGTTTGTGTGAATAAAACTGAGTTCCTCTACAGGACTTGCATTTAGCACAGCTGGTCAGAGAGACAATTCTTTTATTTACACTTTTACTTTCTGATGTGCCTCTGGGAAAGTTGCTTGGGAGAAACTTTTTTTTTTCGGTTAAATGTTTCTGCTGAGAAATAAACAACTTCTATTCAGAGGATGAGGAACTGTGAGGTTTTGTATTCTTTTGCTTTGCCCAGCCAAACCCAAGCAAATAGTTAATTTTCTGTAATAGCTGAAGCACTCATTTATACCACAGAGCTGTTTATTATCTCCTGTATTACCAGCCCAGTAGGAGATGGCATTTCAGTGGGGAATTTTGGGCATATCTGAATTTTGAGCCTAATAGGATCGTCCTTTCTATGTTGTTACTGGAATAACACCTGGATTTGCACAAACCTATCAGTAAGGTTGTTGGCAATTTCAACAAAGGGATATTAATTTTATATTTCTAGAAACAACTATGAAATTTTCAGACTTTCTGAGTCTAAGGCAGCTCATAGAGTCTTGTGCACAGCATTGAAGACTTGGCATTTCCACGGGGTTAAAAACCATCTCTCCAAATGCATTTCAGGAACTGGGGGAACAGTTCCAGCCCCTTCATTTCACTGCCTTGTTCACCAAGCAAGAAGTCCTACCAAAGGAAGGAAAAGGGGCCAAACCTGACCTTACCCATTCCAAATACAGCCATCAGTGCCCTCAGGAGGAGCTGTGTGTGTATTTGTGTCAGGAAACATGCCACAGTTCTGCTCTGAAAGCATTCATCGACTCCACTTGGCACAGAGTTAGCGTCAAGAGCCTGGAAAAGTTTCGTTTTCTGCGACACCTCCCAGTGGTTCCTAGAGAGGGGATGCACAGGACTCATCCAGGGAAGCACATAGAGGATTTCTTTACTCCTTTCCAGTCTGTGAGTTATGCCCTGCAGCTCTCTCAGGCCACATTTTTGCCCTCCTGCTGTTTATGGTTTCCTCCAGGATGCCTGTCAGGCCCTGTATATTTGATTTAACAGGTCGACGTTGTGCATCAGCCTCAGATCTCCTCGGCTTCAATGGAGCTGCAGCAGTCAAACACCAGCACTGGCTCTGGGTGCCAGGAAAATCAGCACTTTCCCATCAGGTTACACATTAATAAATACCCAGGGCTCAAAATGCTCCCAGCCAGGCCAGAAAAACCTGCAGGAGACAATTGTGGTACCAGGTAAAGACCCCTCTGTTATTGAATTCTCTTGATTAAGCTGGAGAATGGAGAAATAAGCAAAAATGTACTACTGCCCTAAAGAAAACAGGCAATTTCCTGTGGAGACAAACAGGAAATTTTTCAAGGGCTATCTTTTCTTCCTTTAGTACTTGTGATGTGGTTTAGTATCCTTGCTTTAAAAATGCATCTCTCAAAAATATCCGTACAGCCCAGATAGTGGTGTTTTTTAGGATTCTCTGATTAAAGAGATATTATTCCCAGCTCCCTGAAGGTTTACATTATCTGCTAAAACCCACGAGCCCTGCTACAAAAACTCACATGTTTTTGCTTACCATTGTACCAATTTAACCAGAACTGATCCATAATATTCATTCTCTTGCTGTGGACATTTCTATTTGTTCTCAGGCTTGTGGTTCCTGATTTAGAACCCACACCTACTGATAGATTTTTTTTTATTTAACTTTCCAATGAATTTAAATTTAAAAATGAAGTTTGGGTTTATCTCATCCGAAGAATCTTTCTGTCCATCTGTCTGTGTGTGAGTGGGTTTGGGGGTGTGCATACACATAGAACCCCCGAATATATTTGGTATAACACAGAGAACTCCACGGAAAGGAAACCAATTTTAACTGTTTACTGACCACTCAGAAAGGGTGGTGGCAAAATGAATTTTACTCATAACTCGTAATTAATCCTACTTAGTTTGACAGCTCATCTAACGCAGGAGAAAATCATTCTCTGAAAATCCCAGCATGACTCCACTTCTATTGCAACATTAACTAATCTACCAAATTAATAATGTTTTTAGATCTATGGCAGCTCATTGTTTTAAACCCCCCAGTGCACCCCTTTCAGGAATTGCTATCATTTCTACGTAGAAATCGATGAAGAGAACTCTTGATTTGAGGTTTGCAGAGCATTTTCCAAACATTACACCAGTCATCCTCGGATCCACTGGCACAAAACCCGCTCTGATCTCCTCTGTTCTAGCACAAAGGGACTGGGCTGCAGGAGGATGCGCACCAAGGGCCTCTCCTTGTGCCAGAAATGGCCGTGCTGCTGCATCCCTCCGTGCTCCCTGCCAAAATCCCGGGATACGGCTCTATTATTAGAGAGGCGCTAAGCAAATCTTCCTAGAAATGGAAATCAGATAATAAGCTCTGAGATCTGAGATAAGGATTAGAGCCATAACCCCCAGTTCTCCAGGGGATGGGTGATAACCATCAGGTTTACGTCTCAGCCCAGATGTTTCTGCTGTCACTGTGTGAACTCATCAGAAAGAGGCCAAGAGCGTGGCCAGTTTCGAGCAGGTGCCTTTCCTGTGTCCCACCTGCCCTGCCTGGGGCCTCTCAATACAATGCTGGCAAGCCTTAAAAGCCCTCCGCTGCAAAAACTGACCGTGAACAATGAGCTATTGTTGTGAAAGTCTTTGTTAAGAAATAAAAATCCCAGATTAATGTCATGTACCGGAACCATTTCGCTCATTTGAAAAATGCAGCAGCTTCTGGTCCCTTGTGAAAGTTCCAGTGCTCAAGCCCACAGATGTCCCAGCAGAGGTAAGGTTGGCAGGAGAAGCCTAAACTGGGTCAAAAATAGGCAGGGTAGAGGGCAGAGACAGGGAGAATGAAGCTCCTCACTGACCTAGGCTTGAGAAAGGCACGATATATAATCTGCATTGAAAGAAAAAAAAGGCATCCAAGGATTTTCCAACAAGCGCTAAAGGTCAGGAACTCAGCTGTGTGTCTCGTCCATCCAGCAGCACCTCTGGAACTGCAATTTTCCACAGTGACTCAGAGGAAAAGCAGCATCACTTACTCAATTGTCCCTTCGCACTGTCAAGCTCTCAGTTTATTTTGGATGTTCTTCCAACCCGAGCCGGCTTTGTTTAATTGGAGGTTGGAGAACGGGCTCGTAGGGAGCGGGCACGAGGAGACAGGGAAATCACAAGGCAAACACTGAGTCATCCAGGGCAACCAGGCAAGTCCTGCTCCCCACGGTGAGAAGGCCACTGGTGTGGACCAAATGTGGGGAGTGTGGTGATCCCCATCGGGAATCCCCTCTGAGACAAGCTTCTAAGGGATGGGAAACATCCAGTGGGAAATATCAGGATAAAAACTTCAGTGCTGACCCACGAACACCATTAAAAGGTGTGGCAGGTCTCAACTACGCGAAAGGAAATTCCCAGTGCTGGTGCAACATTATGTTTGCACTGGAAGTGCAAACTGGCAATTTGTTGGGACAAAATTCACCAGCACTGATGCCCCAGAGATAAGATCATATGCAGATGATAAGGATCCACGTATCTTATCACATCCTATGCTCCACTCTCCTGGAGACAAGAGATTGTTCTTCTTCCCTAAGTAGCAGAATAAGGCTGGAGCTGGGGACACGTAGACAGTAAGGAAAAAAAAATTAAAAATCTCCAGCACTAAGGTCCCAAGTTGCTCTGCTGATGCTGGATCACAATCCAGCTGAGTGGGAGTAGCTATGGAAAGAGGACTCATTCCCACCACTGGAAGTGTTCAAGGCCAGGCTGGACAGGGCTTGGAGCAACCTGGTCTAGAAGAAGGTGTCCCTGCGCATGGCAGAGGGTTGGATCTTTAAGGTTCCTTCCAACCCAAACCATTCCATGATTCTGTGGCTCTTTGGTGAGGCTGGCAGGTGTCTCAAAGCAGCAGGTACTGCCCTGGTATGACGAGTCAAAGACAGCAAAGGGCCTCTTTTTCCCTGTCCTTGAGAAATTCAGCTCTGGACACTGGGTGTTTACCCCCAGAGGACATTGCACCCTTGTGTGCACCAATTCTGCCACGGCTGATCCCGATTTGGGGAGCCCAGAGAGCAGCAGTGGCAGACACAGCCAGTCACAGCCGAAATCCAAAGGCTGCTCCGCCAACGAGTAACTTTCCACACTCCAGGAATAGTATCCATATGAATATTCACCTGCCTTAAAATGACCTCCGAATCCACTGACCACAGATCTCTTCTGGCTTTTCCAGAAAGCTCTTCAGTTACACAAACAACATTTATCAGTCCACTGGGTGTTTTCTAAACCCAAGCCCTCCTATTTGTTATTCTTGGTTGTTTTTCTTTTCCCTTTATCTCCCCGAGCAACGTTACCTTCAGGTCTGTTTTTCTTGCCTACAATTTTTGATCCACTCATAACTTTTAAAATAATATCTTTCATCATAAACTCGAATGCAGGGTTTTCAAACAGTTTCCAAATTATACCCCCGAGAGTTAGGGGGGACGTTTCCTGGCACTCTCATCACTATGCCAACCTACAGAAACTATGAAATCGTGAAAATTCTGAAGTAGAGTCTGCTTTGTTACAAAATTCTAATTATTTATATATATCTATATATTTAGCTCAGGTTATTTTATATATATATAAATGTATAGACAGATAGATAAATAGATGGATAGACAGATAGATATAAAAATATGAAATAACCTGACCTGAAGAAATTTTCCCAGCGTGTTTTTAAAAGTTTGATAAAAGTTCTCCAGATAAACATTGTTTAACAGCAAATATTGTGTTACCTTACAGCACAGAAGCCTCCTCTCACCCCTCTTTCCTGCTTGAGCTCTTTGTTGGTCACTAACTGCCTGTGCTGAATAATTTGTTCCATTATCCAAGCTCCAGATCTGTCCTCACCAGACAATAGCCAGCTCTGCTGGCAGATGAGTGCATTTTGGATCTGGTATTCTCTATTCTTACAGCTTTACCTAATGGAAATTTGTAACGTGTAGTAATCCAACTTCCAAAAAAAGATACAAGATGATGTAAGGAAAAATATTTAAATTTTTAGAAGAGCAAACACACTGCAAACTCCTCTTCCAGCTTCTCCAGTTCGCAAAGTTTTTACTTTGGAACCCACGCCACTACTAAAATATATTGGAAGTTAAGTGTCTTAAAAGGATTCAGTAATCTAAATACATCTCTGAGTGTTGTCCAAAATGTCTTACTCGGGACCAGCCAAAGTAACTAAAAATATATCTGTTGGCTTAAGCAGAGTTTGGATCAAAATCCCAATGTGTGACCGGTTTGCTCGTCTTGGTGTAAACGAGACCTTAATACTGAACATGTTAAAGGAACATCCTGCATTTTCATCCTCCCTTCTTTCTCCTCAGCCTCGTGCTGTCCATGGCTGGGTTTTGTGCTTCATTGGCTTGTGTTTCCTTTTTTCCCTTTAGGTGAGGAGAAAGACACGGATTAATCCCACTGAATTTTGGATACTAAGCAGAGGCTCCCAAGCCTGGAGCCTCAGCATGGCAAAGAGGAGCTGGGTGTCTCTGGAGGCAACTCAACAGACCTAAAGGCTTAAGTGCCTCTCTTTGTCTCTTGTTCTCTGTGGATTAGAGAGAAGCCAGTGGAAATGGGCTCTCAGCTTGGTCCCTCAGTGCAGGACCTGCAGCCAGGCAGGAGAAATCCAAGTTCAGGCACGCAACCCCACCCAGTATCCACTGGGAACACTGGATGGCCACTCACTCCATTACACTGCCCCCACCGCATTTTTCCTGTAAAAAACACCTCTCCAAGAGCACAGCAGGGTCAGAACAGAGGACAAAGCCACACACATCCAGACCCTCTTCCCAACCTTGTCAAACAAGCAGCACTCTCTTTCTTTCTATTCCTTTTCTGAGCAGGGAATCCACACCTCGTTATCCACAAAAAGGGCCGGAAGACAGAGCAGCTGGCAGGGATGCTAGCTCTGAGCCTCCCCTCCTCGTCCTCAGGTTAAGAACCATAACATAAAAGCAACCCTGTGGTTTCTCCTTGTCAGCTGTTTGCCGAAGGAGGCACCTCGGTGCTGAGCTGTGGTTTCAGGATGTGCCCCGTTGAGATCGGCTCTGCACAAGCACAGCCCCTCTCCCCCCTGCCCTGGGCTCAGACCCAGCTCCCCCTCAACCCTCCCCTCCCCAGGCACTCCAGGCTTGTCGCTGGGAAATGAATGGATTTGCTTTCCTTTCCTTTCCTCTCTAGCTCTTTCTCGCAAGGGAGAAGGACAGCTGCTGCCCTCCCTATCCCCAGGGGGGTCTCTCCACTGCTCCTCGAGCCAGAACATTTATAACTGGATGTGAAAGAGAAAAGAAACAAAATTCTGAATATTTTCCAACGACAAACAGTGAGACCAGAGCTTTTAGAAACTCTATGCTCTGTTATTCCACTGCACAGAAATTGCAGATCGATTTGTAAAATTTATATGATGGAGACTTAACCCTGCCAGGTCTTGCCTTTGTAGCTCGGGGAGTTACTGACTGAGGGGCAAGAAGACCTTCACCCCCCTTCACAAATGGCCAGGTTTAGGGCTTTTGGTTAGAGGAAGGAACAAGCCATCAGGATTTTATGGAAGCAAAAGGGAAAAACCAAGCTTAAGTGCTACCAAAACCAGACCTCCCGTGTTTAATGGCAGTTGGACCTCTCGAGGAAACCACTTGGGCAGACACCCCGTCCCATGTGGTTGAGCTGTTCCCTCTGTCAGTGGTTTCAGAGGAAAAGATCATGTATCACACTCGCAGCCAGAGCCTTCTGGAGTCAATAAATTTATTTGCTTTTCTTCCCCAAAATGTTTTGAGTTAACCCATCAAAATTTCCAAAGCACTGGCAGGAAGGAATAGCTGCAGGCACCAGGAGAGAGGGAGGTGAGCAGCCAACTCACAGAGTGACATGAGGGTGGATGACACTGAGCTGCCCAGGAATCACCTTAATATCGGATTTTATTCTGTTTTGAAAACCTGACTCATGTTCTAAATTAACTGTAATGTCAAATTACAGTATGCAAAACCATATTGCTGTTTTCCCTAAATTATTTCAGAAGAGATGTTGCTTTTGCAGCTTTATGTCCCAAATACCCTTGTGACTTCAAACGGGCAGAAGATTTCGAATTAGCTCAATCTACAAACTGCAGACAGGAATATTCTGCAAAAAAAGGGGCCAAAGAAAATATGTGAAATACTTGTTCCTAAGAGATGAGGTCGAATAAGTGACCAGAGGAATTTCCATTTATAGCACTGTGTGTCCTGCAGTGGCTGTAGCACTGCCTCTGACAGTGGGATGATTTCAAGTTTAAAAGTGTATTTATCCTTTTTTTTCTCCTATTATGCTGCAACAACAACAGCAAAATGATATTTTGAGGAGGAGGAGTTGTGGCCAGGTAGTTTTTAGGAAGCGTGATGTGAGCATCTGGCTGGGAGAGAGCTGGAACCTGCACCCCAGTCACCTGTAGCTGCCTCACATTTTCCTCCAGTTTACACCTGAGAATTCAGGATTTGTCCAATTTTTGCCCAGAAGTGCACAGAAAGGGCAGCTGGGATTCTGTCAGGCAGGATCTGAGCACTCTGCCTAACGCAACAGGTACTGCTCACACCTTTGGGGATGGGATTTCTCTTGCTGCACACCTCTCTCTGCTCCCGTGGGTTTTCATTGCAGCCATCACCAGGATACACAAACCATTAACTGAGTACTGAAAATGAACCACACTCACAGCAGCCAAAACAACACCGGTATAGGCACATTAATCAGCATGTCACCTTAGAGACCCTCAGAACCACGAAGGGTCGTGAAACTGCCAGTGATTTCTGTGTTAAATTGGTGTCAAAAGCCACCTTTCAGCAACTCGGATGTACAAAACTGAACACATGCAAAACTGATCATGACCAGAACATCTTAAAACTGCAAAACAGGGGTGGGGAGGAAGGACCATCCCTATGACATCCTGGTTATCAGCCAGGACTGAATTCTCTGCTACGATAAACAGTTGGCTGCCCCAGGTCACCAGCACCAACAGCACCCCCACATCTTTAGTAGATTACAGGTGCTACATTTCTACTCAAAACAAAAAAGAAAATAAAGGAGGAATTAAAAGTTTCTACTTACAGCATTAAGCCCCAGGGAGTTTCCTGGGAGAGAGGAGGTGACTCCCGACAGAATGGCTGTGGCCACCACTGCCCCCAGGCACTGGGCGAGGATGTACATGAGCGCCTTGAAGATGCTGATCTGGCAGCTGAGCAGCAGCCCCAGGGTGACAGCCGGGTTCAGGTGTGCCCCGCTGATGTGGCCCACGCTCTGCGCCATGGTAGCGATGGATAACCCAAAAGCCAGAGAAACCTTCACGTTGTCCTGAGACCTCGTCGATGTTTTGTTGGCCACCACGGGGAAGTTGAAGCCCAGAGCCGAGCCAATGCTGATAAAAATAAAAAGGCTCATGGCCAGGAACTCAGCCACCACTGCCCTCCAGAACATTTTCTTTTTGAATTCACTAGCCATCTTTCCTCTTTCTTTCCCTCTCTCTCTCTCTCCCCTCCTCACTTTCCCTTCTCCCTCTGTCCCTTCCTTTGCCTGATATTTTTCCTTTGAGGTCTAAAGAGAAATCTGGAGGAAAAATACAGTCCTTGGATTATTTATAGGGCTTTGGGTGGTCTGTAGGAGGGAAGGGGTGTTGCACAAAAGGAGGAAAGAACATCTACATAGATGCTGACTGCTAGATTGATGTAAGACACTGTTTGCCTGCCAAAGTTTTTTCTTCCTTTTTTTTTTTTTTTTTCCCCTCCCTTAACAGAGTTCGATCTCTGCTGCCGTTTTTAAGAGGCTTTTTAAGATTCTTGGAAAAACCTTTAGGAGAGCCTCAGGAGTTTCAGCCTCACTTCTTTAACTCCTGTGTCATCATTCAGCGCACGGATCGGAATGAAAGCTTTGACGGGATTTCTGTCTGGAGCTGAAACAGAAAGCAAAGTTATCAGAGCAGGCTGGTAAGTTATCCACGCTCAGCTTCAGCGGCAGCAGATAACAGCTGAAAGTAGTAAACAAGACTGACAACTAAATCCACACTCCAGAGGCTTCAGTAGCTCTGTTTCCTTCGAAAAAAAAAGGTAGAAATGTCCCTTCTGCTGGCTTTGTGGACTCGGAGCTGTTTTGGATGCCAAGTCTGGCGGCTGTACGGACACGCTTGGATTTACACAGCTCACACGAGCTGGTGTTCAGTGGTGAGGGATCAGTTTTAATCTCTGTGTAAATCTGCCATAACACTGTGGTAAACTGGAAAGCTTTAAATGCATGTAATTTGGATGCCGAGGATGATTTTTTTTAATTTATTTTTTTACATTTATGTCATTTCTTCACTTTTCTTCTTCCAAGCACGGAGGTGTCTCGGGGTTTCCCCAGCCTTCCCCTTCTGACTGGCAGGAAAAAAGCCAATTTGGGGGCTTCCTAGCCCACGTCCTGCAGTGAAAGCCCATCTCTCACCACCCTGCTGAAGGTCAGCTCAGCTGTCCTGGCTGTCACCGGGGAGACTCTGCTGCCGCTGAGCCACAGGACTGGCCAGGCACAGAGACAGAGGGGAGAGCAAGGGAGAAGGGAAATTACATGCTTGGTTTTGCAGACAAAATGAACCTCCCGGCAGTGCCAGAACCTCTCGGAGCACAAGGTCTCAGTGCCTGGTTTTACCTCGGCGGGGCTCGGACACACGGCTCAGATTAACCCCTGTGCTCTCAGACCCCTGCCTGCTCCAGCGGCTGGGGGTGTCTCCAGCTGTAAACCCCGGGGTTTGCTCCGACTTCAAACCAAGAAAAATCTGTTCCAGAGGCAGGAACTAATTCCCCAGGCACAACGCTTGAAGGATGGGTGTTTAAAAGTAGCCTACTTCTCTGCCTGGTTGTTTTTTTTTTCTCTTCTTTCTTTAATGCACTGGTAATATCTACTGAATTGTACTTAAATTAATTCAAGGCTTTTTCATTTGGACAATATGCCAGTAAGGAGGAAAAAATCGAACACACACCTGGATAGTATTAGACAGTCAATAAGGGGTTTTTTTAAATATATTTGGTTTTCAAAAGATGATTCAGTGACAAAGCTGAAAGCGGTTTAAATAAAAACCCAGATGTCTGCAGCTTGCAATACCCAAGTTCTTATTCTTTCTAGGCATCAGATGTTCTTGATTTTTCAAATAGCCTATTTTATTTTCTTTTTGTTTTATGATACACTTACACAACAGGACTGTATCAGCGAAAAAGGAAAAAAAGTAAAGAAACAGGAACAAATTAATTACTGGATTTACCCTTCTAATTACAGTGGGATTTCAATGAGGAACCACATGACAGACAAATCAAAAATCAAATTTAGCCAAATAGTGGAACACAGTGGAATTTTAATATAAGATACAGTTGATTCTAGTCGTGTCCTGTCCACCGAAACTTTTTATTTACTGCAAACACTACCTGAGACAAAGACCTTCAGTGACCAACTGGTCCTTCCAAGAGGATGCCCAAGACCCAGGCAGGGCACGTATCACACACCTCAGGGTACTGAGACAACAGAGCTCTGTGAATAGTTTGCAAGAGTTTCCATGTGTCCCAAACTGGCCTCTGTGGGATGGAGCTGCCCAGATAATCGTCCAGGTCCACAGGAAACTCCCTCCTTACTCACCTCTTCCTACAATTAGGAACTGGATGACCAAGCCACCCCTGTATCAGTACTGATAAGGTGAGAAAGAACCCCTCCAAGGAAAACTTTCAGAAGGTGGGAAAATAGACTGGGGAAGTATTGCAAAATGCTGCCCTGATTTCTGCAGTCTCTTCTGAGCATCCCTGACTGGCCTGTGCCAGAGACAGGACACCAGGAAAGCCAGACCTTCATGTGAACAACACAAGCAATAAATGTACCTCAAGAGCAGCAGGTTGTGCACCACCTTGGTGTTGAAAATGTTGGTCACCTCACACTTGCATTTTCATCCTGGGACTCTCCATTTGTCTTTTCATAAATGTTACCAACCTCTCATTTTATATTTTGGAACTCGGTGCCACAGTAACTCAACAAAACGGTCATTCAGACAGAAAAGAAAAAATAAAATCTGAAATAAATTAAAGACAAGGGAATACACACAAATAAAAGAGCAGAGACAGACTTGTCCTGTGCATAGAAAAATCATCAAGTGAGGAAACAGAAGGGGATGGCAACGAAAGAACAAATATTCTGCACAAATAGAGGGAATTGTGGACAAATTAAATTATACAACAATGCAAGTGTAATAAGGAAAAAGTGAGTATGTGAGTAAGAAAGCACACATCAGTGGGACTTCTTCAGAAATGTCCACCACAACACCAATCTACCTGGTGCCCAAATCAGTACGTCACTTTTCCAAAAACCAAGCTCCATCCCATGTTACTCAGGCTGATGGCAAAGACCCCAGTGCTTGGCCAAGTAAACAAAGTACACTCAGACCCCAAAACCACCAGAAGCCAAAATAAAGGGCAAAATCCAATTTCCTGCATATCAGATAAGTTTGGGATTGTGCAGACAGCTTTTCTGGGCATGGTTTTAGCTTCTGCACCACACTTGAAGGTGGGGTTTGGATTTTTCTAGAAATAGAGATGACTGCCAAACTTATGTCAGTGTTTAGGACAGGCAATTAAGAACAGATATGTCGTGAACAAGAAGGAAAAAGGAGCTTTTTATCTGAGGGGTGTTTCTTCACAGATGATTTAGACCAGAGTATTCCCAACCACTCTTTGATTTAGTTACACTAGAGACAGCTGAGTGAAAAATCAAGCTCACAGGAATGGGTATTTCATTGCCAAGATCTCAGGGCTGACTCATTTTTTGCGTGAAACAAATCAGGTTTTGGAGGGCTGTAGCACAAATCTCCCTTAACATTTCATTCAGAAAACAAATGTACTTGTTGCTGAAGTGGTAGGCTTTGTTCTGTGATCCCACATGTCAGATTGCTCAGGATCTCTGCTTTTTGAACAAGAAACAAATGTCAGAGACTTCAAATTTGATCTTGGCTAACATGAAATCTCTGGGAATTTCCCTCTTAGGTGAAGGAACAGTCAAAGTCTAAGGGCAGAAGGAATGAACCTCAGTCCAGCAGTCAAATGATTGAAAGAACCAGGGGAAGTTCAGCAAACTACAATTACTCCTCTCTTGAGAAGAATTAGTTACGCTGTGACCCTGCCAGAGGAGTCTTTTAGCAGGCAAGCAGCAGTTCTGGGAAAACTCTTTTCCCTCCAGTTGCAGAGACAACAGAAATTCCCACTTCTGCCCACGGACTTTCACCCCTCTGAGCCATCACCAGCTCTCACCACCACGGAGAACAGCAAAGCCACGGAGCAGGAGGAGCCAGGGGATCCATGCATCCTGCCTAAAACATCTCCGAAATAGGAAGGAGTTGAGCCCTTACAGATAGAATGAAAAGATACAGAAAGTTGTAGTTCACAGGTGGAGTCTCCTGTAAGAATAACACTTCAACGGATTTGCACCAACACTCAGGAGCTGCTTCCTGGGCTCAAATCACTTTCTGGATAGAAGTAGAACCCCTTCATATCGCTGATGTAAAAAGTACAAGGTGGAAATTGAGTCAAGGTAAAGATGCTTGGAAATTTCTGTGCAGGAGCTGCTTGATCACAACCAACACCTGTCAGGATGAGCAAACTGGGAGAGGCTTTAGGCTGAATCCCTGACTTAACGCTCCTAAATCCAGGGAAGACGGAATATGTCACACACTTCCCCCTCTCCAGGGGATTTGCTACCAGCCAGTCTCAGCACCCACGTGCTCCATATGCCAGCTGATGAAAATTCCCTCCTCAGCCGCTCAGCTGGAATTGTTCCCTGTGTGAGGAACCAATTTAGTTTTGATTTAGTCTCAACCCTGGCTGTCGGGGTTGTCAGAGACATGAAGGGGGAGGGAATGCCACTTGCAGGAGGCAGCCAGGAGTGGGGGAAGACTCGTTTCTGGGGAGACTTCACCTGGCAACACCTCACACGAGGCAGTCAGGAGGAGACATCGTGGAGGGGCTTCTGCAATCAGATGGCGAAAGGTCTCCGCCGATGGGCGGCAAAGAAAGGTTGGACTGGGCCAACGGTCCCTAGCGCTGTTTCTTGGCCCATTTGCTCCCTCCTTTGCCCCGGCCCCAGCCGCCTTCTGGCTCTCCAGCCCTCATTGGCTCTCGCTCACCCTCACGCCTGTCCTGCCTCCCTGTGTCCCTGACCGCAGCCTTGCCGCTTCACCCCCGCGTCCTTGCCTGGGCTGCCCGCACTCAATCCAGCCCGCCAAGCCACCCTGATCCTCGCCATGACCCTGTCCAGGGTCCTGGCCCTCCGGTCCGAGTGCCCACTGACCGCGTGTGCGGTGCTGTCGCCGCCGGAGCCGTGCCCGTGAAGCCACGCAGCCCCGCCCGGACACCGACAGCTCTTCCACGGTGGTAAAGCCCTCCTTTCCTCTCTGTCTTCTCTCTCTCTCCTCTCCCCCATTCCTTTCCCATTTTCCTTCCTTCTCTTCTGTCTCTTCTAGCCCTCTTTCATTTGGGCAACTCCTTTTCCTTCCCGTTTACCAGTTCTCAGATACAACCTTTGCCTCGTTTGGCTTCATTTCATGCCCGACCATCCATTTTTAAAAGAACTCTCCGCAGTGGAACGCGACACCCTGTGTGGAAAACTCAGAGCCTGCAATTCCCCCATGGAGCTGGACACCAAAATCACTTTGTGAAGCTGGACCTGAATCCTCAGAAACTCCTCCAGGGGGATCAGCACTTATTTATCAACCACATGAGTTGCTCTTTTGGGAGGCAAGATGGGATGTCACCCTCTGAAGGGCAAAATTCAAAGGCATAAAGTTCTCATGATTAATTTTCATTTAGGTCCTTCATGATTCAGTGAAATCAAAGCAGGTTCTGAAGACTGATCAAGTTTTTCCATTTCTTATGAACAAAGAGTGTCTGTACATTCCTTCATGTTCATCTAGATAACATAATCCTCTTTTGATGGAATTTTTTTTTTTAAATTTTTCACTACATATGGATATATTGAGCCTCCTTGCTACAGCATTTCCCTGGTTTTGGTCTTCATTTTCCTTTTTCTTTCTTTTTTTGCCCTCCAGACCATAATAAAACAATAGAAGAGAAAAGCTTATCAGTGAATATAAAGTGGACAAAATCTGTGGTTGTACAATTAAATTAAAGAAATTCAATATCAGGAGAGGCTGATACTGAAATCACTGACCAAGCTAGCCCAGACTGATAGAAAAGACGATTTAAGATTTGTTTTCTCTTGAAGGAGATGTTGAAGGCATCTGAAGAGAAAATCACTCATGAACGTCCTCGGAGAGTTTGCTTTCAATTTCGAGTTGCTCTCTCTTCTGAGAGCAGAAGACCCCGCTGTACTTCCCGGAAACATCTATAATGCAGTGAGAAATGTGTCAGCGCAGCAGAGTTTTTCATCACAAATACAACAAAACTACGTGAGTGGCATTTGTCCCCCCGAATTTTAGGTGTCTACCATGAAAATGGCTCCAGCTGCTCTGATGTCCTTTGTCTGCCCCTTAGTGACTGCTCACTGTGAGCATTTTCAGAGCAAGATCGCAGCCCTTGATTTGAGACATTTACACTGCACTGCCTCCATTTAACCAGCTTTTTAGGCTGCCTGGGCTGCCCAGCTCCAGAGCCAGCACTCACCTTTCTCTGGGAATCCTGATTCTCCGGCCATGGGCACAGCACAGCTGCCAAGCAGTGACAGGACTCTTATCACCCTTTTTCTTGACACTTCTGGGATGTGAAATAATAAAGATGACTATCTTCCAACCCAGGCACGAAAGAGAACTGCTAAACCAGCCTGCACCAGGAAGCAGAGGTTTTTTTGACCTTTTGACTCCCTTTTGCCACCAAGTGTGACAGCAGCATCTCTCCAGAGGATGCAGCATCGTGGACCATGAAGTCTTCACCACTGCCTGTTCTCTGACACGCAGCATGGAGCGCCAGGGAAAAGGAACAGAAAAGTTGGCTCTCACCAGGAACATCTTTTGTCTGAAGACAAAATTCAGATAAATTCTTCCAAATTAGGCATTTCTTCTCCCCAAGCTTATGCTGGAGAGAGAAGCCACACACTCTGCTGATAGCAGCAGCAAACTTCCAGCATCATTAATATATTAATAAATGCCCCTCTCATAGCAGTGATGGGTATTAACCAAACAAACATCAATGCACTCTGAGGGAAAGCCATTTTTGTGAGAAAGAGGGTATGAACCCTTACCTTAAAATAGGAGAAAATCCTATGTCTTTTTGCAAACAAAGCTTCTCAAATACTTTTTATTTAAACACAGTTCTCTCGTGAAATATTTTGTTTCTCAATCTCGGAAAATGACGCCCCATTGAGGGTTAAACTCCAAATGTTATTCATTTTTCTAAGTGTACATATTTAGCAACAATTGTCCTTTTGAATTTCCTGTGCCCAGTGCATCACTAGGAGGTTGACCAATTTTTTTTTTTTCTTTTTTTTCTCCTTTTTTTTGCCCCGCACATTGTGTTACATAAAATAGTAAGTCTGCCAGGAGTATGGGGCATGACACAGCAGTGACTGTGCTAATGAAAGCCTTGGTAGCTCATTACAAACACAGGAGGTGAATAAACCATTGTTATTGCTACAGGAATATTTTCTATGTGGATCAGTCTGCCTGGTTTTTTAATGCACAGTCCAAGCTGCTGCTGCCCTAAGCTGCAAAGCTCCACGAGAGCAGTGCTGGGGATTTGGTTGTTTTCAGGGAGGTTTTTTATGTGATTTCCATGAGTTTTGTCACCAGATTTGATCACTGTGTGTGCTCTGTTTCCCCCCGGCTCCGCTGCTCAGGCTCACAGCTTATCTTTGGCACAGTCCGAGGCGCTGATTCAACATCAGAGACTTCTTCAGAATAATGAATTTCTTTTAACTGCCAAGTGTTATAGGCCACTGGATGTTGAACTGATAGGGAAAATAAATGGGAGACCTTGAGGTGAAACCTGTGACCTATTTCCCAAGCAGAAAAAAGCCTTGAGGTGAACTTTGTCAGGTTTACCACACAGCCACAACCTGGGAAGTGTCAGCCGGAATTGTCAAATCTGTGAGATCACATTGCAGAGGCAAAGGAATTCAGCATTCGATACAGGCTGCAGAAGTGAGGCAATAAAACAAAGTCACCATAGGCAGAGCACCTGTATCTCTTACGGAAAGCTGTGCCAGAAACTCGTAGCACATGGATCATCCTTGGGAGTTCCTGAATCTTCCCTACATTTCCAATTACACTTAATCCTCCTGACAGCAGTTCCTCTGGGCTGTCTCAAAGACCTTCCTCGAGGATGGGGATTCCTGTTGTCCTTTAGATGTTCGATTCCAGTGCTTACATCCAAATTTTCCAACTGTCCCTTATAATTAAAACCAAACAACATGGATCTCGGAAGAGATTTATTCCCTTCCTCTCAAAAATTTGGGAGATTTTTAAAGATTATCCATCCTATTTTTTATAGACTGATCAACTCATTTTCTTGCAAACGCCTCTCTTTTGTTTCTCCTGACTTCTGTTAATGTAGTTCTTTATCTGATGTTTTATGATTATAACACAGTGAATTTTCTCGCTAGAAAACCTCCTTTGTACTTCAGGCCAGTTTTACAATCCTCAAGGTTCATCTTAATTCTAACCTCGCACCTCCAGGTTGCTGCTGTCCCTTCTAACTCAATGCTGCTTGTGACTTTTACTCCTGCTCACTGCTCCGTTACTCCAGGCATAAACCAATGGGAAATACCACACCAAACAAGATCCCAGCAAAGCCTCTATCTCCATAACATCCTCAGTTTTCATCATGAACCACTGATAATTATCTCTTAGGTGTGGTTTTCCAGCTTACTGCAAATTCATGATCCTGGCTGGTTTTGTCCTCCGTTGCTCACAGGAGCAGAAAACTCAACACTTGATTAAGACCAAGGGATAACTATTGAAAACCACTTCAAAAACCAGAAAATCCTTAGAAATAGTAGCATTCACCTCCTCTGACTTAAGACACCTCCTAGCCTGTTAGTTTTACTTGTTTCCTTTGCAGTCAGTGGAAACAAACAGGCACTCCTGGCACTTGACTCTGTTTATAAATCAACTGCAGATGCTCAACACCAGAGACATCGTCAACCACACTGACCAGACCTTTGCCTCCAAGTAAGCTGCGATGCACAAAACTGCAATGCTTGTTCGTGGCACAAATTATTAGCAAGACCTACCCTGTTTCTTCAGGAACAAGTGGGGAATGGATTAATTATTCCTTCAATTACAACTGGGAGTGGATCTTGCAGAAGTAATTCTAAGTAAATATTAAGTTCACACGTGCGATACGTATTTCTACAGGAGCCACCTTTTTCCTTCCTTGCAGAAAAGCGTCAATGTGCAGCACCATGGAGTACAGAAAGCTTGCCAAAAACCAGATAAGCTCAGTTGATGCAGAAGCAGTCTGAGGTGCATAACAAAAAAAAAATAAAGAAAGAAGAAAAGTCTATAAATTCTATTAGGTCCCAGCTTTCTGTAAGAGAAGCAAAGCTGAGATCTAGGAAGCTTTAAAAGTTTTGGCCTTTTCAAAGTCATCTCTTAGTTTTTGTGGTTGTGTGACTCTGTTCTCATCTGAGCAGTAGCAAATGGTCCCTATTAAATTCCCTCCTATTTTTCCATCTCTTCCTGATGTCATAAGGAAATTACTCCAGTGTTAAGTGCTTATGGATTTGTGCTCTGTAAGGGCAAGGTAGCACCTCCCTGAGTCTCTTCACACTGATGCTGCCTCAGGACATAAAACAGTGATCCTGTCACAAAATCAGCTCTTGTAGAGCTTTCTGTGGTGGTTTAAGACCTCCTTGTGCCATCCCTGCACTGCAGTCCCCGTCCCACCGGTGAATTGGGGTCAGGGTCTGGGTCCAGGGGAAACTCAAATGTGCCCACAAGGCAGCAACTTAAAATAAACCCTTTGGCAGGGACAGAAATAGATTTTGGATGTGCACATGGTGTGGTGGTGTGTCTCAGCCAGCTGGGAAGAAACTTTCCTTTAACAAATGGGAAAAGACAGTCAGAGAGGAGCCCACGATGGTGAATGTGGCACGGAGAGAGCTGGGTCACACCCTCAGTTTGTGCATTCATTCCCTTCAGCCACCAAAGGCTGGGATAATTACACCCCCCACCAGGGTTTGCAGAGTTCTCAGTAATTCCAGACTCAGTATTTATATTCTGCTGTAGAAATATGTGTGTGTGTTTTTATATGATACACTTTCCCAAGCTTTCTCTTCCAGTGGAACTGTCAGAATATCCGTGAGTAGTTCAAATGCTTTGTCTGTGCTCATTACTGTTAACAGCACAGACCCACACAAGGATTGCATTGACCTGTCCAATTCCCAGAAAAAGAATTGAAAATAAAAAAGAAAAAAAAATTTAATTTGCCATAAGATTGGTTGAAAAGAAAGAAGAGATTCTGAGAAACAAGGCTCACCAGGCAAAGCCTAAGGACAATCAAGTCAGCCTAGGCACAGGAATTTAAACTCTGAATACCTGCAAGGAGGGAGAATGGCTTCAATTGGCTGCTTTTGAGAGAGTTGCAGGAGTTTGTGGGCTTTAGAGACTCATCCCTGCTCTGCATTCCCACTTTGTCCCACGGATTACGTGGTAGGAGGACTTGTGTGTCTTCAGGAAGGGTGAAAAAAATGGAAGGCAGGATGACATTCAATGGCAAAGACCTTCTAAACAAGGAAGAAACAGGAAAAACCAGCCAGCTGCCTGGTTTGACTCACACAGCAATTCTTTCCCTCCACAGCTCTCACTCCAGCAAGATTTCTCCCATAATGTGGGGTTGTGCACCCACCAGCTCCAGAGCAAGGAGAAAAGGTCGAAAATCAGGTCAACATTCATTTCCCATTGATATAAGAGAGGAACAATTCACACGCATGACAGCTGGATCAGAAAACCACGGAATTAGATGGTGGATGACTTTCTTCACTTGTAGTGGCCCTTCATTTTTTCTTGGCTTTGCAAGGGAGGAGAGGAGATGGGAATGTCCTTCCCAGACCCTTCAGCTGGCCTGAAAGCAAGGGGAGAAGCCCCTTAGTCTAGTGGCATCCAGCAGAACTCCTCAGAGTTGGACACTCAGCTTGCAAGAGATTTCCAAGGCAAACTTTTAGCCTTTTGCCCCCTGAACTGTTCCAACTTGTGGGTGAACTAAACCTCCATGATGGAAAAATGTATAATTAGCAGGGATTTTGGAATTTGCTCTGGGAAAGATGTGTGTCCTGGAAGGCTGTGTCCCAGCTCAGGTGGGGAGCAACAGGGGCTAAAGTGTGTTGCCTAAGTCTGTCACAGCAATTAATTCACTTTTCCATAATGACTGGATCGGTGGAGGTGGGAGGAAAAGAAGAGTGGGTCTGGATGATTTTCCCTGTTCTGGAAGACAAGAGAAATAACTGGATTTGGCAGGTTTGAGCAAGGATGTAGCTTGGACAACATTTACTGCATGAACGTAAAGAACACCTATGGAGGCTTCAGCTGTCCTGGAATTCAGAGCCTCCCAAGCTTCTAGAGGCACAGCTGGACTCCTTAAAATCAGGGACAGTTGCCACTGCCACAGAGGAGTGACATTTCTATTAGCAAAGCAGCTGCAGAGCTGGATTAGGGTATAATCCTGTTTCCTTTGGTTATCCACCACCATTGATCCAGACAAAGGAATAGTTAGGAGTGGAAAGCTAATCATCAAACAAATTATTATTGCAAAGTTGGGCTCAACTTTGAATGTTTCAGGTGAGAATTATGCTTGGGTTATGGTGGAAGGAAAAATGTCAGTTTATCTGAGAGAGAGAAGCTCCAGGGAAATAAAAAAGGAACAGCTGGACGTTGTTGCCGGCACATGCAGGAGTTTTGGCTGACATTGTTGCATAAATTGTTTGAGATTTGAACATTAACTGAAGCTCAGCTGGGCTTCCTAAATAGCTGCTTTCAAAATCAGGAACTGGCCCTCTGGTAATACCAAACCACCTTCCAGACTGCAGTCCTTGTAGTGCCATGGAGGTGAAAGACCAACCATGGCTTGGGTCTCCACCACTCTGAAATCATGTAGAGGTCATCAAATTGTTATAATCATTTTGGCTTTCATGGCCAAGAAATTGCAACAGCTGGAAAGAGCATTCCCCCTCACCTAGCTGGCACACAGTGACAGAACTGGGACTGTGATTTAAGTTATTTCAAATAATAGTTTTACCAAGTGTAAACCTCAGTCTTTTTAACTCTCTCTCTCTCTGCAAAGTGAGGAATCTGAAATGTGTCTGAGATGGGCAGTAAACATGCAAACTGAATAAAATTACACCAATTAAATGCAGGTTCATTTCAAATTTTCCAGTGGGTTGGCTGTTTGAAATATTTTTGTTTACATTTGATGTCTCCCGGTCCTGAAAAGCAGCGATGCGAGGGATATATTGTGGCCACAGAAAGAAGTGAGGTGGGTGGTGATCTCTAGAATATCCTCTGCCACCTGGACATCCAATACCATGCAAGATTTGGATGGAAACTTCTGGTGCCTCATCCTACCCCAAAATATAATTGAACTCAAATGCTTCAAGGTGTTAATGTGGCAGTGTTTGTTTTCATTTTCTATTTTAATCTGCTGGAAAGCCACATGTAAAGCCTGCTACAGCATTTTCCAGCCTTCTCAAAGAGATGAGGATGACAGTTCCAGGTAGAGCCAGTAAGGTGGTGAACCAGGAGTTGTTTTCATGGGATGACGTTGTTCCTTAACCTTCCTTGCTGAAAAAATTAGGCCTCTTAGGCTTCGTAGTGAAAGATTTGCTTTCCTGCCCTGGATTGTGTTTGCAGTTCTCCTTTGAACTCTCTCCATTGTTTAGATGACTTTTCTGAAATGTGCTCCAGAGCAGACACATCATTTAACAAGTTTTAAACTGAGCAGTTTATAGAGGCAAGGTCACTTCCCACCTTCTGCTGAATGTTCTCCACGTACATCCAAAAGTCCCACTGGTTTTTATTTTGCAATAGTTCCCATTGAGAAAGTTATCAGTGCCTCATTTGTCACTTGCCAGATAAATTTATCCCCACCCACACACAGAACTTGCAGTCTTGTCTCCCAGACATTTTAGCCTCAGTTCGACTTTATTAAAGCAACTTTGATTGGGCTGTGAATAATTAATCGTTCCTTTCCTATTGATTATTTACTAACTTGTCTTTCTTGTGATACCAGAAAACTGAACTCACAGAGGTATTATATTCTTGTGGGATGGTTCTTAATCATTAGACAGCACTGAACCAACATGAACTTTAGCTTTTCCTCTCTTCAGTGCTTTCATGAAGCCCAGAGAACTTGAAAGATCTCTGGAAAACTTGATGGCTAACAGGATAAACCACTTCCAAAAGGGTCTCTTCCGACCACACGATGTTGTTTAGTCTTTATGCAGGGTCCTTCCTTTTCTCATCAGGAGAACAGACAACTGTGCTGCTGTTGGCTCATTGAATAACATTCTGTCCAGTCTTTCAAATTTTTAAAATACAATCCTTATTATTTCAGTACAAGACTAATCTGTCTTTCTGGTTTATCCTCTTTATGCAGTTCTGGAGGCCATTTTAGTGTCAGATTTCTACTGAGCTTAAACTAAACAATTTCTCAGTTCCCTGTGTCCATGCCTGTAACTTTTTCTGCAGCAGGTTCTTGCCGACTGCTCTCTATTTTATTTATTGCTTTGGGTTTTGAAGATGCACTTTGTTTTTCCAGTTCTGGGGTTCCTAGTGTTTGCATGTTCCCTGTCTGCCCTTATCTCTCCACCCTTTTGCACTCAGGTGCAATCTGCAGCCACACGGGGAAAATCCAAGGAACTCCACCTCACCCCTTCATACCCTTTGCAAGGTGGCCAGCAGTTCATGGGCAGCTGGATTCTTTTGTTCCTGAAGGATTACCAACACGAAGAGAAACACTCTAACTCACACAGAACTTTCCAAAGTTTTCTTTCTGAATCTTTGTGCCAAAAGGTGTAGTTACAAACAAAAGTTAAATCACAAGCAATGGTGAAATTACTTCTGTGACTCGCTGCACTGTGTCTGCATGGTCTGGAGAGTGGGTGAGGACAGCCTGGGGTTCAAGACTCGCACTTCTGTCCCTCCATGTGCTCAGCAAAACTCCAAAACTCGCCAGCGTTACTGTTTGCACTCATGGTGAGGACAGGAATCAGAGCTCTTGAGAGGCTGGGGCTCAGGGTCTTGCAGTGTAGCTGAGGCTCAGCTTTTGGTCTTCTAAAGGCTCATTTGCACTGACCTTTCCAGAGTAAACGCTTTGAGTGACTCACTCTAGCCATAAAATCTGTGAAAAGAGGGGACAATAAGCCCTAACGCAGAGTCCTAAATGATAAAGATATTTTGCAGGAACATTTGCTTGCACAGTGGTGGGTACTGAATTGCCCAGTGAGCACAGACACACTGCCAGTTACCAAAACTCTTGATATCTTTGGCAGGATCACATAATTTAATGTTTCTCCTAGAATAACATGTTCTTGAACTGTTTCTCCAGTGGATTCTCTGCACATATGCTTCCCATTAGCAGCAGGCAGGGAAGTCTTACCCAAGAGGACTTGTATATCCAATTTACAGAGGTGAAAAGGAGAAAACTGAGAGGTTTCTGACACCATCTTAGAGTCTGGTTTGAAAACTTTCTGATCTGCCTCATGTTTCTTTACATCTGTGCATGTGTTAAAGGACACAAAGCCTGGGCAAGACTTTAGATGGTTTAGCACCACTTCCCATAATTGTGATCTCCGTGATAACTCTGCAGGTTAGCAGTGAAGCAGAGTATTAAACACAATTATCATTGTAATAGAGTTATGAAGTAAAATAAAGAATCCTCTAGGGGCTGAGGCTGAGAGAATTGTGGTTGTTCAGCCTGGAGAAGTGGAAGGATGATATTTTTGTGGCCTGAAGGTACTGAAAGATGGAAATGCACCCTGTCCCAGCACAGCATCCAAGACAGGTGATGCAAACCATTCCCTGGAAGTACCAGCTCCTCCCTAGAGAAGAGCTGCTCCTTCATTTTCAGATGGCTGAAGCTGAGGTGCATCCTGAGCTTTAAGTCATGCTCAGGGCACATTTTTCCAGTACTGTTTCTCTTCCTGGGAGAGGCTGGAATGTAACTCATCCGTAAGGAATCACTTCAGCCTCACCTGAGTCCCTCCGGAAGCCTCTTTGACACACACGCAGGCTCATGCCAGCACTTTCCACCATGACAAACATGCAGCACTGACACAGTCTCACTCCAAGCTTGGAAACATAATTAATGGTGTGTCAGAATGACTCACACCATCCCTCACCTCATGTTTCCCCTTCTGCCTCTCAACTCTGCCTCCTTTTCCAGCTCCTGCCCCTGTGCAGGTGGCACACAGATCCGTCCACTCGGGGTTGTCACCCTGCTCACTGTGGCTTCTTCTCTTCACCTCCCTTTGAGGAACTAGAGATGAGCTGCAAAATTCCACAGTTTTCAAGGTTTCTGTGTTATTGGGCAAGATTGCCATGTCATGAGCCATCCCACCTTATTCCACGTCATATATTATTTAGTATTACTTCTCCTGTCCATCCACAGAAGTGCAGAACTCATTTGGGCTCTTATCACCTCTTCTCGTTTATCTCAGATCTTAAGCTACACAACCTCGCCTTGTTATCTCGGTTACCTTGCTTTGGGAAAATCCAAATCCCAAATCCTCCACGTTTCCTTAACTGGGAGTTATTGACCTGTCGTCTTCCTCCTCTGATCCCTCGCCTCATTCCTTGACTATCATATGGAAAAACCCTGCCTGTTTTCAATCTCAGGGACTTTCATTATCGTCTTTTCAATCGGTATCCACGAGCTGATAGAAAACTCTAAGCAGGCAGTGAGGACAAACATCTCCATCTGTTTGTTTCGTTTTCTCGCGGTCTTATCTTAGTCTTTTTCCCAGGTTTTCAACACACAAAAAAATTATATGTATATATGTTCTGAACAATTTTGTTGTTCTATACTCGTTCACAGATTGCCAGAGTGGTTGATGCTGGAAGGGACCTCTGGAGGTCGTGTGCTCCATCCCTGCTCCACGAGGGATGATGGCTCAGATCTCTGTGACAATAAGATCAACAAGACAAATCTCAGTATTTTCTCTGGGTGCACATTTCAGAGGGTCAGTAACTTCCAGAAGCCCAGGTAATCTGATCTCTCACAGCCTCACTTCGTGTGATGCACCCTCAGACTCCACATGAGATAATATAACATTGCACTATTGTGACTGAAAAATGTCTCCAAGAATTATTTCTTTTTTCTGAAGGGTTATATTGTCCTGTTATTGGAAGTCCTATAATCTGTCTTCCAAGACCAGCTAGGAAATAAGATGTTCATATCTTCAACTAAATAATCCATGAATTCTGCCCAAAGAAACAAACCTACGTGCTAAGAAATCTGTTAACCATGTCAAAGTGTATAAATTTGTTAGGAGCACCGGGATTTATATTTTTCTTTCTTTTTTTAATTAATGATGGCTTCTGGTGGCATTCAGCTCAAAAAAATCAGAAGTCTCAGTGTTCATATCTACATGGGAACTGAGTGCCTATGATCCTCATGTGTTGAGAGCTGGGATTTAATCCAGTTACTTTAATATAGGTATCAAGGCACCATATTTTTGTGTCAAGGGCAATTGGGATTCCATTTCCCATCTGATAATCAGTTCCTTGTCCATCAGTTTGTAGATCCTGTATAACAGCCACCTTTTCCATGTAGATGCACCCCAAATGCCACTAGACCCCATCTGTAGAGAACTCAGCCAAGGGGTAAAACTGCTGGGGCTTAGGGAGTTTTGAAGACTGCACTGAGGAAAATGCACACATTTGATCAGTTTAATGATTCTCTAGACTCCATTGATTACATGGCTGGACATCCACAGATTGCAGTGGGAAATGGGACACAATTCCATGTAAACACCTGAACAGAAGTGTCTTAATCTCTTAGGTGAAACCCATCATGTGTTTCTAGACAACCTGTTTCCAATTTCGCTGTCTCCAACCCATTATATTTCTTGACAAAACCCAGTTTCAAGTAACAGCTGGAAAAAACACATGGAGAAGAAAAATACCAAATATTTCGAGGGTTGTTGGTTGGGGTTTTTTAAGCAGAAGGTTTGGAGACCTTCCAAGGAAAGTGCAATCAGTATACGCTAGGATTTGTTCAACAGCCAAATGCTGCTGACAATTCCAATTACACACCAAACTGAAAGAGTCATACGGAAAGGGCCAGTTTATTCCTCATTCCAAGAAACCTCTCCAAAATAATACATGGATGCAAAAACTGAAAAGGGAAATACATTCAGTTCCAACCATTATCAGTGTCTTTTAACTGCAGCGTTTATGTATTGATTGTCTTTCAGTTGTAACATTTATACAGCAATTGTACATTAGCTTATTTTCATACTCCTTTTTATAAGAGTATTTTTATACTCCTTTTCATAAGAGTATTTTTATACTCCTTTTCATAAGAGTATTTTTCTATTCCTCTATCCAACTTGAATTTAGATCTCTTCACTGTGAAGAGTTATTTACTACCCTTGGAAAACTGGTCCAGGACATGACAGATCTCACGATTATAAAGCTGTTTATTGCATTAAGCTTAAATTACCTTTTTTTCTCTTTCACGTTGTTTTATCCTCCTGATGCTATTCATAGAATCCTAGAATGGTTTGGGTTGGAAGGGACATTAAAGATTATCCAGTTCCAACTCCTCTGCATTAATAGCACTGGGTCCCTTTTTCTCTGTTGCACTTATCTCCCTCATTATTTTAAGAGTATTCTTAGCCCCCTCCACCATTTCTGGATTAGGTTCTTTATAAAACTTTTTTCTTCACCAATTTTAGCCTTTTTATAGCCTTTGCTGTTTCTCTGGGTTCATTCCTGTCAGTCTCCATGTAGAAGTTTAACATCTGGAATAATGTGGTTCACAACAATTTTGCCAGCCACGACATGTCAGATTTAACCATTAAGCATTAAAAAACATCTTTCTGTGGATTGCCTGCCCGTATTTCAGGATTATGATGTTGCTATTTCCTGCACACTTAGCAACTTTCATGATTGGACAAACATGATAAGCCTCAGTGCCTAAGGCCTGCCTTGCATCATCTTTAAATCAAGATCTCTTCTGTGAGGAGCTGCATCTATTCTGAAGAGAAATGAGGGGTTCTGCATAAATTTTTCCATCATGGATCTACAGTGCCATTTGGCAAAGCAATATGCCAGCTATTCATGAGAACAAAAACACAGTGAACTCAAAATATCCTCCTTTTTTTTTTTTCTTTCCCCTTCTTACCACAGGTTAAAATTAGAATAAAATAATCGGCTAGATATAAACTTGGTGAACTTAAGAGTTTCCTGCTGCATTTTTTCCTTCACCACCTGAAAATGTGACGTTTAATCGTCCTGGGTCTAGTTCTGAACCTTTTTACCCAAATGTGAATAAGCAAGAATCCTGTGGAAACGGAGAATTTACAGAATGTGGGGACAGTAATTCGGGACCCTTCCGTGATATTATTTGCCAGCACAGATTTTCCCAGGACAATAAATGGAAGTGCTCCAGGAGAAGAAAACAATGGTGGTGCACTGGGAAGGAATAATGGAGAAAAAGCATTTTTGGTGGTGAAAAGAGCTGGGGCTGTGAGACTGCCCTTCTCATGGTGCATTTGTGATGCTGTAACCAATTCTCTAAAAAATAGAATAATGATGGATGGGCCATTACACAGCAACTTATTCCAAGGCCTGGTCCTTTTCCAGGGGATTGTCAGCTTCATCCTGCCCGTGGTGTGAAGATGCTGGCCCTGGGCCTTTGATTCAAGCCTAAAATTGCTCTCCAGCGATGTTCCTTCCCAGGACAGTTCTGCCATGGACTGAAATTGCAGATTCATGGTTGGTTTTTCTGCCACTGACCGCAACAGGCCGTGGCCTACAGCAGAGCCTGTACTCAGAGAGGTTAAATAACATACACAATTTCTTTGGAGCAACACCACACCAGGAAAAACATACCGTAGGCCTTCCTTGCTATGTGGCAAATCCACATTAGCACAGCAGATCTTGTGTGCAGGGGCACAAGAAAACAGGCTTAAGAAGAAAACCTTTGATTTTCAGGGGACACACCATTTTTGTTTTTTAAATTATTACTAGTACTGGCACAGAGTGAAAAACACTCTAATTTTGCTGTACTTCTTGTGAACTCTCTTTAAAATTTAAGTTACAACAAAATAGTCTCGATAGCAATTTCCTTGATGACAATGCATGGAAATAAAATATGGGATGAGAGACAAAAAAAGAGTCCTGGGAAATGAGAAACAGAAATTAATCATTGATCCATGGCCTTGTGGATGATACAGAGCAAAAGCAGATTGCTTGCATTGTTTTGAAGGTTTCAAATAAGGAGAAAATAGCTTATTTCAGGCTGGGGTTTAACTGGTATTTGGAAGACTTCCAGCCGTCACCGAGTGACTGAGCCTTGTGCTTTAAAATAAAATACAAATGGCTTGACAAACCACTGGGAATTTGTGCAGCCAAGGAAAAGAGGTCTGGAGGGGCTGGCAGAGGCACATTCCTGACTCTCATCTGGATGGGATGTTAGAGTGCATCAGTCCTTGGCTGGTGTCAAGGATTCCTTCTAAAAACAAATCTGGGGGGGGCCACAGAGCTCTTAGAGCCTCTCCTGGCTAGGTGTCCACTGCTCTGTACACCCACTGTTTCTGTAAAAGCATGCAGAAATTCTGTTTGCAAAAGCATTCAGAAATTCTGTTTGTAAAAGCATTCAGAAATTCTGTTTGCAGTTCGAGCATGGTAAGTAACAAATGTATAAGGCAGATATGCTTAAATGAGTAAGAATGCAAATGCTGTTTTCTAGGATTATAAATACACTTATTCCGTAGAGAGACTTAAAGCCTGAAAAGTTCTTAAGAAGAAAATCACTCAGGGCAATTTAAAACAATTTTTAAGAGAAAGACACGAAGGTAAGATGATGCAGATATTGATCTTGGCTGAGTTATCAGTGCCAAGACACAGATGGCACTCACCGACTCATGGTAATAATCACAGAGATCAGCTTTTAATACATCGATTGTCAACATGCAGAGAAACACATGATCAATAATCCATTGCTATTTTCTATTATTTTCAACCAGTGCTGATGGAAAATAAGGATCACCGGGGCTGTGCTATACACCAGTAGTACTGAGTGTTCAGCTGAGCACAACCCCACGAGGTGACAGAAAATATATTTTTAACTTTCGGTTCCCAATTTTTCTGCATTCTCCTCCATATTCAGAAGTGACTCTGAGACTACAGAGCCCTGCTAAAATCAAGTGCCTGTAAAAGTATCCACAGCACTTTCAGAGTGTGTGCTGTTCAAGGGAATAATATGTGAATCACACCACGTAGGCTCAGCTTCTCTAGAAATTCAGTGGGGAAACTAAGGCCAAAACATCAGTAGAAATGTAGCTGGATGCCTTCCAAACATTCAGGTGAGAAACCAGTGAACTCCAGCATCCCATTCTGTGGGTAGGACCTGTAACAACCAGGTTCTCAGCTTCAGTGCTTCAGCCAAGAAGTTTGGTGCGCTTAAAGCCTCCTCTGGGGTTTCTGAAGAGTTGTCAGCCTACCTTTCCCAGAGAAAAATTTGTAGAGACAGCCACCACATGTTAGAGATGATGGATGGCAGAAACTTTACGACATAAATGGTTTTCTGCTGGAGACACAGCCCAGGACCTGGACCTGTTCAGTTTTCTTGTTCGAACACAGGCAGTTTCAATCACCTGAATCCACAAGGTGTTATGGGAGGATGAGGTGGTGGGATCTGCAGCTGGAACTCCTCTGTGGACTCTCAGGAGGACTGCTTTCAGTTCTCCTGGACAGGCATTAGGATGATGACATGCAATATTCCCCATTCAACCACTTGTGCCACAGCAAGAAGATCAAGCTGGGATCAGCAGCAAAAGAAATGATGGATGGACATCTTCAGGGCAGACATTTGATTTGGAGGATTCCTGTTACCCCAGCAGTGGAGGGCAGATTACACAGCTCCTGCCCCAAAGGCTCGTTCCTAACTACTCCAAGGGAGAAGCTCTGCCCTGCTGCACTGTAATAATCTCCCCTCTTTCCTAGCAGGCTGCTGTGGTTTTCCATTTCCTCTAGCTGGCTTGGCCACGGGGCTTTTGCATTTTTTCTTTTCCTTTCATGTGATGTGAATATCAGGTAGTAGAGATCAAGTGGTTTGATGTCTGGCTGATGCATCACCTGGCTTTAATAACTCAGAGAGTCGGTGTGGGGCATTAGAGGGAGATGGGCAGAGAGGGGGGTGGGATGGGCATGAGAGATGATTTCCACATTTCTCCTCTTCCTGTTGTGTCCAGAGTTCAAAAGCAACAAATGCCAGAGTCTGCAAAATGCAGACAAAGTTTCTCTACTTTTCTCCGCTTTTGACTTTTCCCTAACACGGGACCAAGAGAGCAGTAGTAGTTTACTAGCAGTATACCAGCAGTAGTTGCTAGCAAACAGTAGAAATAAAATCAGGAAGAACTAGAAAAATTCCCATGATGGCAGGAACTGGTTTATATAGTACAGGAGGTAGGAATAAGGGAATTTGGAGTCTCTTCTGGCCATGAAAGCCAACAAAGTCGAATGCAGCTTGAAATCCCTCAGGCACACCAAACAAAGCACTCGAAGAGGAACAGCTGGATTAAATTTGACTTAAAAGCCACCATAATTGGCACTGGCCAGTAGTCTCCAGTACAGGGATGAGCTGGGTGATTTTCCAATGGCATAAATTACAGCCTGGTTCAAGTTTTGACTCCACTATTTCAAATCCATGAGCTGGTTGAGAGAGGGGCTCAGATCTTGCTGAATGCAATAAGTTGGGCCATGAAGGAGTAGCCTTACATGTGAATCCCCATAAATTAGACTGAGATAACCACCCAGTTTTATTGAACACACAGCAGCCTCTTCGTTTGCTGAGAACCACAGCCTGATTTCAAAAGCTTTCCTCTGCTGAAATCTTCCATATCCTGTCCTTAATCTCCTAAACCATCTCAACCCTGGAGCACAAATATTAGAGAAAAACAGGGAGATACATTTTCATTCCGTGTGCTTCCTCTGCGTGGATGTGAATGGCATTCACAAGCTCTTCCCTGGCCCATGTGGTTTTGTCAGCATCTGTTTCTTGGAAGTGAAGTGAGTTGCATGACCTTTTCCATAATTCAATTCAATTCACTGCTGTTAAAAAGAATCCATATCATATTCTTACCTCAGTAAATGCATAAAGCTCCAGCTCACAGTTACCTCTTCCTCTCCTTCCTCTGTTTCTCCCATTACAAAGCTGTTTCCAAACTTCAGTGCAAGCATGGCCAGGAACACTTAATTTCAAAATACATATACATTCCTCTTCAGATAATCCCCACTATTCTCATGCCATGCTTTACCTTAAACAATTGTTCTTTTTCGCTCCTCCATCTTCCCTCAAAGTTACTACAAAAAAAAACCAGCCAAAGCCTTTCTCAATCACTGCTTTTAGCCAAAGTTTTTATATTTTCTGCTTTGCAGCCAAGGTGACCAATTTCAAACAGACATAGAACAATGCCAGAGAGGAGGCCTCCATATATGCAAGATTTTAAAAAGTTTATAAAGGTGAGCTTTGGCTCAAGTTAAATTGTATTTCTGCTAAAGTTCATCCTATCTTTTAAGATACCCTTTTAAACTGTCCAAACTTTCTGGAAGTCTCACAGTTATCAAGGATGCCAGCACTGAACTCAAGCAGCTAGCCTGGTTTCTCGGGCTAATCCAGACTGCTTCCATATGGAGCATCCTTCGGCATCGTGTGAAGAGCCTGACAAAGTCCTCATGCTGTATGAATGGCACTTTATATGAAATAAAGTCATTCTTGGGGGAAAAAACATAATTCCTTATTTGGTTAATATTCTTCCCAGGAAGCACTTTCTTCGTTTTTTTTTCCTTCTGCTGCCCATACTCCTGCTTACATTAGGGGGGCACCATGTCCAGCCAACTCTTCTCTGCTGGCAGATTCAAAAAGTGTTTCTTTCTTTTGTTTTTTAAGGACTTGAATGAAATTTTTACCCATGTCTTTTATGGCCCCTAACTAAGAAAATCAGGGAACCTGTTTCAGACCTAAGCTTGTACTGCTCCTTGAGATGAAGAATTCCATTTACTTCCACGTGTGTAATATGAGCAAATCATGGAGCAGATTCCCCCTGGCTCGTTTAGGATTTGGGACCTGCACAGTCCAGGCACTCTGGGCAGGATAAAGAGGAAGGTGGTGATCCATTAAAGCTCCCCTGGTTAAAATATCCCAATTTCCATGAGGCTTAGACAGCTTAACCACAGCAATGCAAATCTTGCTGCTGCAGCTGCTGCCTCCAGACCTCTCTTCTCCTTGGCTTTCAGACACAGAACACAATTTTAAATGTGCTCTGGGCATTGTCCTTGGATGCTGACCAGGACTGTCCAGCACTGTGGTGCTCTCAGAGACTTTTAGCTGTTCACTCAGGCAAGTGTTTCGCACTGAACAGAGGGAAGCAGGATACTGGAGGCAAGATTAAGTCCCCCCCATTTCCCAGCACTGAATCCAACAAAGCCTTCTTCCACCCACACATTGCTGTCTCAGCTTAACAACAAAAACAACCTGCCAATCTCTCCCCACACAGAAACCTTTAAAGTTTTCATCAAAAGTAAAGGAAAGGCACCGCAAAATTTCTCAAGCCCACCAGGCACAAATTGCCGTAATTCCTTTCAAATTATCTGCTGTTATTTTCTTTGAAATCACTGGATGAATCAGATGAAAAGCGAGGGAGCGGGGTATTTCCTGTACCAAAAACATGCCACAAATAAAGACGAGAAAGTTTTGCTCCTCTTCTAGAGCAGCATTTGTTGGCCAGAACTGTCAATGTTTCTGTGCAAAAACTTTAGTCCAGAGAGTCAGGGAGGTAAAAGCAAATAGGAGCCTTTAAATGTCGTTGTAGGTATGGGGGAGATTAATTTGGGAAGGCCACCAGCAAACAAAAAAATAAATAAATTGAAGAAGAACCTACTGTAAATAGGGACAAGAAAAGAGACAGGAAAATAAGAGAGCGAGATTCAATCTTGATAAAGCTGAGACAGCTGCAAAAAAAAAAGAAAAGCAACCAAAATATTTGCACTGACAAGGAATGAAGAAAGCTAATGATGAATACTCGGAGTCTGATGGAAAGAATATGGCAGAGAAAGAAACTGAATTTAGGTCTTCCCAGACCTGCAGCCACAGGGCTGTGCTGACTTCCGAGAAGCAAGCTGGAAAATATAATGAATATTAACAAAAAGCTAATGGGAGTGAGTAGTTTATCCGAGCTGTAGGATAGGAAGGGCTTTGGGGTATCATATGATTTAATGACGTGTTAAAAGGACAGAATCAGGAACTTTTTTGAACCATATATATGTATAGATATATAAAGTAATCATGTCACATATATATTTTTATGTATAAACCCCTTGGTAGAGAAAACCTAGGATAAATTATCAAAGTGGAGGAGAAACTTTCCCAACAACATCTATAGTATAACAACTCCCCTGAGTAAGTGATGAGCACAAAGTTTCTTGAAATGCTAAACATGAGTTTTTTCCCAAACCAACAAGTGTGCCCTGGAGAGAAAACCTGTGCTGGAAAGGAACTGGAGCATTTAATGTCCTCTCCCATCTCTGGTTTGTGAAGATGTTTGGGGGCTGAAGGAGCCACGGAGATGCTGACAATGCTTTCCAGTAGTTTGCTATCAGTCCAAAGGGAGGAAACAGCTGGAGAGTTCCTAGAGCAGCTCATGCAATCTCCCAAAGCAGATCGTTCCAGTCAGCCTGTCACCCTGGAACGGGATGGAGCCAAGAGAGGCAGCAGTTAATGCCATGGAGCATCTGGTCTGCTCTAAACACCTGTGCCCTGTCATTAACGAGGACATTGTTATTGCCTTATTATTGTAATTCCTCATTAATTTCATGAGGAAAATTCAGAAAAACAAGGAGGAAGATAATCAAAACTGGTGAGGCAGAGGAACAACATTTTTTCTTATTTTCCAAGCTTCTTTGCAGTGCATCCCTGCTGACCCACCTATCTCCAGACCCACCTATCTCCAGACCAGCGAGCCAAGGACAGTGGCTTTGCCCAAGAAAACAAACTTGTGTACCCTCTGCACGTGGGTTTTGCCTATGAATCACCTCCTGGTGTCATTCCAGATATTTTCTGTGCACGTATTAAAACCGTTCCGAGAGTGGGATGGATACGAGATGAAAGATGTCTTGATAGAAGAGGCTGTAATTTCAGATGGAATTGCTGAGAAAACCATGCAGATGTATTTCTGAGCATTAACTTATCACTGAATAGGCAGTGTTTCAACAAAATTCATATTTCAGTCTTGGGATTTCCCTGACAACCTCCTCCAAATCATCCCTGTCTGTTAATGTCCTGTCAGATTTAATGATTCTGGCTTCTCTGACAGTTTCAGCCTTAATGTGAAATAAATGCCTTCCTGATGCTTCACTCTGTGTTGCTGATGATGTGATAGATCAACATTTTTATTTATGTTTGTCTTTTGGCCTTCAGAGGATAATCAAAGCTGGCCACTGAAGGCCACGAAATGGATCCTCTGGGCTTCACTGGAAGTTAGATCAGTCCCCTGACCAGGTGGGAATGCAGATATGGAGGGGATCAGCCTCAAAGCAGGGCAACAAATCTCAAAGGAAGCCACTCCTACTTGCTAATTAAAGACAGACCAGTTATTTGAGAGACAAAATATTTTTTGCCAGAGGAAGTAGAAGGGAAAGTCCTGAGGCTCTTGGGACATCACAGGACCAGTTGCATTAAGAACACACCAGAGGAAGGAAAGCTTTTCCTCACTAAAACTCCTTCTACTCCATACAAGCCAATATCCAGGTTTCACAGTGCACACCACCTCCGTAACCAGCCCTGGTGTATCACCCGCAAGGATTTACTCCAGACACAGCATTTCTTTACTCAGCCCTTGCAAGGAGTAACATCTTTGACTTGGGGCTTAAATTTTGCTTCAGAGAGACTGGGTGCAAGCCAATGCCAGCAGGACAAACGGTCCTCCCGGGGAAGTTGTCATCTTTTCAAAGATTAATAATTTTCTTCAGGTTTTGCCTTTTCTGGGGTGCAAATCCCTGTACCATGGTCCCTCAGGACTGATTATTATGGGAAGAGGATCACAGTTATGTGGTTTGTCTCCTAGATTGAAAGAGAGGCTTCTCCAGAAGCTCTCACCAAACACATCCCTCTCCTTTGAGTACGTGCGTGGAGCCTAGACTGCTGATTTTTGGGTCAAACTTTGGTTCTTAAAATGAGGTGACAGGAACATCTCCCTCCCCACAATGTCTATTCCCTGAATTATGGAGCCTACAGAGGGAGGCACACAGTTCTGCAAACAGGATAACTGAAAATTAAGACACTCCAAGGAGCATATTCCCCATGGTAAGGCTTGATTCTGACTTATTTCGTTGATTTTTCCGTGCCTGCTTGACGTGACCAAAATATTTTCAGAACAAGTCAATGCAAGAAAACAGGGCGGCCCCGAATAACAAAATATGAGGTGGAGAAGAAACTCTTGCCTCTAACACACAAAATATTTCAGAAAACATCATTTTTCACTTCACTGCTTCCTCCTCTGATTTTTTAATCTGTTTTTTTCCACAGAATAAGCCAGACCAAAAAAAAACCAAAAAAAAACCAACAAAAAACACCCTCCCAAAACCCAAAACCTTTTCAGAAAGTCAGAATGATGAATAATATTTCATACTACAGGTTGCAGAGTCATTGCATTCCTTTTCAACAACTCCAAAACCACATGAGAAAGTTTGCAAATACCTTTGAAGATAGCAGGGAATGAGTCCACTTACAGACGGCCTCACTCTCCTACTTAGGCAATATTCAGCTTATAAAACTTAATAACTGGTAACAGCTTCCATTATTAGCAGCAAAATCTACAGTAAATTATCCCTTAATCTGCCAGTACTCCTGTCAACATTTAATTAATCTGCCTAAAGGCCTGGTGCTGCCTCAGTGGGGTTAAAGGAATTTTTTACCATTTCTTTAGAGCTAAATCATAACCCAATTGCCATTTTTAGGCACTCAAACACTCTCTGACTTTCCAGATGCGCAACACCATTCTTTCCAGCAGCAGCAGTTGGTTTCTAGACAGATTTTGAAGCCTAATTTCAGGGCTGACAGCACTTTCTTGTAATACATGTATTGTTTAGATACGAGGCACTTCAGTGATCCTCGGTCATCATTATTTGTCTTCATTCTGTAAATGAATATCCCTGAATTAATTAATCCCAGGGCATGATGGAGGGATAAATTACTTGTGTTCAGTATGCAGTTTGTGCACGTGAGAAATTTCAGGTTTACAAGTTGTGCTTCCACTTCTTTTCCAATTCAACCAAACTCCTGGAAGGGGCATTTTTTTCCAGGAACCAGTTTGGTGTGAAACTTCTTCAACCCAGAATATGAAATGCTCTCATGGTGTGTGCTGATGTGTCGGCACATTTAATCTTCTAATATAAAAGACACCACTGCACGTGGAGTTACTGTTATCTGATAAAAATAGTCAGGATTTTTTGGTGGTATCAGCAGCACTTTCAGCAATCACTGTAACAGAGCGAAAGAATTTAGGCCCATTGGGTCCCATCTTCTTACAAATCCTTCCTCAAACCAATTTCTGAATTTGAACCATTTGTTTCAACAACAACAACAACAAAAAATTAAGTTATTATATTCCTGGAATTCTCCAGCTTGCAGAAACAGTGGAAATAACAACAAAATTCCTTAAAAAAAAAAAAATACACATACATTTGCAAACTTCTCTCTTTTGGCCAATGTCCACACCCAGCACAACCTGGAGTTCATCCTGCATCCATTTGTTTAAACAACTAAAGAACAATGAAACATTTCTGGACATTCCTGCAATTGCCTTCTATCCATCAGCTCTGGCAGCTGCTTGGCAACTCTTCCCTTGACCTCCAAAATAAACCCACCCTCTGAAGAAAACACTGCAAACCTCTAGAGCCAGCCTGCTCGCCTGCAAAGCGATTAATTCGGGCTTGAAACCAAAGCCAGTGTGCTGATAATGTGGAGAAAACAGAGGGAGAAAAGTGCTGAACAGCTCGGAACGAGCCGTTCCTGCTTTGCAGGATATTCTTACCACACTTCGGGTTTTCCAAGGGATGGAAAATGAGCACTCTGGGCGAATTTGAAAGGCTTAAGAGGAGATCTTCCTCATTATCCACCTCCTCATCCCCGGGATTGTGGAGACGCCCTTTTTAAACCTACATTGAAGTCCTTCATGTTGCTCAAGTCTCTGTCAGCTGAAATTCAGGGGCTTCCCTCTCTGAGACACCCCTGAAAATTCCTTCCATTATTCTACTGATAAAACAGGAATATTTCATAGAGTAACATAGACTGATAAGAGGTGAGGGCTGAGATGAAGAGGTGCCTTATGAAACCCAGTTAAGAAACACTTGGGTTACCTCAACCAGCTGTTATTAAACTCACCACAGGAATTACTGGCTTAGATGTGCTGGCCTGGGTTAGGAAATGTTCAAGCCACATGATTAAAACAGTCTCTTTTAGCTTTAAAATCCACCTACCCTTGCAGCTATTGAACTTGCTAACTTATCTGGAATTCATGGGACAATATCAGTTTCCACTATTTTTTCCAGAAAATTATTTGTAAAGAAAGTCTTAAAAAGCAGCAAGAGAACAAAAAGTTCCCTATTCCTTTAATAATTTTCAAGTCAATATTGAAATCGGGAATCATCTGCCTCAGGATTTATGAATTATATGAAAAGTTCGAGTTCTTACCTACCATGTACACTTCTGTCTCATGCTCATCCAATTGTTTCTGGACATGATTCCCATGTATCCAAGGAAAACTTAATTAATCTTGACTTAAATCAAAATAAACAATTTAAAGCATTTTAAAATCCTCTCTGGGGCTCAGAAAAAAAAACAAACAAGCTTCGTAACGGAAGACATGATTTCATTTCACAGGCTCTTACTAAGTTTTCTTCAATTTGCTTGAACATCTGTAATGATTTTCCAAAAAGAAAGCAATAATTATTGCTTGTAGCTAAAGAGCTTGAGTTCATGTCCCATCTGATTTTTCCTGACAGTCCTCAAGATGCTCCTAGGAAAGCCCTGGGCTTTTTTCTGGTTTATTTTCCCCACTCCTTCCTTCACTTGTAGCAAAGGCTCCTGGGGATTTGTGGCAGAGGGAGTGGGGGCATCACTCGCTTGTTCCCTTTAACAAAGAGAGTGCTCCCAGCATCCCAGGTGTGCATGGGGACGGCAGACCTCGGGCCCCTCTAAAACTCTGAGTTCCTCTTGCCTAGCTGCCCTTTTTGGATGGAGACAAATAGAATTTTTGGTTTAGGTTGATATCAGGAAAAGTTTCTTCCCCCAGAGGGTGGCGGGGCACTGAACAGGCTCTCCAGGGAATGGTCACAGCTCCAAGCCTGCCCGGGTTCAGGAAGCATTTAGAAAACACTCTCAGGCCCAGGGTGGGATCTTTGGGGTGTCTGTGCAGGGTCAGGAGCTGGATTCACTGATCCTGGTGGGTCCCTTCCAACTCAGCATATTTTATATTTCTAAAATAATGTATTTTTGCAACCAGCTCCACATGCACCTGTATTTACTTAACTTTCAAATGAAGTCTGTGCTGGACATTCCTGGATAAGGTGTCATCCTCCAGAACCTGGGTAAATTCTTTACTCTCCTCAGAAAAAAAACACTGAAATTTTTGAAGGCAAGCGCTGAATTCATTTCAGGGCATACAGAAGGTGATCTAAGTGGGTGGTTTACGCTCCATTGAACTATCACACATCCACTGCTTAGCCTGGAAATATTTCCAAGATACACAAACCAGCGAGGCAGGATGGAGCAAGGAGGTGTCAAAGAGCTCAGAAGAGCTGGTCAGGACCCGGGGAAGAGACTGACCCAAGAAAGGTGCTCACATTGAGGTCAACAAGCTCCCATCAGAGACCAGCTACAACCAGCAACTTCCAGTCCCTCCAAGGACTGATGCCAGTGTTTGGTGATGCCATTGGGAATCAATGACAGCCCTCAGCTTCATCTTTCCCACGTAGATAACAACAGAACCTGTCTGCATGTTGTCTTGTATCTCAAAGCCACAACATTCATCCTGTTCTATTAGTCAGTACAGGGCCATGACTCAAGAGAGACCAGAATACAACAGGAAATTGGGGATATTAGGGAAAAAGTTTTATCTCCTGGTCTGTTCCTGAAAGGAAAAGATTACGGAAACTGTATCCTAAGCAAAATGTGAAAAGAGGGAAAACTTATTTTTCGGTTTTTTGTTTGTTTCCAAATATAAAAGGAAGGGAATTCCTCATTATCTTATACAGAGCTGCACAGTTCTGGGCAGCAAAATCAACGGACATTAAATTTCGGTGCTCAGGAAGGCAAATGTTTCAAAAGCTGAGAGAACTTCCCTTTAACAATTCCTAAACAGTCTTAATATTTACCATGTACAATATCAAGATCATCAGAGTAAGGGCCACAAACAGCTCTTCTATGTAAAGTCTTTGAGGCAGAAGAAACACTGACATATGACTTGTCCTCCTGCCACCAGATATGGGAAGGAGAAGCAGAATTCTTACAGGGTAGATGAAATTTTCTTTTGGATAGAAGTCCACCTTCTGTTAGCCATCACAATGGCAATCTGGTGGAATTCAGCCATAGATAGTTGAATTCTGCATTTCTTTACTCTGCCTGAATTTGAGTCCTTCGTTCACATGAATGTAGAACTTCATAAAGGTCACTCAAACCCAAGCAAGAGTGACACATCAGTTCATCCTCATCTCTGCAAGGTCTCAGCCTATGAAGCCTTTAGGGTTTCTTCTTTATGTTCCTTCCCTTGTTTGTCTGTCTGTTTGTTTGTTTCACTTCAAGACAACAATTTGCTGTCCTTTATTTCTTTGTTATCCTTTCACTTAGGCATGACTTTCTATTTGTTTCTCTTTATCATCTTTGGTCAATCTGCTGAAATGCTAACCTTGCAAAATTCATTTTTTGATGAAAAAATTCTTTAGAAATCAAAGAGTTATTAAAAAATTAAGTCAGGAAATGCTTTCCTGGTGGTGTACATATGCATCACTTCTGAGCTCTGATATTTATTCATTTTTATAAAATCTTTGATTTGAAAACACTATTCATTAGTATAGTTCTGACAGGTAATAAGTGCTTTCTTTGTGTCTCTGAGGGTATTTTTTTGAAAATGAACTTATAGATGGTTTTAGAACGCACATTTAAAAGATATCTATTAAAACTGAAGATGGAAATGTAATATGAAATGTTCTGGTTCTGTGCCATTGCTCTATTCTGGATGAAATATCAGTCCTACCATTGATTCTGTGTTTCTTTTCCTTCGTGATAACCGTGTCCGTGCCATAAAACCACAAAATTCCAACAGATCAATAAAACATCCAGCTTTAGCTGAAGAAAGGCTTTCTGTTTGGTGGGGCAGCAAACACATATCCATTTCCACCACGAGCTGTAAACTTCCAGTGTCACAGGAACAGGCACTCGCTCGGGAACAGTCCAGCCATTTATCCAGCCTCTCAAAGCCCTGTCCTGTTCCCAGCCCGTGTTTGCTGCGAGCAGTGAATACCAGCCCTGATGGACCAGACCAAAACACCCCTTGGCAGAACAATTCCCCCATGCTGAGATCGGGGCTGCCCTGGCTGCCCCAGCTCCATAACAAGAGCTGGCTCGGTTGAAGGTACGAGCTGAAAATAGGTGATAAATACATGCCATGACACCAGATGTGTCTCATTTACAGTGCACAACAAGACTTTGGAGTTAAATTCCCATTTACTCGTTGAAAGCAAGGTTTTATTAATGTAGGGAAGCTTTAAGTCATAGGTGTTTCAAGGCAAGCACTGAAGATCTACATAACTGCAGTGCTAGAAGGGTGAGGTTTGGGATTCTTAGAACCTGAAGTTTGGTCTACATGTAGAGAAAAGCAAGAGAATGGGAAAGAAGTTTATCATCCAAGCTGCCCAGGTACGACCTAAATATCAAATAGAGCCCTTTCCCTCTGTCCTCAAAGCTATCAGAAGCTGCTATAAAGCTTCCACTCAGCAGAGCCCCTGAAACAGGCTGTTAGCATTTGTCATCCTCCCTCTCGTGCAAAACAAACCCTCCATCCATGTGTTCCACTGCAAAGCAACAAAACAGATAATGGAGATGCCAAGAAAGGTCATTTCGTGTATTTCTACCCCTTTCCATTTCACGCAGCTTCTGTGAAAGATCTTGACAGGTGGTTCGAATAAAACATCCCACGTGCTTTCTTTTTTTTCATCAAAGGCTGACAAAGGATAATTTGTTTGCTGCATCCCTCCTGCAATGCCTTTATTGGGAAAAGCTGCAGCAGAGGCATTTTTGGAAGCAACAGTGCTCCCAAACATTTCTGGGTGGCTGAGCTGAGCAGCAGGTGTGGGCAGACAGATGGATCAGACTGCTCTGATGCACTGCAGGCCAACAGCTTCTCTCCAAGCCAGCCAGGGCTACCAGGGATTCATTACAGCTGAGTCTTGGCCAGTGGGTGTCACTAAAATTAAGCTGCAAGGGAAATTTGAAAAAAAAAAAAAACCATGGGGGCAAGATAACTTGAATTTTAAAAGCATGCCAGACCTTATTTTTGGCCCCAAGCCTTGTTTTGAATCCTTCCTTTGGCCAAACAATGGCAGTGAGATCAGAGCCAGGCATCCAGTGCCCGCTAATCACCAAGCGGGCTGACGCTCGCAGGGAATTGCTGGTAGGATGCCTGGATGGGATGGGAAATGGTTTTACCGAGGCATCCCTGGTGGTGGTGGCGTGTTTCTTTATGGGTTTCCTACGGCCCTGTCCCTCCTGCAGTGGGGGGACGCCAGCCAGGTGACTCACTGAGGTTCTGCCCCGTGTTTACTGCAACAAACCTCCCCACAGGGAGTTGCTCGCTGTGCGCAGCCTGATTTTCCCAAGAACACCTCAAAGGGCTAATTTTAAATTAACAAAAGCTTTGGAAGGCAGGGAGAAGGGAAGGGGGAGGAGGGCTTCTTGCGGGAGGAAAGAGATGGCAGAAATAGCCTCCTTCCTTTTTCCTCTCTCTTGTCCAAGATAAGGAAACATCACAAGCTAAAGGCAATTTAAAAACAACTTGAAAGGCAGATAAATTTAGTCACAAGTATTTCACTGGGTGGACAGTCAAGATATGGAAGAAGTCTTCAGCCAGAAAGTTTTTGGGGAAAATTACCAGTGGTTAAGGCAAAGGGGCAAAAATCAAGGAAATAAGGTCGGCATTAAAATTAATGTAGGACGAGGTCATAAATGCCCAGTTCGTCCACCCACAGCAAAGGGAAGCTGAGTTGGGATGTTTCAGTAGACTTTGACTGGAGGAGTCCTTCTGTAAAAAGGGTGGAATGGCCAACGATAAGCATAAATATGTAATTTTCCTATTAAAGAGTTAATGTTGCAGTTCTATCAAGACTCGGACTCTTTCAGAACTCTAAAAGGGTGAAAAAACTTATAATTCTAGGACATGAAAAAGGAAGGTGATGGATGAACATCACAGGCACTGCTATGGTCCGATGATCCTTCTGTGAAAAACTGAAGGGACTTGCAGCTCTGAGGCAGGGAAATGCCACCGGCAAATGACACTGGCAACTGCTCAGCAGTCGAGGTTTCGCATGGAACCAAACCTGCTGGAGTCACACTCCAGATGCAATACAAGGATTATAACGAAGTCCCCTCCTTTTATGTCTCCTTTCAACTGTCTGTTTGCTACTTTATTGACTGTTTTCTCAGTGGTCTTTGGTTTATATGGAATTTGATCTGACTTCTAAAGTTTGTCGGGCCAACAGAGATATTCTGTTCATCATTGTGGTGAGCATGTATCAACCACGGGTCAGCACTAGCTCGAGGACATCTGTACAATGCTCCGTTGCACTAAGCAAACACGTCTTTAATCTCTCTGTACCATCTGGAAAACAATATTTCTTTTATTTTTCCCTTTTGATTTTCTTTTCTGTTGGGATTGCAAGTATTAAAAGGCAAGCCCTTTCTCTGATTACAAAAGGATACATCAACACACGCAGCGCAGGACCCGTTCCTTGGCCCTGAAGGCGAGTGGTGTGATTCATCTTATGGCCATACGGCTAAATTTTTGTCCATGTGAAAAAAAATGAGTGGCCTCACCCACACGTCCTCCTGGGAACAGGCTCTGACCCGTGGTAGTATTTGAACCATCTCTGAGCATTTTCTGGGAAAGAGAAAAATGGCATGGAGTGAAAATGTTTCAGGGAGTAGATCACTACGGAAGATTGCAGGCCCAGCCCTGGTCATCTTTAACAGCATAAACCCAGCTAAAGTGTACAATGCCCGAGACAAAAAGACAGAAGGCTGATTTGGACCTGTAGGCATTACTAGAAAAGAAAGAAAAAATAGGGTTTTTCCAATTTTGTTTTTGGTTTGGCTGCTGCTAACTCAAAATCACTGGTTGTGAGCACCTCCCAGAAGGAAAATACCAACTCAAAGGCAGCAGGCAGCCCCTACACAATCCAGCACATGCTCTGGTGCACTCCCAGCCATTCTTTGCTTGGTTTTCCAGCCCTGGAAATATGTGTTTCCAGCAGAATATTTTACACCAGTTCACGAGGGGGAAATGCCATTAAAGAACACGACTCTCTTGACAGAGCAGTGCTGGTGTGCACTGCTTGGCTTGGCTGTGGTGCACTTCGAAACACACAGCAAGGAAAGAATCATCACTCAGATAAATCCTTCCCAAGTGCAGCGAGGAGGAACTGCTGGTGCCACAGAGCAGGAAAGATTTCCAAAGCTTGGATTCTAATTTCCTGATCTTTAAAAAGAAATTGCTCATCTGCAGCTAATCATGTTTGGGCCTTTCGCCGTCTCCAAGAGCAACATTTTCCAAGGTGCTTTTAATGAACTAAGCAGCCTCCTAAAGACTCAGGAGAGACAGAGAGGCTGTCAGAGACAAATCCCTTTATTTGATTAGGCTTCACAGGATCTCGGTACATTCCTAACCGAAAAGAACACAACAAAGATTGATCCTCCTCCCACCCAAATCAGTTGGACTTTTTCTCCAAGGCGGGACCAAATCCAGCATGTATTAATTAGAAATGTGTTTTGATGAAATGCTGTTATGTAGTGTGAGGCATGGAACCAGGAAAGCAGATTGGGTTGCAGGAGAGACATGGCTGGAGGTGACTTCCAAAGGGAAGAAGATGAGGAGAGGCCAAGGTGGCAGGTTTGACCTCAAAATGCTCAGCAGGGACCAAGAAGGGGCAACCACACAACCCGAACCTCACCTCTCATGGGGGCTCGGCCCCTTCTGTGGGACACAGTGGTGTAACCCCACCTACATTCCCAGCTCTGGGCCAACAGATAAAGGCATTTCTTCCTAATGAACTGCTTCATGTGCCTTGGCACAAAAGCGCATAGTTGAGAGCAGTTGGGAAAGCGTTTTGTCAGAGGCAGTCTGGCTGAAGGTTTGCTTGTAGCACTCTTTGCTGGAGTTCTGTTGGGCTACATTTCTCATTTACAATCTGCTCTGCTTTTGCTGCTTCGTTTCCTTTAAATATTATTTCTACTCTGTCTTAAAGAGCATTTTTCCCCAAACCCAGATGAAATGCTCAGAACTCTTCATTTAGTCGTTCAGTGGATTTAGTGGCAGATTCTTGCAATTACCTGCACGCAACACGGTCTCGTAAACACCTCTGACAGAAATCACAAGGCACATTCTGCACTTCTAGGCAGAGTCTGTGGTTTGTCTGTCAATTTATCTCTCACTTTTACGCTCTCTCTTTTTCTGGAAGCCAAATATTGCATAAAATTTGAGCACAGAATTTGAATCAGCTCAACATAAACTGAAATGCTGTCAAAGGTTTATTCACAAGTTATAGATTCAGTTCTAGAGAAAAACAGACTTTTCTTTCTGCTCTGTTCTTCTGATGATAATCTACTTTTGAACAAATGAAAACCCACTCCAGTTTGCATCTGTAGCTTTCCTGACAAGTGAAAAATAGACTAATTCCGTGAAATAACATTTTCTTGCATGTTTTCCTTCTTTGGTACAAGTGAGATTTGGCCAGGACAGAACACCAACCTGCCAGGATTACGCGGAAGGCGTAGGACTCATGGAATTTCAGACCCAGTCAACACAATTAAGCCAGCTTTGTTCTATTTTAAATTCACAGAACACAGCGATCACCTTAGAAGTAACTTCCAGAGAGTTTTGATTTGCTTTGTTTTGTCCTTAAACAATGCAAGTTCTAGGCTGATTTCCAGAACATTTAAGTTTCAAACCCGAATAATCAACTTCTGAGGGATCACCTGAGCTGAACTTCCAGGTCCTTGACGGGAACTACCTGTTGAGAACAGACAGATCCTCTCTGCACACAGAGTTCTGTTTATCTTCAGGCCTCCCTGTGAGATCTTCTGTAACTGCCAAACTATATCTTTTCGGAATTATCTAGCAAAAATCTTCAACATCTCTGAACATTTACCTGTTGGGTAAATGAAAAATAAAATCATCTATAAAGCCCTCCAGTGTTCCAACAGTGCTGATCTATGTTCTCTTTTTACATCATTAAAAATAAAACAACAAAACTCAGGTGCCTACATTAAAAACATGTGCCATTATTCTATTTTTGGTTTTCTATTTGATTGCAAACTGATTAAACCAGGTTAAATCTAGCTCAGTCTTTTCAGAGCTATGATAACCCCAAAGTAAATCACATCCTCAGCTTGCTGACAGGAGTCTTAAGGGTCAGAACTCTAAATTCCATCATTTTGGTGGACTGCCAAGTATTTTGGAAAGAAAAAAAAAGAATCAAGTAATCTTCATATGCATCTTAACAGATGCTAATAATTTTAATAAAAATAAAATGTTGCCTGGGACTCTGTGCACTCTGGAGCCCCATTCAAGTTTTATTCTGACGTGTAAAATAAAACCTAATGAGAAGTTAACATTGATTTATGGAAAGAGAAAGGGGAATATTATTTTTATTTCATTTCCAAACTGTTGTGTAGCCAGTAATGGATAAAAATTATCTGTGCTGGATACTATGATGTAGTTTAGATTGTGGTTACTGAGTTTTGGTTAGGACACAGTATCAGCAGAGAGACATGGAAAAGGAAGTATTTTAAGGCATTTCCTGGGCTTGCTGCACCCTTAGTTTCCAGAACACTTTTTTTGTATTTGGTATGAATTTGAACATTATTTACCCACTCACATCTAAGCTGTTAGAAAAGAAAAATCTGGGACATTGGGATTCAAAACATGGAAGCCAAACACTCAGACTCCATTATCTGAAAACGAGCTCTTGCTGCTTTTACAGAATCACAGAAGGGTTTGGGTTGGAAGGGATCTGAAAGCTCATCTCCTTTCAATCCCTCTGCCATGGGCAGGGACACCTTCCACCATCCCAGGCTGCTCCAAGCCCCGTCCAACCTGGCCTTGGACACTTCCAGGGATCCAGGGGCAGCCACAGCTTCTCTGGGCAATGGGTTCCAGAGCCTCACCACCTTCACAGGGAAGAATTTCTTTCTAATATCCAGTCTAAACCTGCTCTCTGGCAGTTTGAAGCCATTCCCCTTTGTCCTGTCTTTCCATACTCTTGTAAACAATCTCTCTTCATCTTTCCTGTAGCTCCCTTCAGGCCCTGCAAGGCTGCAATGAGGTCACCCTGAAATCCTCTCGTTTTCAGGCTGAACAATCTCAATTTTCCCAGCCTCTCCTCCCAGCAGAGCTGCTTCATCCCTCGGATCCATCCTGGTGCCTCCTCTGGACTCTCCCCAGCAGCTCCAGGTCCTTCCCATGCTGGGACCCCAGGGCTGGAGCAGCTCTGCAGGTGGGGCCTCACCTGAGGGGGGCACAGGGGCAGAATCCCCCCTTTCCCTGCTGCCCACACTGCCCAGGGTACGACTGGCTCAGCCTAATGATTCAGTCATTAGTGGAGAATGTGAAATCTGCATCATTTTTTGGAAATAAAACGTCTCTGGCCATTACTGAAAGCTTAAGGCAGCTATATTGTAACTGAGACACCTCCAATAGATGTTAACATGGAAATGGGTTCAACCCGGTCTGCTGTTTCCCTGCACAGAGTCAGAAAGCGCGTTCTGTCATTATAACAACAGCTCTCCTTATCTTGACAGCTCTAAAAATGTGAAAACCAATTAAAAATGTCATTAACTTTTCAGAAATATCTTTAAAAAGGGGGGAGCTGGGACGTCTTGGAGATCCCAGTATTAAAGTGATCCGCGTGCGGCCAGTTCCTGCCTCCTCTCAGTTCTTACTCTTACAGAAGAAGCCTAAGGAGGCTGATTAAATACAAATTATTTTTCTGGCTCCTTGGCAGGGGAAGGCTCCGAGATCATCCACTCCACACTGCTTCCCTAAAAAGGAGAAGAGGAGCGTGCCGTTCTCTCTCCAAAGAGCTTCCCAGGGAATGCTGAGGGAGTGATTAGGCACTAATGACCCTCCTGTGCCTCCTGGGGCAGGGAAAGGTCCCATTTTCCCTAACCCAGGCTGGTTTTTCAGCACGTTTGCCCGGGTAGCAGCACGGCTTTTTTCACATCCCTGTCTTCTGTTGAATCAGAGATTTGGTTGTTTCAGTTCCAAGTTTTCTTAATGGTTTTTTTTTTTCCTGCTAACCTTGGTAAAAGTCCTCCAGTTGTCAGGTCCTGACTGATTATTTTCACCTGGCTAAAGACTCTGCATTTTTCCTTCTTTGGTAAAAACTTCATGGATGTAGACATTTATTCCCTGATAGGAAACCCAAATTAACAGATAAAAAACAACATCTTTGTGTAGCCAAATGGTTGTACTTTTTTTTTTTTTCCATGAAGTGAATGGAATTTTTCTGTTTAAGTCAAGGCTACATTTTGTCTGGGAATCTGTAATTGCTCACCCAGTTAATTCATCTGGAAAAGACCACATGATTATTTTTGTGAGGAACTGTCCATCACTGACTTAGCACTGAAAGTGCACCATGGCTGTAAAACTCCAGCTGAAATAGGCCAGCCCAATGGAATAACACACAGATCTTTGACTTCAGCTGGTTTAAGACTATTAAATTTATTTATTTTATGCTTTGGGAGCTACCAAATCAAGAACTCGTTCTCAAGTATGGATTTTTATTTGATTCCAGACACCTCAAAGCTGATTTTTAGTGAAATGCTCTTCATTTTGAAATCAAATCATATTGATTTCAACAGGAGTAAAGTTTCACTTTTAAATCCTTTTAATGGGATACATTTTCTTTCACACTGAGTTTCCTTCATTCCAATGCCAAAACTGTTTTCTCCTCAATGAAGTGATGAGTGGAGATCAGTCAGACTCGTTAGCTGGGAATTAAAAATGTGTAGGCCTGTAAGGGCCTGCTATGAAATACTCTACACATCTTATGCCAATAGGGACAGAAGGCACTTAAGGCACAATACCAAAAAGTATTAAAGGCAAGGCAGAAGTTCCCTGATTAATTCTGAGAGAATCCCAAAATGTTTTGGGTTGGAAGGGATCTTGAAAACCATCCAGTTCCAACCCCCTGCCATGGGCAGGGACACCTGCCACTAGGCCACGTTGCTCCAAGCCCCGTCCAACCTGGTCTTGAACTGTTTCATTTCTAATTTTACAGCTTCCACTCAAAATCACAGGGGAATTTTGCTTTTTATTTTGCAATGGGATCCTGTTAGAGTACGAAGGTGCCAGTTTCGTTCTCAAACTCCATGCTGTAAAGAAATAGGAATTGAAAAATTAAACTCAGTCAGTAAAGATTTCCCTGAATATCCTTACGTATATTAGAAGAGAAGTAAACAAAAGACAATTGAATGAGGGCGCTTTATTTGAAGTTATTTGAAGTTTTGAGGTTATTTTCTTTCTTCTCTCAATTTCCCTTCCCCTTATTGCAATCATGTATTGCTGTTGTCATTATATTCTATATTTCATTTTCAAATTATAGAAGGGCAGACAAGACATTTTAGTTATTCATTTTTAATTTAATTATAATTTGTGATTTACATCATGGGTGCTTTCAGAAGGGTGTGTGGTCTGAATGGGAGCTGCNCATTTTTATAGTATAGAAGGCCAGACATTTTAGTTATTCACTTTTAATTTAATTAACACTTGTGATGTCATTTACATCATGGGTGCTTTCAGAAGGGTGTGTGGTCTGAATGGGAGCTGCCACACCCTGCTGATTTTGGATAAAGCAGCAGTTTTACACTCCAGCTCCAGAGGATGTTGGAGCATTCACCGCTCTCACTCCTAATTTACACAAAGGGCAACTGCAGCGTGGCTGAGTTTATTTGCTACAGCAGCAAAGATCTCGGCACAGGCTGGCACCGAAAGCAGAAAAATGTCACCAGAGGCCGTTTCCTACACACGGCACTGGGACTGCTCAAAAATCCCTGCTGGAAAAGAGCCTGCTGAGCCCTGAGATCATAAAGGGCTCCCCATGCGTAAACGACACCGATCCTGATGCTGGAACAAGTAGTTAAAGGCTGTGCAAGCTCAGAAAGAGCACGGGGAAAATGCCTGTGAAGCCACGATTCATCTTGTGTGCTGCGCTCCACTTTTGTGTATTCCCAAGGCAACTGTAAAAGGTGGGTCAGGATGGGCCACCCGTTCATCTGGCCCTAAAAGTTGTGTCAGGTGATGAGTTCAGACATAACATTTCAAGGATAAAATTTAAATTGTCAGGTTTTACCTCAAAAGGAAAGCAGCATTTCACACAATTCTGGTATTCAGGTATCAATCTGCGTCAGGGGTGCTCAGACCAGAGCAGCTCTTCAAACACATTCTCACAGCCCAAGAGAACCTTACGTTTGTCAGAGAGGATGGAAAAGCAAAGGTCTTCCCCTCATTTTGCCCCATTTTTGGTATAAAATGGAGAGCAGACCCGTGCTGCAGTAAACAAAATGCAACCTGGCCTCAGCAGGAAGAGACACTTGGTTTTGAACATAAAAGTGATTACAGGAAACAAGTTAGGTATGATTTTGACTTAAAACCAGATAAAACCTCCTGGCTAACCATCACTTTTCTAATGTGAATAGTTTGTTTCTCCAGTTCTCTGTTTTCTCACTTAAAACTTGTGTATGATTTGCAGGCTTATATAGCACAACAACTAACCCAGAGTTTTCCCAGGAAACCCTGATTGAGACATGCTAATTAGCTTGTTCTTTAAAAAAAACACCTTTATTTTTCAAAATCCTGAGCAATAAACTGAAAAGCACAAACCACAGATGAAAATAAAGGTCATGCACTGGTGAAGAGCAGGTAAGCACATCTAAGCATAAAATATTTCTGAAGATAAAGACCAGAAGAAGAGAGTGGATCTGTATTTGCTGTAAGACTCTGGCAGTGGCTTGCCTTTGGATTTTGATCACAGATTAAAGTTATCCATAATATCTTTGTTTGCATCTGTCTAAACATTGGATATTTTCTGGTAATGAGAATATTTTTATATTACTTGCCATTAAAACTCACAGCAAAGCAGAAGCTCTTATTAGAGTTTCACTGGGGTGCCGTGGAGTTAAAAATCAGTAATAAGAGTCTGGTTCAGGCACCTGGCATTTAACCTTGGATTTGTGATTAATATTGGGTGTGAGGCACAACACACTGGTTTGGCATTTCATAACTGTTCACCTTTATAACAGCAAAGATGATGGGAAATACGAAATCAGAAACCCACTGGCCACAGAATCACACATAATCCCAGAATGGCTGGGTTGGAAGGGACCTTAAAGACCACCCAGTTCCAACCTCTGCCTGGGACACCTTCCACTAGACCAGGTTTCTCCAAGCCCCATCCAGCCTGACCTGAGACACTTCCAGATCTGTAGAGACATGGGAGGAAAAAAATAATCTGGATTGTTTGGCAAGCAAAAAGACAGAGATGATCTCATGGAAGAGGAAATCTGAAGTTTCCCCAGACCACGAGCGGTGATGATGTGACTTTCACATATGCCTGCAGTGGAATGAAGGAGCAAAGGAGATTTCCCTGAGTTGCTAAAGTCAGCACACAAAGTCCTAGAACTCCTTTCAGGAACATTTGTTGATGGAGCAACAGGTTCCCATCCCAGAGATTCAGAGCACAGGGAGTCCTCAGGGGGTTGCAGCTGTCCAGCTGTTAAAAGCCCCCAAAAGTAATAAAGTCAAATTAATTTCCTTTTTAAAATAGTTTAAAATAGATACCCCAAAATTTTGTCTCTCCTTTCGTGTCTAACATCACATTATGTGGTTGAAAGCCAATCACCACAAGCACCAAGGTTCAGTGAGGATCAGGAGGATGATGATGGGGGACCATGGGTCAGGATGACGGATGTCAGGGGCTCTCTGCTTGGAGATCCCTGTGGATGTGAGGTGTCCACAGCTCCACATCCCTCAGCTCTGCCTGCTGTGAGGTCGAGTGTGTGTCCCCACAGCTGTGCCCACACCCCACAACCTCTCCAGAAGCTGCTTGAGACCTTCAGACCTTCCAGTAGCCAACTTGCCACCCTCTGGCCCCTCCAGTATCTGCCTCAGGGCCATGATCTCTCCCAGGGCCGGCTCACAGACCTCTCCCCTTCTCTCCAGCTGGCATGAAGTTCTCTTAACAAACCAGGCATATCCATGCGTGCAGGACTGCAGTTCCTCAGGGAAACACTCATAGTCTGGCCTCTCCAGCTCCTGGACCCACAGGCACACGAGCCCTGTGAGCCATGGCCCTTTATCCAGCTGCTGGCCCTAAGATCCCACAAAAACCTGTGGGGGCCCCTTGTCCAAGAAAATACTTGGAAATGGAGTTTAATAAGGAGACAGGGCAGACCGAGCTGAGCAAGTGCAGAGCGTGGCCAGCCCAGGTTTTTCACATGTTCTGCAGCTTTTATCCCCCTATCTCTCTGTTTTCCCACACTTGCTCCTTCCCAGGCCACATTGATTGGTCCTTCTCCAAATATCCTACGATAACTTTCACACACTCTCACAGCTCCTGTAAAATCATCCCACGGTGAGTTTTATGTAATCTTCAAATGCTCCTCTCTTGCATCCCTGTTCCTGTGAGGGCAGCAAACCCCACAGCTCTCAGGATTCCCTGGGGGAGCATTTCTTCGGCCAAGCCGAGACATCTCAGTGGGTCTCAGCTGCTCACCAGCCCCAGGAGTGACTGAGACAGAGAACTCCATTGGCACCAATCACGTTATTGGGTTTCCTCCACCTAATTGTAGCTCCTCAAGCCCTTGATGAGCCTTTGGGTTTATGATTAGCTGTTAATCACCTATGCTAACTGCTTAGGGAAACATTCTGCCCGGTTTATTGCTCTTTCTGGCCAGCCCTTGCATGGCACCAAGCATGACTCGCACAACTGCTAATCCAAAAATAATTTCCCAAGGTCTGGGGAGCCCTGTCTGGCCAACATCTCATTGTGCTCTCTTCCTTTCAGCCACCCTATATCAATCACCAGCTTCTCCTCACCCACATCTGTGAAGATTTGAGGACCTATAAACCTCTTCCTGATAAACAGCTTCTGCTCCATTTGTTGGTGTGTGCCTTTCCCTGCAGCTCCCTCCCTCCAATTAAACCACGAGTTTTATTTCTGAGTTTCCTTCTCATTCACTCTGAGCCAAACGTGTGATGCTGACAACTCTGCCCCATTCACATCTCTACTCAAAGCTCCTTTTCCCAGGAAGGCTCACCAAATCAGCCGGTGAAATGTTTTCTCCAACCCACTGTGAGATAAAAGGGCAAGAATGAGGAGATTGGTGAAAACCAGCAGCAACTGCTTCATCAGAGAAATATTCTAGATCTTGCAGACTGGTTTTAAAGCAAAGAAATCGATTTTCAAGCAGGGTCCACATGAAACATTTTCCCTTTCCCATAGCTAAGGATATCTCTTCCTTCCAGACTCACCCCAGCAGCCACGGAACCTGCACCTGGGGCAAGGCAAAGAAAAAGCTCCACCTGCCTGAGCTGCACATCAGAAAATTTAGCAGCACCCCAACATCCAGCCTTGGAAACCCCAACAAGAACAGATTGTTCATTTTCTCCCTCTATTTCACCAGCCACTCCAGGACATATTGTTTCCGTACTCTTTGACGCTTTGTTGGAGCAGGGACTCTGCTCTGAAGGTGTGGCCATGGCACAACTCAGAGGATTTACGCAGCCTCAAGACCTGGCCCTGCATTTCACCTTGGCCTTTCCAGCACGCTGGTTTAATTTAACCCAAGGCCAAGAATTAAAATATGAAAAAAACCCCACAACAATTCATGCCTGGTTACATTTGTGCTTGTGACCTACGCCTGTCCGAACAGGAGTTGGACAGGACAAAGCACAATGCACTTCCTTGCTTTTATTGCTCTCATTCACTTCATGTCATGCCAAAGAAGGTTGATTTAGGAAGTTCTAGTAATTAACTGCTGATGTTTTTGACTGCTGTTCCCGAGGGACTCACAATGACTTGTAATTGTTGTTCTGTAGGAAACGCTTTCTGGAACGACTGTCGATAACATATATTCTCTGTATGGCTTTACTTTTACTTGATTATTTTTTTAAGCCAGGAACATGGGTTTTTTTTTCCTTTAAGCAAAAGTTACCTGTTCCCTGCATCCTGAGAACCTCATAAATCACCTTTCTCCTCGCAGACCATGCCGAGATTTTGCTGTCAGAGTCCACAGAATAAAGAAGTTCCTTATTTCAGTTACACATTAAACATAGACTATGTGAAGTGGAAAAAACAAGGAGAGAGTAAAAATTAATGCTGTTTTTATAATTTAAGTTACAAACTGCCTTTCTTTGCTCTTAGCAGCTGAGAAACTCGAAAGCAGGAAGCAGGGGAGCAATGTGTATTTGGAGAGCACAAGTTTTAAAAGAATTTAAACCCAGGCTGGTGCTATTAGAGGAGGCTCTAACAGAATCCTAGAATTGTTTGGGTTTGAAGGGCCCTTAAAGATTATCTGTCCAAACCCTCTGCCATGGGCAGGGCCACCTCCCACTACCCCAGGCGGCTCCAAGCCCCATCCAGCCTGGCCTTGGACCCTCCCAGGGATCCAGGGGCAGCCACAGCTTCTCTGGGCACCCTGTGCCAGGGCCTCCCCACCCTCACAGGGAAGAATTTCTTCCTAATATCCAGTTGAAACCTGTCCTCTGGCAGTTTAAAGCCATTCCCCCTTGTCCTGTCACTCCAGGCCTTTAAATAGTCTTTCTCTATCTTTCTTGTAGGCTCCCTTCATGTACTGGAAGGCTGCATTTAAGTCACTCACTTCTTCAGGCTGGATAATCCCAATTATTTTAGCCTTTCCTCAAGCTCTCAATATAGCCTCTCACTCATCACGACATTTCCCTGTGTTTTTCACTCGCTGTTCTGTTAAAAATTAATTTGTGGGTGCCTTAGCCCTGTTGCTTTATTGGATGCTTATATAGATTCTACTCAAAATTAAAATAAATATAATATTTATAGTTCTAATTCCTCTTTCTGTGGCCCCTGCTGCTCATGCACACAGACATGTGGTGTGATTTTTGGGGTGTCCTGTGCAGGGCCAGGAGTTGGACTTGATCCTTGTGGGTCCCTTCAAGCTCAGGATATTCTGCGATTCTGTGGTTTTATGTATTTCTCAAAGCACCCAGCATGCACCTATTAAACACCTATTTTCTCTCTCAGATGACTCAAGAGTTGGGTATCCAGAGCTATATTTCACACTGAAAAAAAATTTTAAAAGCCTAATTTTCAGATTTTCACCTATTATATTCATCTGCTATTGACTGAAAACCAACCCTACCAAACCCAGCGCGGATTCTAACGCGCGTGCTGTGCTCGTCAGGTTTGCACACTGCAGTAACGATTTGAGGAACGCTGGATTGTTTCACAGGACTGACCTGAGCAAGAGCGAGTCAGGAAGGATACGGTGATAGGAATTCAGCCCTGAGAAGGATGTCAGTCATAATAAAAGTGTTCTGCATTGACGTGCTCGTAAAAGACCGGCTTTCTTCACACGTCATGGCACAGCACTCGTTGCTCATTTGTCACCCCGTCTTGGGAGTGACATTTACCAGCTGCAAGTTGCCATTGTGATATTTTTCCCCTTTAGCTTCCATTGACCAAATGTAAACAACTCATGACAGCGGATTTGAGATCGCATCAGCAGCGTGCTGCAGCCACGTCAAAACAGGAATACGGCCATGTAGCACTGACAATAAGATATAAAGACATGGATCGTGAAGTATTTTCTCAGCCAAGATGTCACAGCGTGCAAGGGAGTGATCTTCCACCAGAGAGAGAAAAATGTGGAGCCTACTGAAAACGGTGTTTAGCTGATTTCGGCAGAAATGGGTCAGATTGGAAGAGACCACAGTGGGTCACCTGGTCCAACCTCCTGCTCCAGCAGGGTCATCCCAGAGCTCACGGCACAGGATTGTGTCCAGACAGTTCTGGAATATCTCCAGATCTACACTTGGAATGAGCTTGGCCCTCAGTATGTTCTTCTCCTGACTTTAATGGTCAATAAGGCAAATGAAGCACAGGCCTAAAACTGCATCACAAATTAAAAATAATCTAAGTAGCACAGAAGTCAGTGATTGGTGATGTCCTGTACCTCAGAGTAAAACAATTTGTGTCACCTTCCACGTTCAGTGTTTAAGGTGGATTTTTATTTCTTACTTGAGATACTAAAATTAATTTACTGTTGCACCCTCCGCCATCACATGACGATGCTTTTATAATGTTTAGGATTTAATCCCTACCAAAACTCCAGTAGTGTGACCCACGTTATGCTCACAGCTCATCCACAACCGAGGGGCTGCTCCGTACCTGTGATCTTCAGTTTGGATTTTCACATCTCTTGGGAAACAGCCTTGCAGAAACCCACCCATCCTCAGGGGAACTGCCCCCACAGACCTGCACAGGTGGAGACCCTGGACTGCTCCTTCCCCTCAGCCACACGGGATGTTTTTCCACTCTCCCTGCAGCAATGATTCAGAACTCAGGGTCTGGAGTCCTTGGCTCCCATCCACACCACTCACCAAACCAAGTACATCTCAGCAAAAGGTATGTTTGTGGAATGTAACTTTTAACCTCCTATCCTTTGTGTATTTTACAGAGAGGAGCTGAACACTTTTATTCTTTTTTTGGTCACACATTCTTCACCGGTGTTTTGTCAGTTAATAAATATTTGCTGAATTCCAGTGCACGGAGCATTTTTACGAATGCCCAGAATATTTCTTTGATTAATTCGGAAGGCCTTGCCAAGTGATAAGACAATGATAAGGAAGTAAGCAGAACACCCACACAAGGTACAGTTATCTTGGGTGTTTTCTCAGGATTTAGGGTTGTGACACAACCCCAGTGCTGTTATACAAGAAATCTGTGCTTACAAATTCTCACGTCCAGGACACCTTCCAGGTCCCACCTCTGATATGCCTCCTGTGTGCCCACGTGAGTAACCTGATTTATCAGCAACTCCTGTTCCAAAAGCTGCCAAATTCCTGCTACTCAGCCCTGTGCTTTCTTCCACAGAGATGATTCTCTGTCTCACAGGTGAGAGCTGTAAAGTGGAAGCTGGAGGTGAGGATGGTGCAGGAGGCAGGAGGAATCTCTAACCCATCATCTCATTCACTTGTTCTGTCAAGCTCCATAAACACAACTTCCTTCTTTTCAGGCTTTATCATTCACACACAGCGGGCTTCATCTGAATCAGTCCTCCTGGACTCCTCCAGTAGTCAGCATAACCTGTGGAGATCCAGAGAGCAGCAGGCTCTCTGCTGCTGCTGCGAAAAACGCAATCCATTTTGTAGCACCTAAACCAGACCAGGAGGCTGAAGCTCTCCAGCGCCTGTTTCTCACCAGTGGCTTTAAAGATATTCCTGGGTCGCTGGTTTACATGGAGATATCCACCCTATAAACACCTGTGAGGAGGTATTTTGATAATGATGACATTTCCAGGGATACAGGGGCAGCCACAGCTTCTCTGGGCAACCTGTGCCACGGCCTCTCCACCCTCACAGAGAAGGATTTCTTCCAATATCCCATCTAAATCTATCCTCTTTCCATTTAAAACCATTTTTCCCAGTCCTGTCCCTCCAGGCCTTTGTCTAAAGTCCCTCTCCAACTCTTTTGGAGCCCATTGGAAGCAGCTCTAAGGTCTCCCCTTTTCTAAGCCTTCTCTTCTCCAGGCTGAACATCCCTAAATCTTTCAGCTTTTCCTCAAAGGAGAGGTGTTTTATGCCTCTGTTCATCCTCATGGACCTGCTCTGGACTTGCTCCAGCTCAGCTGGAATTCAGCTTCAGAGCCATATTAAAGTCACCCTGCAGATTTATCACCTCTGAGCATCTCTGCACGAGACACCTCACCTCAAGCTGTCCACAGCCAAATCATTGTGCTCTATTTTTTCATAAATTGGCCTCGAAAATCGAGGCACCCAGGTGCAGGAGCTGCTATAAGACATTTTAATCTGCGTTGAGCAAGGATGTGGAATGTGTGGGATGTGCACAGTGCCATGGAAAACACCGGAACACCACCTGAAACTCATCTTGAGGCCAAGAGCCAGAGATCAGAGAAAGTGTTTTACTTCGAGGGTCTGGAAAAGTCGCAGTGCTATCACTTTTATGGAGAGTTGATAGTTGTGCCTGCAAGCACAACTTCCTGAAGGATCAACAGCTGTAGCTACCCATAATTACTTCAGAAAAAAATGAAATTTAATAAAAAAACCCGCAGCACATGAAACTAAAAATGTTGAAGCACTCGTAATTATTTATCTTAGAAAAAACCCAATTTTTTCCTTCTAAAATCTATGCTTGATTCCTTGCTGATATAGTCAGCAACTAGTAACGAGAGATGTCACAAAATCTGATTGTTTTCCACCGTACCAACAATCCCTCCCCACCCTGTTTGAAATGACAAAGAAAATACCTGATTAAGCTCTTTTTTCCTTTTCTAGCTTTATAAACAAGGCTGCTGAGGAGGAACTGCTTCCTTCTTTCAGAGCTGGTGTTGGATTTATTATTTTATAGCCAATGAAAACAAATCAATGCAGCGTGTGAGTGTATACAAAGTGTCCTTAATGGAGGGACTTTTCCTTGGGAGATGCAGCAGACAGAATCATATGGAGATGCAGGAGCAACCATTTTCATTCCATAAAAAAAATCTCTGTTTCCTACATGATCTTTTTGATGAAAAATAAAATAAAACTATGCACATTAAGGCTTTGGCGCTCGATTCTTAATTTTGACATTTCTACAAGCACGAACTGAAGAGACAAATTATCACAGGACAAACTTGTTGAAGGTTAAATTTTTACCATCTAAAAAATGTGTATATCCCAGGTATTGACAATTTAAAATTCAAGGCAGTTTCCTCCATAGCAAACTTTCCCTGGGACAGGGAAATAAAGCAGAGTTACCAAAAGAATTGAAATCCGTATTTTTTAACCACATTATGCTTTCACAATCATACCCCAAATCATGCAGGCCCTCTGAAGAACTGGCTATTTTACTCCTTCAAAAGATTGGTGCAAGTATTTTCAGGAAAAAAACAGCAATTTGATGTCTTTGGTTTTTAATGCAGCTCCCAACCAGCACGAGAAAAAATCCTGCCTTCTCCAAGTACTTCACTTTCAGCAACTGAATCCTCAGAGCCCCTAAACCACTTATCCCTGATGGGAAACTTGGCTTATGGTGGTGTCATCCTTCCAAGCTCTTCAGCTTTCCTTGATTACTCAAGTGAGCATTTCCTGCCGTTTCAAACTGGCCCGTTAGATACATCGCAAACATAAACAAATAGAGACCAGCCCCAGGAAAGTGAAAACTTGAAAGCCAAGAGACTCAAGTTGTCATTTTTAGTTCCCCTGGGAACCAAACCCACAGTGACTGCAGGGATTCATCCATGGTGTCAGTCACCTTCTCTCAAAGTTTCCCCAGATTTAACCAGAATAAGGACAAGCACGTAAAAAACATCAGCGGCTCTATAAAATTGTGAATTTTACCCACAACCATCATTTTTCGCTCTTGTGATTATTTTTCCACTGACCTGATGAGGCCCACGAAACATTCACAACTCAATCTCCCAGATTAACTTCCACTAGCAAATCAATTATTAAAAAATGAGGAGGAAATCTGGGCTTCTGCCTGACCACTGCTTTAAATGTTTTAATTGTACGAGACATTCTGTACAAGACAAAGCTAAATAAATATTTTGTACAGAGGTGGTAGATATGACACCCTCCCAAAATAGTAACTCTGCTCCCATATTCATCTCCATACACAACAAACTACATTTTTTATTAGTTAAGGGGTCAATTTTCAGCACAGGCTGCAATTTTTTATTCCACAGAAGAAAAGAGAATGAAATGAAGACACCATGCAGACCAAGTTCCAAAGTCACTGGTGTCTTTTAATGCTCAATTATCAAATGGTCACTGTTTTGTTCAGTTCAGGAAGTCACATTATTTGGGAAATGAAAAAAAAAAAAGAGAAACAATGAAGAGGAAAATATCATTTTAAAAAATTGAATGCATGTTGTGCACAGGATGTGTTCCTACACAGATATGTGCAAAGATATTTGTACTGCCACACAATATTTTGCACTGCCTCGTGTGATTGACCCAAAAAGCCCTGTAATGCCCTAAGGGAAATAATTTCTGGTGCTTTACATTGAATAAAAACGTGCAAGTCTTGATGCAGGCAGCGACCAGGTAATGCTCTGGCATTACTTTTTGAGAATATTTAGATCTAAATTAATGTTCTGGTTGCAGATTTCTTCCAAAGAGCCATTCCTTTTGCCTGGTAAGGACACTGGCACTGAGCCCTGGTGAAGGAACCTGCTGCTTTCAGGCTCCAGGAGCAAGGCTGGTGGAAGGAGCTCGGCAGTGCTCAGATGCCCTGCCCAGGTGGTGGTTTGGGAGGTGCCTCAGGTTCTTTTTTTCCTCCTTTTGAGTGAAGGCACGGGTGAATCTGGAGTTAATTCACTGTCAGGTGGGCAGTGGACTTTGCAAACAAATATACAAGGACACAACGACAGATAATAGGTAAGAAAAATCTGTCTTAACAAAAATATTCTCCATAACCAGTGATGATGGAGCCTCCAAGTTCTTTGGAGTCTGGTTTAGAAAGATGGACAGAGCTCAGGGCCTCTCCTCATCTTCACTTACCCTCCACAAGATCCCATAAACCACAATTTCCAACCAATCTATCCTCTTTCTCGCACCCTAAAAATCCTTACATCTTCTTGAGTGCAATCCACTGGAGACAGTCATCTTGGGCTCCCTTTAGAGGAACAATTCTTCTCATCCTAAAGCTACACCACACCCTGGAATCTCCCCTCCTCTGGACAGAGAACAGATCTCCTGAACATATCTGCACTGCAGACACCCAGATTTCAGTCAGATCAAACCTGGCCTGGCCCAAAGCAGCTCCCTCCTGCTCCAGACGAGCCCTTATCTGTGCTGCTCTGCTCTCAGGGAGTGGGAGGTTATCTCCAACCTGACACAGTTTAAAGCTTTGAAAAAAGTGGCGTTGGGTTTACTAGACTGGAAAAACCAGAACGGAATTTTTTTGGTTCCAAAGATCTTCCAAGATTTGTAATCTCCACAGTATTTTCTGTCCAAATGCACCCTTCAAAATTTTATGTTACAGATGCCCTGTGAGGCAGGAGGGAAAATCAAACTGTATTTGTTTCATGAAACAAAGCAGGGACTATAGAATACAGAAACTTCAAGAGGGGAAAAGGTTTTACATCTGGGATCTTTGGCTGTTTGGGACTTCCCAGAAAAACTGAAGCTCAGTCTGAGGTATCTGAAAGGCATTACTGAATCTACCTGCAGCTGACAGCACAAACACATCCCCAAATACACAGGGATGGCAGAGTCAGCAGAGTCAGCAATGAGCATGGATCTGATGCTGATGATGTCTCGCAGGCTGAATCTCTTTGGGAGATCTGGATCTCACAAAGTTTTAAGTTTATCTGTCTGATCTAAACCAAACAGCTTTTATTACACTGAAATAAATAAAATTAAAATAACTGGACCCCTGAGATGCTTTATTGCAAATAATGGCTTTAAACTGAAAGAGAGCAAGTTTAGATTGGATATTAGGAAGAAATTCTTCCCTGTGAGGGTGATGAGGCCCTGGCACTGGGTGCCCAGAGAAGCTGTGGCTGCCCCTGGACCCCTGGAGGTGTCCAAGGCCAGGCTGGATGGGACTTGGAGCAGCCTGGGATAGTGGAAGGTGTCCCTGCCCAATTTGCAATGAGATGATCTTTAAGGTCCCTTCCCACCCAAACCATTCTGTGACTCTATGACAGATAGTTTGGTGTGAATGGGAAGCAAAGGCGGAGGTAGATCTTCATCCAAAGCCCATCCAAACCTTTCTGGTACTCCTTTGTAACTTATATTCAGGTTGGTTTTCAAATCTAATTCCAGTGCTAATTCCCTGAGATCTTCACTTGCACAGTCAATTTGGTATCTCCACCCTACACTCAGAACAACATTGAATTTTTGCTGGAAATTGATTTTGCACTCATTTTCCAGGACCCAGAGGAGTTTCCACACTGACTAGGAAGGAGGTGCTATGACAAACATCAGAAAGTAAAAGTCTTTTATTGAACTCTCATGAAATATTCACTCTCAAGAGAGAGGAATACCTCTAGAAACACCATTTATCTGCCTGTTTTTCCCAAGGCATTTTTCCCAACCTTCAGCACAGTAACTTGTTCCAATTTCAGTAGAGCGTTGCTAAAACAGAATTAATCAGAATACAATTTGTGGCTTCAGTACCTCAGTATCCATCTCCACAGTACCTTGCTCCAGCATGTGTATTTTATTTAACCTCAGAAACTGGCACCTATCACAGGCAGGCACCATTTGAATTTCAAAACTAACAACTCCTCTGTTTTCTTGTAGTTACGAAGAAGCAAACCACAGATCTAATCTGTCACTTGGGTGTGAATAAACCCTCGAGTAGAAATAAGGGCATAAATGTAAAGACACTGATACAGCTGCCTCTTACCAGAAAGAAAAACAAGCTATATCAGCACGAGGCACTGTTACACATCAACTGCACCCAGTACTAGGAACGTACTAATGGGATTATTTTGGTAACACAGAACCACAACCCTGCAAATTTAGGACACAACGAGAACTTGGAACAGGGCAGGCTTCTCCTGAAAAGCCCAGACGGTCACCAACCTATTTAGGCTTGCTGACACCAGGTAACGAGGTGAATATCTATTCCTTGGATGATGGTCTGTAGTGGCACTGGAGTTTTGTCAAGGAGGAACAAGGCAGGACAGAGAAGGCTGCAAAGTGAGAGAAATCCGGGTTCAGCATCTCCCATCAGATGCTTCCAAACAATTGCAGGATACAGAGTGGATCCAGAAGGAGACCTCAAGGGGACGTTGACGACTTCACTGCTTCATCTGTAACCTTGATTTGGTGGTGGGAACCCAGCCTGCCCTCAGGAGCTTTATGCTAAAGGTAGTGACAAGGAATTTACGTCAGTGTTGTTTATATTGTAAGCAAAATATCTGAAGCACGAGATGACTGAGGTGAAACTCTGCCAGCCTGTAAACCATGTCATTCTTCCTCATCTCAAACTGCCCTGTTTCCTGTATTGGTGGGAATAGGAATGTGCTCATTCAGTCATTTCCTTTTGCTCTTCCCAAATAAAGTGCAGGTCAGATCAGTCACAAGATGGGTTCCGTGCCGTTCCAGTCGATGACAGCTCCTTGCCACCTAGAAATGAAAGCAAGCATTTGACATCCATCAGTCCATCACTGGAAAGGCAAACCCACACCCGTGAACCACCCAAGGAACCTCAGAGAGATTGGGATGGACTTGTTTGGGGTAAATAATCACATCCCAAAAGGAATGGAGCGGAAGTGAGGGAGTTATACCCCCTGATTTTAGGTGCCAAGGTTGGAGGTCTCTGTCCTGACCCTTCCTCCAGCCTCTCCTGGGCAACAGAGAGTCCTCAGCAGCAGCTGATTCACAACAAGGACCTTCATGTTGCACAGAATAATTAGGGAATGCCCAAGATGGGTACAAGAATTAACCCTAAACAACCAGAACACTCAGTCTCAGCTGTCAGAAGGCAATTTGCACCCTCCTGTTCAGGGATTAGGAACTCTCTGAGATCCTGTGCCTGATCACTCCACTGAGCACCTATCTTTGCTCCTGATTTGGCTCCTCCAAGCATTCCACAGCTCATTTTAATGGTGATGTTTTGCTTTTCCTGTGCTGAGGTTTTGCTTTTCTCTGCCCTTATCCCTCCTTCAGAATGGCACTGAAGATGCACACTGAGAACAGCGTTTCCAGGTGAGTCTGGAACCTTCCACATTTTTAATTCCTGGCTCTGCACCGGCTGCCACAGCTCAGCTGCCCACCTCAGGAATGTGACTGAATGAGAAGGAGGCATCAATCCTGGACTTGCCACAAAGTGTGTCTTCAAACCACGGCAAAAGACAAAGATCTGATCCAAAACCTGGTGAAAGCAGGATGAGGCTCTCCTGTCACCTCCCTGAAGCGAGTCAACTCACCCCTCACGGCATGAATTCACCCTTGGCTGTGGCTTTCCTCATCTGCAAGGTCATGGTCCACATTTTCTGGGAACTAAACTGTTGCATTCCCAGTGCTGAGCACTTGTATCTATTCTGAAAATCTGTCTCAGAGTAGTAAGACATTGGTGAGGGGGTGGAGAGAACAGTGAGTTGCCAGTGCCACATTCTTTCTGTCACCGAGGACAGGATGTGTCAGCAAGGGTATGGCAGCTCAGTCCTTGTGCCGAGCAAGTCAATTAAGTGTAAAACAAAACCAAAAGCTGAATTCATGCAGGCTTCAGGGCAATGTCTCAAAGGAAGTGACCATCTGAGGGCTGTTGTGAAATTTCTCCTTCTGTTTTTTACTTTGCTGAGAAAATTAAAATTGAAAAAAAATGCAGAGAGATTGTCTCCATCCCAGGTATACTCAGCAGGAATACACAGCAGAGATGCTCCACATCTTAAACTAAATGGAGAATTTGTTTCATTTGGGGATATTCAACTTGAGTCTGGCATTTGATGGAGGTGAGAGCTGTCCCTGCCAGAGGTTCAGAATGTCACCCCTTAAACAACCAAATGGGAATGGAAAAAAAACCTGCCACCTTCTGTCCCCACTGGATTTTTCAGGTAATGCCATCAAATCATCCCTTATCTTTGAGTACAATCTTTCCAAAATGCAACTTTCTATCTCACCAGGGCGATTAAAGCTTTAGGAGGGATCCACAGAGGCCACACAGAGGCCAAGAGACACCACGTGAAGTCTGCTCTGAGCCTGCACCGTGCCCTGTGGAACTGCTCGCATTGCTCACACCATTTGTGCTGTTGGTAAAGCTGTTGTTAATCACTGTGCAGTGAGGAACCGGCCTTTTTTAAAACGGGCTTTCCACAAAGAGCTTAAACAGAACGTAACTTTTGAAGCAGGACTGAAGGGAACTTCCAGAACAAGCCTCATCTCCTGCGTTTATTTTCAAACCATTTTTTAGACCAAAAAGCAGCCTTTGGCTGTTTACTGAGACAAGTTCAAAACTTTTCTACCCTCTTGCATCTGCATCAGAAAAGGTGTCAAAGAGGGAGGAATCTCACTCACAGGTGCTGAAAAACTCTTTTATTTACAAACAGATACAAAGCTTCCTGGACGATGCAGGTGATCACTGCCCCAAACTATTCTGCCACAGTACAGTTCCAACGCGAGGCATTTTCTGGCTGCTGCTTCAATTATAATTTATCAGATTAGCAAAAGGAAAACTACATTTGACCCATCTGCTTCGAGTACAACCTGACCCAAGGGTCACGCAGTTAACGGGAACTGAAGAGGAACAGGTCAGGCCCCGAACAATGCTCAGTCTGGAATAGCACTCAGTGAGCATCTCCTGTGCTGATAATTTGGTATTGTTTTAGAGCACATCAATAATTCAGGGTGAAATGCCCACGCTCTGCTCTTCTCTTATCCACAAAATTCCCTTTGGGTGTTTCACTTCACAGCTAACAGGTGAACTCACGTATCCCACAGCCCCACTACCACACAGGGTTAACAAAAAATACTGAATTCAGGTTATAATAGCAGATCAGGGTTTGGTTCCCCTCAGGCAGAGCTAACAGATGTTATTTCCTCCGATGCTGAGGATCAGGACTGTGATATAAGAGTATTCCTCAGGGAAGAACTGGATAAGTTGTCTGCACGGCATCTCCAAAACAACCCAGGGATGCACATTCCAGACATCCCTGGGCCACAGTCCGACTGCTGCCACAGATGTCTGGGGCTGAGAGCCACAAGGAAAGCACTTTTACTTGTCCTTTCTTTGGGAGCCTGCAGGTTACAGTGATACCTGGTGGTGACTGCTCATTCCAGAGCCAGCTGAAGGGTTACCTGCTTTAAACTCAGAACTAAACTCTTCTGATGTTTTATACAATAGGGACTGGAAACGTGAGCCCCCTGCTCCTGCAGAAGCAAAACAACCCTTCTCTTCTGATAATAGTAATATTAATAATATTTTTATTATTATTATTATTATATTACTATTTATTAGTAGCATTAATATTATTAAAAACTAAATGCAAAACCAGTCTATTACCAGAGAAGTTTTCCCTTTAGGAGAGGGTAAGAGAACAAACAGCAGGCAGCTGTGAGGCACAGAACTCAGTGTGTTACAGGATGGCTCACTAAACACTGGGCTTGTCATGGATTAAACCAGAACTGAGGCATGTGAATAGAAGGAAAAACCCCCAATTAACAATAAAACCAGTTAATGATAATTAATTATCTCAGGTTTGATTGTTCAGACTCTGAAATTCTTCACTCCGCCTGAGAAATTATTTTTTGATGAGAGAAGTCTGACACGGAGCTTCATCATGATTTCTGCATCAAAATACGTAACAGCGCTTTGCTTTATTAAAAATTAGTTTAGGAGAGTTTTCCACGGTTGTATGATAAAAAACATTCCTTTTTTTTCTCTCCCAAATTGTTAAAATTTTGGTTAGTCGGGTTAGTTTTTACTTTTCCTTATATACTGTTCTGTAGTTGGAAGAAAAAGTTCTTAAAACTAAAAGGAAAAATTTAACACGAAAAACCTTTTGCAGCGAGGCCACGCTTAAATAAATACCCTCAAAGCAAAGGGAGAACACTGAAAACAAGGAGCCAGCCTGCCCAGGGTAAATCAGACGGTGCTGAGAATGCTACAAACAAAATAAATTGACACTGGAATTTGCTGGTAATTTACTTCTCCAGCAGATTAAAGCAGGGAACTTAAAATAAACAAACACTACCAACACTGCATAACTCTGACACAATGCCAGGAATGGAAGATATTCTAAGACTTTAAGTAGTTGCATGCATTATTCTCCCTCTGGGGCTTTCTGAGGTTATACATTATTTATTTTAGTTTGCAGTCATGCTTATGTGTCACTGGAAATGAAGAATCAATAAAATCTGTATGTGCAGGAAGGCTGGACTGATGTCACTGCTGTCACCTTGCAGGATGCCCTTTTCTAACTTCCAGTGATTTTCTGATCAACACCCTGGCAGCCACTGCCCTTATTTATTTATTTTCTGCTGTTTTTTTTTTTTACAGAGCAAATTGTAGCAAGGACAGGAGGAAAACTGCAGGAGAAACCTGAAGCTTCCTGGCTTGCTGATTTATCAAATGTTATGGTCTCTGACAATGAGGCTTTCACTTCTTGCTCCAGAGATATTCAGATAGTAACTTCCAAAGCCGTGCTGGAACTGATATAAAGCTGAATTTTCTGCCCAGTTAAATTTCTCCATTTTGCTTCTTCCATGTCTCACTAAGCTGGAAATGTTCCCATTACCTTCAGTAGGACTTGGGTGAATCGCTTATACAGGCCTCGAAACAGCCATGAAAATCCCAACAGGCCAGGAATGAGCCTTGTATTTAAGGAGAGAAAATGAGCTAAGGCCTGTCAATAACAACGGTACAAAATCTGGTGGTTTGTGGTCCTGACAAATCCTGTGCTGTCCACAGACAGCTGCAGAAAACCGAGACTGTTCAATGAGGCTTCATGCATTGAAAATAACACCCAGGTTCCTCCTTTTGTTCTTCAGAAAAGACTGATGAAAATGGAATAAATTTTCTCCTTTCCTCATTATACCTCTGCAACAGGCATTAAGCACTTTTGGGAATCTAAATTTAGATCTATTGCAACCAAGCTGTGCTCTCAGACCAAATTTGGCTCAGTCAGTTCTTGGTGATGCAGTGAAGGTTCCTCTAAGAATGAACACCTGGGACAGTTCAATGTTAATTACAATAACACACAATTAAATGTGTAATACATACTATCACAGCCCAGCCCATTCAGGTCCTTTCTGATTTTTAAGCAGTAATTTTTCAGCTTCACTTGCTGAAATTTTTTTTTTTTTGACACTCCAGCCTCACATGTGTTACTTGTATCAACAACTGAATATATCTGTAGAAAAAACTGTAATTTCACTTACTTTGTCCTAATACAGTGCTCAAGTGGAGGAGTAAGATCATTTTCTTTATTTTCAGGGCACACCTGAGTTGTATCTGCAGAGACATAATAGACATTGTTAGTGGCTGGGGAAATTCCTCTTCGTACAGAACCTCACCAAAAAGACCTCTCAGATGATTTGAGCCCAACCACTGCCACATCCACCACTGATCACCGTGCCTGAGCCAGGTTAGATTGCTCACACAGAGATGGTTTCAAGGAAAACCACAGATCAGAAAATGAAATAATGTGCTGCAGGGCTGTCACGAGGCTCTTATTTTGCAATTGATGTTGCAATTACTGAGTAACTTTTGTTACTAAGGACCGTGGTGCCACTACACTTGAATAGGAAACCCCAAGTCCAGTCTGAACTGGGTTAGGACTCTTTCACCCTGGAAAAGAAGATTTTCCCTTGACTGTTCAGCAAGCAATGCACAGACAGGAGAAGATGATGCTGTGTGGGATATCAGAGAGTTCCCCGGGCTGTGAGCATTCCTTGGGGACCGAGAGGCAACTGCAGTGTTCTGGGGAAAACAGAGAGGTCACTGTCTCAGACACGGCATCTGTCAACAGTGAAAGTAGAGCTGAACTTCCCAGGGACAAAACATCCTGCCACCAGCTTGGATGTCAGTCTGCTCAGCTGTTTCCTGTTTTGGAGTCAAACATTTAAACTGCAGCAGACCAGGGGTTTTTTTTTCTCTTTCTTCTTTTCTGTCTGTCACCCAGCCAACGGATCGGCTGCGAGCAGCGCACGATGCCAAGGCGGGGTGTAGGGTTTGGGTCTGCTTCAGTGAGACTGATGGAGACAGGACGGGAGGGGACTGTCCTGACATCCACAGCTGCCAGTCTCAGATCTCTCTGGCTCCCTCGTGTCACAGAAAGGACCTGGCTCTCCCTTGTGTGTTGATCTGATGGGCACGAACACATGCAGAAACCCCTGGATGACTGCAAGGGTTGGAGTGGAGGGAAATGGACAATGTTTAAAAGCACATCAAGTACTGGTGGTTCTCATTTAGATCCTCAGGAGCTTAGAGGCACACAGGAACCCTTTAAGTTTAAAAGAGCCTTTTTTATCATATTGAAAAGTTTGTAACATAGAATTTTAGAGTAATAAAAGTTGGAACCTCTCAGATCAAGTCCAAGCATCGATCCAGCACCACCACCACGTTCACCACTAACCCATGACCCCAGGTGCCACACCTACAGGTTTTCTGAACACTTCCAGGGATGGTGACCCCACCACTTCTCCGAGCAGCCTGTTCCAATGCTTGACAACCTGTTCTGTAAAGAAATTTTTCCCAATATCAAATCTAAACCTCTCCTGGTGCAACTTAGGCCACTGTCCTGACCACAGCCCTGGTAGGAGGACAGGCACATGGTGTGGCTGCCTTTCCCAGTCATTGCCAACTTTGATGAATTTTGTCATTTTTAGACTTTAATTCCTCCAATCAAAAGGTTTGAAGGGAGGGTTTCCATACAAAGAAATAGGAAAAAAGGTATCATAAAGCTGTATCTGAGAGCAAAAGGAAAGGTATATGTATATTCTACCCTTAACTAGTGAGAAACTGAGTGCCAGCACTGTTACGGCTCTTCTCTGCCTATCCAAAATTTCTACCTCAATGGAAAGATTTATTATTATTTTCCTCTCTTTATGACGGTATGTCGATGTCACTAAACTGCTTTTAGGAAGGAACTTTGTATTTCTTGTCTGCATTTTGGCAAATGGTTGAGTACGAGAAGCAGGGCAAATTCTCAAAATCAAGTAGCAATTGCTGCTACTCCCAAAATACAATTATGTTCTTCATCTGTCTTTTTTGCCTTTCTTGCCTGGCACAATTTCTTCAATATTTCCTGAAATGTGACCTTGATGGCAATTTAACCTAATTATAACCAAGATTCCCATTTCAAGGAATTCACCTTCTTGCTCAAGTAAAGCAAACAACTTTGCTTATCAGCAGCAGGGAGATGTGGCTGGGGCAGCACCCAGCTCCTCGTGCTGCATCTCCAGGTAACGCTGCCTAAACATCACCTCGAGCTGGGATTTCCACAAGTGAAATACCAGCAATATTTAGCATTCTGCTATTTCCATCTGCTCCTGTGTGCTGGGTTTAGACGTTTGGCCAGTGCTACCTTTTTGGATGCAAAGTGATTACAGTTTTGTCCAGACCTAGCAAGGGATTACTGCACAGCCAGAACCAGGACAGCGTTTTTGTGGAATGACGAAAATATTTGCATTTTTACTGCCTTTTGCAGAATCTTTTCACAGATAACAAAGGATTTACTGGGACACATCTATCTATCCATGGCCACAACAAAGAGATATCTACAGCTCCATGCACATTTAGGCTTTGAGGAGAAACACACAGAAATGCCACAGGCAGTTTGGACAGTAAAGGGAAAAATTTATACGTGCTCTGGGGAATTTCTCATCCAGGGATCTTAGAGGGCTTGGCAGCTCTTGATCTTGGAAACATTCCTGGTGATGGAAAGACACATTAGGATACTTGTTCTGGACCAGATGTCACGTGGTACAACACAACAGAAAAAATGTGTCTCTAGTCCTGTGCTGAGCTTTGTCACTTTTATGTGAGATGTGGGAACCAGCTGGCAACCACAGTCCTGTGAAAATTCATCATTTTTGGAGATAATATAGCACGTGACCCCCTAAAACAGAGTGACAGGGATTTTCTTCAAAATAAGAGGATAAATAACAGGCAGAAAGATGACTGAACTCACTATCAAATCTCGTGAGGTGCTCAAGCCCCCAGCACTCCCAGCACACGAACAGCTTTGCCATGGGGACTCAAGCAGAACACACAACACCCATCCTGTCCCAAAACCTGGATGTCGGTGCAAATAAGGAATTGAGACAACTTATTCCTAAAGAGCAGACTGCAGTAGAGTGGCTCCTTAAGATTGAGAAGGAATTTGGTTATCAGAGAATCACAGATAAGATTGTATAAATATACCAAAGGAAAGAAAACAAAAGGTGTGCGGGATATTATTAGCAAACAGGGATTTAGTGGTGGAGAATGTATTGAAGTAGGTGCTTTCTAAGGATCAGAATACTCATCCAAATGCCTTCCAGTTGCAGAAGTATTTACTGTAAAAGCAGCTGTATAATTTGGCATGGTTTCCTGCAAGAAGGAGTGTAACGAGTTGGAAGATCTTTTGCAGGCTTGTGCTTCCAGGCAGGTGAGAGACTAAACTTTTTCAGCAGATTTCTGACATCTTCTTGCCTTGCAGGCAAGGATTTCATGTTTCCTCACCTTCTCTGCTCAGTTTCCTACAGGGTGAGGAACTGGAGACCTGCACTTTCTGCCTGTAGAAACGATGTGAGATGATGTGAAGGAGAACGGGAGTAGTAAAACGTATTTTACGGTCCTGGGAGTATGAATAAGCCAGAGATCACAACCTGTTCCTTGGGAATCAGTGCCACTGAAAGATCTGCCAGTGTGTATAAAGCGACACATGCTCACTTTTAACCCTTTCAAGACCCTATCCTCAAAACTTCCTTGCGAAACATAATTAATCACCAAAACTAATTACGGAAATTAGGGAACAGCACACAAATTAACATTCACTGCCCGTAACCATCACTGTTTGTATTACTGGATCCTTCTTTCTGCCCCTTCAGAGGTGAAGTGCAGAGTCAGGGAGCTGCACACACCCACTGTCAGCCGTATCTCTTCATCCTGGTTGGCCAAGCCATCGTAGTAATAGAGATCAAACCTCCGTCCCGTTTTCCAGTCACTCAGCAAATCCTTTTCCAAACAAAAAAGCACGCTGAAGTGGCTTTCACTGCAGACCAGCCAAATCGGGTACTTGGGGGTCTTCAAGTAACAACCAACCTAGGAGAAAAATACAAAATATCAGAGTATCGCAGGGGCAGGGGGGAGAAACAATTCATTGCGGAAAACATAAAATTTGTAAGATCATTTATTCATTGTAGTCTACAAACACTAATGAAGGCTCATTAGAGACTGCTGATGAAGCAGACCAGTACAGCTCATGGAGCATATAAAGCAAATATTAGGCCTTGAGTTACGGCAGGTAATGAAATGAAGCTGTAGTGCCCTTACAGCTAAAAGATCAGATCCCAGAGGAGATGAACCAAAAGGAAGCCCTGTGCTCTGCAAAAGCTGTAAAACCACAGGAATACAGCACGGGATCAATGGGAGGCTGTGCTGTCATTCCACAGTAACTGGAAACCAGGTAAGAGACTCACAGGATCTCAGGTGCCATGAGACATCCCTGCCTGAGCAACCCAGCTGAGCCCAAAATCTTTTGTTGGGTAAAGAATGTAATATATTCCCTTCACTTTACCATCTTCTAGTTCACAGTCCAGATATGTAAAATATTTTCAGCTACAGTAATCAATAACAGAAGCATTTGTTCTGCTTCATCATTCTTAAAAATGAAATATGCTCAGGTGAAAATAAAACTTTAACAAAAGCCTTTTCTAAACCTTTGTCCTTCTTTTGGAAGTATATTTATAAATAACCTGAATATTCTGTAAGAAAGTGCATAAAAACAATTTTCATATTCATTCACAGATGTTTGAAGCTAGAATACTCGAGAGATTTAATCCATAAGGGATGGAGGAATGGGGTACCAAGAGCACTGCAGCTGGGTTTTGCACCTTTGAGAAACTGCTTAGAGAAACTGAAATCTGAAATTAAACATTTTGCTTTCAGGACTTTTTCACGGAAAAAGCCCTAATGGAAACTGAGGGATTTTTAACAGAAAAATTCTTATACATGATTTTTAGATATAGATTTGTGGATGTAGCTCCTACAGTGCGGCCCTCAGTTCTTCACCCTGGGCACAGGGGCAAGTGGCAAAAGCCGAAAGGCAGAAGCCAACATTAATTCTGTTGTAATCAAAACTCCAACCAGCGCCCTAAGTGATAAGGAGTTTGTGTTCTCATCTTGATTGATATTTAGAATTTATATCTGAAGTGTTATGAGTGCAAATTCAGCTGCCTTCCCCAATGAGAATTTCTTCTGATGTTAGATAACAAGTCTCCAGCTAATTAAGTAACTGTTCCCTGACTCATTACTTTGCTAATATCTATTTAAAACAGCCTTTTATACAACAGTTTTGCTTTTTATGTAAATTCTTGGCTTAGAAATAAAGAATTTTTTACAAGCTTCCAATAATACTCGTAACAGGAGTTATCAAAAAAGAAAATACGCAGTTCCAACAAAAGATGGCAAATCAGAGGGATACAGATGAAAAGATTCAGTCTCACAAACATGCATATTTTAATATGCAGATAAGTCAAAGCCAAAAAGAACAGCCAGTCTCCTCCTAAAATTGTGTTCTTCCTACGTTTGTCTGCAAAAGCAACTTCCCAGCTTCATCAAAGAACATTTGACAAAGATGAGAGAGATACAGAACTTTCAAAGGCGCGTCCACTCCAGCTCTCACTCACATGCACCGTCCCCCCGGAGCCAGGACAAACTGTTCGGATGGTTGAGGGCTGCAGGAACATTCTCCAAACATGTGTAGTTTTCAATTACAATCTTTGCAGAAAGCAGCGAGGGCGTGAACTCTGAGACAACAAGGAGAGCCTAAAAATATTGTAGCTCAAATCCTCTCCCTAAGAAGGGAGAAGTCTTCGTTTTGGTTACATCAATTTAAGCAGCTGAGGATTAGCTGCCGCCTTTGACATCAAGATGCAGAACATATTTTGCACAAAATATAACATGGAACCATGCTGCTGACAAAGTAAGGACAATCCTCACTGTGAGGATTCCTTCGGCTGCTTCTTCAAGCGTCAGCTGTTGAGTGGAGAAGAGTCACTGAGTCATTTAGGCTGGAAAAGACCTCCAGGACCATCGAGTCCAACCTCTGACTGAACCGCACCTTGACAACCAGACCAGAGCACTGAGTGTCACATCCAGTGGTTTCTTCAATACTCCCAGGAATGGGGACTCCACCACCTCCCTGGGCAGCCCATTCCAACGTCTGACCACACTTTCAGTGAAGCAATTCCTGCTGGTGTCCAACCTGAACCTCCCCTGGTGCAGCTTGAGGCCGTTTCCTCTCGTCCTGTCACTCGTTGCCTGGGAGAAGAAGCCAACCCTCACCTCACCACCTGCTCCTGCCAGGGAGTTGTAGAGAGCAATAAGGTCATCCCTGAGCCTCCTTTTCTCCAGGCTAAACACCCCCAGCTCCCTCAGCAGCTCCTCACAGGACTGACTCTGTAGACCCTTCCCCATACCCAGAATTATGCCCTCATTTAACTGGTCCAGCTGGTGAGGTCTGAGTGGTTCCTCAGCTGCCTGACCAGCCCAGCTGGTGCTAGCGAGCCTGGAATAAAACCTGGAATAAAACCTGGAAGCAGGAAACAGAAGAATAGGCATGAACACCCAGTGTTCTGACTCCCCAGGAAACCCCTCAAACTCAGCAGAGTGTCTGTGTCATCCAACAAGAGCCTGACAGAGATCAGAGCCCTTCTTTCCAGTGTCTTCCCTATGACTGTAAAGCTGAATTCCAAAAGCAAATCAGGGATATGTGACTTGCATCCTTTTTATGAATTATTATTTTTGATAAGGGCTCAATGGCTGCATTTTTATCACTATTCAAGTACTGGTTTTCAAGCAGGCTCATTAATCATCTTCAGGTGAAAGGAAAGTAAGGGGGGAATGAATGAGGTGTCCTTTAGTGCTGTGTGTTTTCAATTCCTATGGAGACTTCCCTAACCCTGATCCTCTCCCTTACAAAGCCCTTAAGAATGCTCATAAATTTCAGGGACACTGTTGTGATCTTCGGAAAACATCAAGTTTTCAAAAGCAAGCACCTTCAAAGGGCTCATTCCCCATCTGACATCTGACTTCGGTGTGCATTCACACAACGGTGAAATTCAACCTACAGACAAATATTTATTGCTGGAGAATTATTCCAGCACATCTGCTAGAGTGAGTGGATGGTACCTCACCATTCGGCTTTAATTTGTCTCTTGAACAAGGCCGTCTTTGGCCATGTGTATTCCAAAAGAAACAAGCAGGGGAATGTGATACCAAAACCAAGCAGGATAACTGGACATGGCCAATCTGATGGCATTTTTCTCCAGGAGTTTTATCACTTAATATAATTTCACCTCCTTGCTTGTAGGACTATCCTATTCATTTTCTATTTATAATCAATCATTCCTTGTTTTACGTTTCTTTCCCTGAATACAGCTCCTAGAGATGTTTATTTGATTAGTTTTAATAGTGTGTAATGGTTCCACAAAGGGCTGGGTTCTGTCAACCTGAGGAATCTCTGGTAGTACTGAATCCAGCAGGATTGACAGGAAAAAGGATAATTCCACAAAGCTTTCAGAGTTACAGGCAACAGCCTATTGTTTGTTCTGCCAGCGTTTTATTCCCCACAGCTGCAATGACCTTTCTGAATGAATATTAAACAGTGTTCCAGGGGTGTTAAGAGGGAAGTGGCAGTGGTATAAAAGCAGAAACCTTTCCAGCAGCCCTTGGGGGAGCAGGAACCCCACTGAGCCAGGTCACCCATTCCACCAGCACCCCTGAAACACCAGGGCAGCCACATCACTACTGTATTTGCAGATAATTAAGGGACACTGTGAGGGTAAAGTTATTGCCATTGCCAAATACTTGATTTCAATCAGATCGAGAAAAATGAAATTAATGCTTACGAGATCTGACATTCAGACTATGCCCTCTGCCAGGTGAGACAGAAATTGAAGAGCTTTTAGCCATATATCTGTAAAATAACAGCAAACACTACTGCTACACTGGAGCCTTAGATAATTTCTCTGCAGCTTTTGACTCTTTTTTCTTTTTAGAGAAGGAAATCTTTCTGGTAATGAACTGGGGCAGGGAAAGGGGTGACATTACTGAAGAAGAATAGGAAGAGATGTGTGTTAAACCCTAGGACTCTCAAAGCAAAGAAGAGACTCTGGGAAATCACCAGCTTCTGATTAAAGTCCCTTATGCTGCCATGGTATAAAAGGCAGCAGATGCGGCAAGGAAAACAGACCTCAAGGTGCCAGGCAGCCTCAAGAAATTCTCTTTACCCTTGTCTCACTCTGCTGCTCTTCTGGAGTGTCCCAAGAAATGAAGAAGTTTTGAGGGAGATTCAGACCCTCGCTGAGATTTCAGCATTTTGCCATTTCCTCACCACACAAAGGAGTTTATAGCTCACTTCAGGGAGTTACATCACTGCAATGACAAGGGCAGGATTCAGCCCACTGATCTCTTCTGTATTTATTTCTAGGCTCTCTAATGCAGGTTGGCCCTTAGGCTTTGGCTGTAGAATCAAATAAGGAAAAGATGAGTATTGTCAGAAATTTAGACCCTCCCATTCACCAGTGATGCAGGCTGGACTCTTACCTGAAGCATCTTCAGCCTAAAAAGCACCTAAAGTGAGATAGGACAAATCCAGATCCAAATGCAGGCGTTTATAATACAGAGAGACACGTGGAAAATATCTGACTTATCATTTTCTGCTTTATCTGTTTGCAAAGCACGCAGAAGCTCTTCTAAACGTGTGGGGTTTGTTATCCTTATTGTCTTAAATAAAAACTCTGTGATTCTATTTCATTTGGAAGGATGTTGACCCCAGCAACAGTGACTGGCCTCTGGGAAAACAACTGACCATAACTCAGAGGACAATAGGAGTTCATTAATGAAAATTTCAGTTCCAGGCTAGAAAGGGAGATGCGAAAACAAGGAATGAAGAACAGACTTTCTCAAAGGCCACTGCTTTGTCAGCCTTGTTTCAGTCAAATCTGAATGTACTCCATGTTTTTGCCCACAGTGATGCTCACAAAAGTCTTACATAAATAGCAGCTTCCTTTGCTGCACCTACAGGGCACAATATTTACCCCTACTCCTGAAAAATAAATGGACAATTGAAGCCAACCATCAGTTTCCATTTTGCACTTGCGTGTTTTTGTGGTTGGTTTCTCAAACGAGGTGGTCAAAACCCTCTTTCTCAACTTTCCCCTCCACAGCCCCACCAATGGCCTGGCTTGAACCCTGCCCATCTGAGGGGGACAAGACATTGTTTAGGGGACACATCTCCCTGGGAAGAAGGTGGTAGGAGGGACATTCCACAGGGAAAAAAAAAACCAGGTGAGGTTCCAGGAGCCAAGGCATGTGTGCTGAATTTCATCGTTCAAGTTGGCCTTGTCAGAGCACAGAGTGGTTTCTTCAAAAGGACCAAAGATAATATTTCCCATCTGTGGCATTTTAATGAATAAATTCTGTTTATTTCTGCTGCTTTACTGTCTCTTTTTGAAGAGAAGTAGGGAAAAAGCGCGGAGCTTCTTTGTCAATGCCCTCTCTGTTTCCAGAGAAGCAAAAACTGAAAAGCACCAGTCCCTTGAAGTGCTGGCAGCTCAGGCAGGGGCTGGGACACTGTCAGGAATCAGAGCAGGGTGAATTTGGGGGGTCAGACAGCAGGAGGTTTAACTGAGAGGACAGCTTGAAGCAGGACAGAATTGGTGAAAACAAAGATGAATTGGAGAGAAAGTTCAAAATAGACAAATAACCTCGAACATTTCCATTATTTCACATACAACGGCACACACCTAAAGGGGTTTCAAAAAACATTTTCAGAAGGATGCTGAAATTCATCAGCCAGCACCACACTGCCTTTAATTGGCAGATTCAGACCTGTACTCATCCCAGTTCAGCCAGGAGCTCACTGGGTGACTTACTGGGATAAGCACATTGACTTTTACTCACCTGTCACCCCTCTCTGTAACATGGAAATGACACTTGCCACTCCTGCATAGCACAGATCTGCTAACAGGAAATGGCATATAATGCTATATATTATTGTCATTATTATTATTACTAATGTTAATTAGCACCATGTTTATTAATTGGTTATTAATATTATTAAAGAATCAGCAAGTTATTAATGACAATAACGATAATAATCTGTTAAATTTATTACCTGAGAACACAGATTATTTTTCCCTTTTTCACTGTTATTTAATGACCTGGCATAAACATGAGGAGCCTCTGTTTCCATCCCTTTCTACTTTTAACGTCACAAGACATTTTGAAAGAAAGAATTTCATCATTCTAAGTCTTTTCACCTGCAATTTTAATGTGACATTCAGGCCAAAGGCTCTGACCCAAATGCAGGGATTTTCTCACCCAGGAGTGCTAAAATTGGTCCTGCCCACTCCTGTGCCTCATCCCCTTCTCTGAGGTCTTGTCCCTGCTGAGAAACCACTCAGCTTCCCCGAGACTGAATTGTTGTATCCTGCAGCTCAGCAGACAGAGGAAACCCCCACCAGTTCCATGTGGAAATGTTTCTATTACTTGAAGTGCTCTAAATAAATCCCATGAAACCTAAAATCTCGATTTGGGCTTCTAATTTAAATGTGTAAGACCACATGGAATTGCTATTGCTTAAATATGGGCTTAGCACAAAGAAAAGAAACCCAAAGATGTGTAACTTGCCTACTGAAAAGCAGCAGAATTGGACTTTTAGCTTTTTTTCCCGTTAAAATACGGAATCTCACTGTGAAACTAAACTTTTGCACGTGAAACAGATGGAATGGATCCATCTGTCACTGTGAAACAATTGGCAGCAAGTAATTACACTGCAAAAACTCCACTGAGTGTGGTGATATGTCAGGACTGAGAGTGATGATTGAACATTAAACGATTCCAGACAAATTCCTTGGGGCACACGTTTTTCTCATCAGCAAAGATAACACGGGATCCACGGGAGGAGATGAATGGATGGGGAACAGAGGGATTCTCCAGGCAGTCTCTGGAGAAGAAGGGATGGATCATTTTGTTTGGATTTGCCACTGTTGGGAGTTTGACAGGGGGATTAATTCACGTGCCCTCACAACATCTGCAACTCAGCAGCCACGCCAAGGGAATTGTGGATCATACACAAATGCTCCACATATTAAACAAGGGAGATAAAATGGCAGAGAAGCCTTCCTCCACGTGGATTTACTGCATCTAGGCTGGAGTCTTGAATATCCCGTCCTAAATGCGTTGGTCAGTTGGAACAAGACTAGAGCAGGGCAATAAAAACAAGCTTTGGACAGGATGTGCTGATGAAAAAGGGAGGAACTGTTACATCAGCTGCAAATGCCCAGCGGATGGAGATGAATTGTTTACGGGGCAGGTTGGATTAGGAGTAAAATTATAATCAGAGGAAACTAAGTAAATGAAGAGTCTGATTTATTAATAGTATTTCCAAACACAGGCTGTGTAGTAGATATTAAAATCTCCGAATTCACAAAGACCTGCAAATCTTTATTTGCATTTATTCATATTTTAGAGTAGAGATGAGTGAGAAAAACTGTAAGGTCACAGTTATATGCACTAAAATCAACTAAAAAGTGGCCATCTGAGCAAAAAGGCACTTCATGGATACAGATTTTTAAAAGAAACCCTGCTATATAACAGGACACAAAAATATCCTGAGTTATCCCCTGAGAGATTGGCTGGATACGACCTAAAGGGAGTTTTCTGACTCCAGTGTCTATGATTCACCATATAGCATGGTCAGGGTTTTCTTACTGCTGGAAACAAAAAATAAACCCAACCAAAAATGACAGTCCTTTTCCATGGCTGGGTTCAGCTACCAGCCTCAGAGCCACGCTGTAATTGGATGCTGAGAGGAATAAAAGAGTCACTCTGAAAGACAAATTCTATTCTCAGTTCCACTGCTGCAAACTGCCACTGACATTTCTTTTTCCTGAACTGCTCTAAATTTTGTAAGAGGAAGCAGAATCTGGCCCCTCACGCTGAAGCCACAGCGGAGACTCCCCGATTTGGGGCCAAAATCCACCAGAATCCGACTTTTGTCCCAGTCCCGAGCAGACATTGCCTGTGAACTGAAATGCAGAGAACACCCAGATGTTCTTAATAAAAACCAGGACAATTTGCAGCAGATGCCCAACTAGTGTAGACTCTTAAAAAAAAAAAGGAAACTACGTCTACTGGAGTTTCTGTAATTGATTAAGGCACTGGCTTGGAAAAACAGATCCCTGCTCATGAGTCCAGCTCCCATGCAAGAGCCCGGCAGCAGAAACAGATCCCCTCTACCATGTAATTTGCAGAATACGTGGAAAACGGTGTCTGAATCTCTGGGTAACTTGTTTTATTTTTAGAGGGCAGGTGGGTAAGAAATAGCTCTTACCTGCCCTGACCTCATTTACCATTTTGCTACTCCCGAGTCATTTTCCTCATTGGAGAATGGAAAAAATGCTGGAGTGGTGCACAACCATTTTCCGAGGGTTTAAATGTTACATTGTTTATAGAAAAGGAAAAGAAGCGTGAACTAGACACAGAAGCTTCTTTATTTATAGTCCACTCTGTTCTGAATTAATCTGATTTCATCAGGGTAGGCTGATAAACTGTCTTGACTGAATTCAAGTCTTTTATAATCTGGTGAATAATGTAAATGGTCGTGTTAATTAAAAATAACAAAAACTATAATTTGCCAGTAGCAGGAGAATGCAGCTGACTTCAGCCATATGGGAAGGAGTTAAAATCAAGCTTTGTTTTCAGTCACACGTTTATATCAGATCAGTACAAACAAATCCTTTGGTCATCACTTCCAAATTTTTATAGAGGTGCTGCTGCTGCAAATGCAGGTGGGACTGCTACAAGTACCTAACAAAAGCAAGAGAATTTCAAATAATATTCTTGTATCAAACTCAAGACTGACTGTTTAGGACTGAACATGTCTTTAGGAAAGATGTCCATCCTGACATCTTCCATCTCCTGCTGACGGAGAACCAGTGAAATCCTTCCACAGGTTTTTCCTGAAGTAAATTAATGGCTGTCACTCCTTTGAAAGTTTAAATCTATCTTTTCATTTTCATGACAACTACAATTGAAATATGACTATCAAAAGCAATTAAAGGGAACAATCCCATTGCATTAACAGCTGTTTTAATTGTCTGTAATTTTTTTTTACTGGTAATAGAACCACCACTACAGCAGAGAGAAACTGAACCAGTAATTTTTTTGCTACTCTACTCACTCTGAGGCGACTTTAAATGCAATTGTTTTCTTTTTAATTAAGCAAAGAGAATGGAAAGCATACCTGACAGACATCATAGTGCTCAAAGAGGGACAGCAAACCAATATCACTGCGACTCGTGATGCCTTTCAAAATGGTGATATTGCCATTCCCAGAGTCCAGCTCTATCACGTTGTTGAAAACATTGGACACAGCCTTGCCAGTCAAAAGCAAGTTCACCAATTCCTGTTTGGGACATGTTTAAAATAAACAAAAAAAACCAAAACAAAAACCAAACAGTAGTTAAATATCAGCACAAGATTGATTCAGGATTGATAAAGTTACACATCTACCTGACCCTTAATTTATGTGGTGGCTTTAGGTTTATGATTAGGATTGCTGATAAAAAGATTCCAGATATTTTGGTCAAAACCTAGTCCCAAAGTAAAATGAGGAAATTGTAAAATCACAGAATATCCTGTGTTGGAAGGGACCCACAAGGATCATCCAGTCCAACTCCTGGCCCTGCACAGACACCCCAACAATCCCACCCTGTCTCTCAGAGCATTGTCCAGACACTCCTGGAGCTCTGGCAGCCTCTGGGCCATGCCCATTCTCTGGGGAGCCTGGGCAGTGCCCCACCACCCTCTGGAGGAAAAAACTTTTTCCAGCTGTGTGCTGGACTTTTTGTCCAAAAGCATGCTGTGAGAGACAGCACTGAAAGCTTTGCTGGAGTCCAAATATTAGAGGAGTTTTCAATTTTCATCCTTCTGGAGGCAAACTGCTGATAATCGATTTACTCTCACATCCAACTCTCAAACACATTGGTGTTGGTTTTGGGTTTTTTTAAAAGAAAACGTTTTGGTGTCCCTTTTTCTCTGCAGTGAAAAGTACAGCATGAATGATATAAACTCAAAGCCTGTACAGTCCTACTTGCCATTTCTGTATGTGCTTAGTGATGTATTTTGTCTGTTGGACAAGATTTGGTAAATTATGATTCTTTCTCACTGATTATTTCTGGATGAACTGAAGTCTCCTTCAGTAAGACACTAACCCATATGGACCCAGATCACTACAATATTGGTATTTCCTAGACATGATTGTTGATTATTTCCTCTCCAATAGAAGTAGGGGTGTGTCAGAGGCTAAACACACGGGAGAGGGTGGCATGTGCACACGTGAGTGTGCCTGAACTTCAGGAACAGAGATATGGGCTATTTTTCTTAGCTAACATCCCACCAGGGCCAGCTGGGGTGCATGAAGGCAGAGCTAAGAGCAGGCTGTGCTGCAGCAGTGAACCAGCTCACTATTAATAAATAACATATGGCCAGAAACAGGAGGGGAAATAACAAAGAGAAAGTTTCCAGAAAAAATACTGCAAATTACCAGGCCCAAAGACACGAATAACTCTGGTATGGCCAGTTTGGAATAGGTTTTTAAAATACTGCACACAATCATAGCTCTGTGTTTCTCCTGAAGGATTCCCCAGAGTTTATAGGTTTTTACTGCTGTTTTTAGCACTTCTACTTCACCATCACTGAGGTTCCACCACCTTCTGGAGGAACCATTGCGTGGTCACAGTAGGAAAGTCCTCTAGCAACAAGAGAAGAACATGAAGCTTGTCTTTTGCAGCCAGAAGGGCAATAGATAGAATCCTGGAATCTCTGAGGAGCTGCAGGATCAGGCACGGAACCTCAGGCACCTTTCTGAAAGGGCAGGGAGGGAACACGGCAATACCTCAGCCCTGAAATCAACCAAGGAGTCCAAAAGAGGCAGGTGAGGGGAGTGCGAGGACATGGACACACAGGTACAGGCACGTGCAGGCCAGAAAACCAGCCCGAAAAGCAGAACTGCTGAAAGCAAAGGCAACAATGTGCCAAAACAGGGAAAAAGAATAAAGGATGAAGGTGCTTGATGTTATGGGGACAAGGGAAAAAACACGAGGAAATTGGTGATTTTATAGCAGCCTTCCCATATCTAAAGGGGCTGCAAAAGAGCTGGAGAGGGACTTTCCACAAGGGCATGGAGTGACAGGACAAGGGGCAATGGCTCAGCTGAAGGAGTGTAAGTTTAGCTGATATTAGGAAGAAATTCTTTACTGTGAAGATGGTGAGGCCCTGGCACAGGTTGCCCTGAGAGGATGTGGACTCCCCATCCCTGGAGATGTTCAAGAACAGGCAGGATGGGGCTTGGAGCGAGCTGGGATAGTGGAAGGTTGGAAGGGTTGGAACAAGATGAACTTTAAGGTCCTTTCCTACCCAAACCGTTCTGGGATTCCACGACTCTGTGACTTAAAAATAAGAAATGCCCTCTCTTCGCAGAGGTCAGTTCACAGCAGAGGCACAGGACATCCCCAAAACTGGACCTTTAACCCACCTGAGTGCAGTAGCCGTGGCTGCCAATCAGGCGGTTTGTGAGCACATCGAAGTCGTTGCGCACCCTGAAAAGGAAAACACTGTTAAATTTAAATACAACTATATTTAAATACAATTGCTTCTTTTCATTAGGCGTAACCTCTCTAAATCCTACAGAAAAACAAAACCAAACTGTTTCCCAACCATAAATACAGCTCTGTATTTTCTGAGAGCTTTCAAGGTGATTTTTTACATGGGAAAAAAAAAAAATAATATATCAACTAAACCCGTGGGAGGCAGAAGTTTGGTAGAGCTAGGATTAAAGGAAACAGCTGTAGAGGAGAAACGAAGTCATTGTCACCACTAGTTAGAACTCTAGAAATTAGAATTACTGCACTATTTGTGTGACAGAATCACAGAATGGCTGAGGTTGGAAGGGACCTCTGGAGGTCCCTTTGTCCACCCCACCTCTGGCCACCTAGAGCCAGTTGCCCAGGCCCACATCTGGATGGTTCCTGAATCTCTCTAGGGAGACAGACTCCACAAAGTACCTGGGTAACACCCTTCAGTACTCAGCTAAGATTTTCTATTTGCTATTCCTATCACAAATACTTGTAATATATCCATACAATCGATACACTACATTGTCCATGAAAAGAAGAAGAAAAGAGAAAAAAAAAACCCTTCTAGGTGTACACGTCTAATGGTGCTGTGTGGCCCCCAATTATGTGTTACGACATCCAAGAGAAAGGTCTGTGAAATTGCATTACCCATAATTCTGGAGTAATGTGTCCCCAAACTAAGTTCGCTCTCTCGTAACTCCTGGAATTATTGAATTAGTGATTGGTTGATGGCCTAAACAATAAAGGTTTTAACTGTGATCTGTTTTTTATCCTGCGGACATAATGGAATTGCAAACGTTATTTTATACATGAAGAAATGTTTAATCTAGGTTTGAGGAAAAGCAATGTACTATATTCTGGCAGAGTTATGGCAATAAAATCCACAGATTAATTCTATGGGTCATAAAAAAGCTATTTTCCTGCACTATAAAATGTGCTGATCTCAATTGTTTGGACTCCATCCTTATTTTGATATTGCTGCTGAGGTAGAGAGAATGCTTGAATGATCATCAATTAAAACTTGGTTATTCCACATACATCCAGGCTCCTCATTCTCATTTGACTTGGGAAATTTATGCATACAAATATCCATGTTTCTTGACAATTGGCACAATTGCTTTTGTTTTAAAATGAAAATATTTTGTTTCTGACAAAGCAGGAGTTGAATTGATGTGGTCCAGGTAAAGCCAGCTGGAAATTTCCCCTTAACATTGCTACACCATGCTCCATTAAAAATTTATTTATTAAGTAAAAAGCCAGGATGTTTCCTATCTTCATCCCAAACTTTAGATAATTATTTTCTCATAGGATTTCTCTGAATGCCAAAATCAGAACGCAACGTATAATTTCAAGGTTTACAGCCCTAAAGATAAATTAAAACCATTCAAATAAAGTCCTCGTCATGGAATCACAATTTCCAAGCTTTAGATAATTATTTTCTCACAGGATTTCTTTGAATGCCAAAATCAGAATGTAACTTATAATTTCAAGGTTTCCAGCCCTAGAAGTATTTAAAGTAATTCCGAAAAAGTCATAGTCGTGGAATCACAATTCCCAAGCTTTAGATAATTATTTTCTCACAGGATTTCCTTGAGTGCCAAAATCAGAATGTAACGTATAATTTGGAGATTTACAGCTCTAAAAGTATTTAATATAACCCAGAAAAAGTCATAGTCGTGGAATCACAATTCCCAAACTTTAGATAATTATTTTCTCACAGGATTTCCTTGAGTGCCAAAATCAGAATGTATAATTTTGAGATTTACAGCTCTAAAAGTATTTAATATAACCCAGAAAAAGTCATAGTCGTGGAATCACAATTCCCAAACTTTAGATAATTATTTTCTCACAGGATTTCCTTGAGTGCCAAAATCAGAATGTATAATTTTGAGATTTACAGCTCTAAAAGTATTTAATATAATCCAGAAAAAGTCAAAGTCGTGGAACCGATTCCCATTTTGAAAAACGCATTTTATCCCATTTGCAAAAACGTACTTCACCTTTTTTTAAAACACTTATTTTAAAGACAATTTACCAGTCGGTGTCAGACATAACAAAGTGCCACTGACGTCCCTTGCCCGTGTGAAATGAAAGGAAAGGCAGGGGAAAGTGTGCCCGTGACACGGAAAACTCTCTCGTGCACCGCTGCGAGGCATGGATGGGATGATAAAAATCTTTGGATTTCGGCCATTTTTCAGTTTTAGCAACGGCCTCATCTCGCCAGCGCCGCGGGCAGAATGTCCAACATGCGTCAGTCGGGGACGAGGGGACATACGCCACACACAATGGCAGGAAGCTCTAATTCCATCTGTAGGCACAAACAAGCTGGGAGTCTGCAGGAGGGTCTCAGCTCTTCCAGGAGCAGCACAACATCTGCCTTTGCAATCAGCCCCGCTGGCAAGGAAACCGACGTCAGGCGCGCAGCCGCGCGATTTACACCTCCGCTCCACGCGTTCGGGGCTCTCCTTCCCACCTGCCAAAGGCTCCCCAAATCTCCGCAGGCTGGGTTTGAGGTGCGAGTGCACGTCATGCACGGTAAAAATAAAAGATAGCGGTAATTCTGTGATTGGTTTTCTGCCGGGGCGTGGAGACCTTTATTGGTGATAGGCAAAGCTGGAGGGTTTGTTCGTGCTGCTGTCCTGGCTGTCAGATGTCAATGCAGACATAATCAATAAATCGTTATCGCTAATATGAGTCCCCCAGCATGGAATTTTCCATTTATAATTTTTTTTTAAAAAAACAAAAAACATTAATTTGAACCCAGAAGTCTTTTAAGTATCCCAGTGATCATCAGGCAACGATTTAAGGCCTGAATCCATGAATCCCTTCTTTTTAATTTACGACCCAACCCTCCATGTGCTGTTGTAACAGAATCACATGTCAGTAAGCAGACACTAAAAAGCAAGAGCATTAATGGTAAATATTCCTTTCTTGTGCTGCATTTTCACTATTTTCCAGTGTTGTGGTAGTTCAGAATCCCAGCTGGAGAGTGGGGTAGGAGCACGTTGGCTGCTAGAGCAGAACAGCAGTGTTTGCCTCTCCTGGTAATACTATAAAGTCTGTTTAAAAAAAATTATTCCGGCAGAAAGCAAGATAGTGATTTTTAAATTCTCCTGAATAAAGATTTTAAATCAAGCATCTGCTCCACGTGCAGCTTTCAGCAGAAATCATTCTCTGTGCTGAAAAGAATCAAAAAGTTGACAACGAGACTTTGCTAAATTTCAGGTCACTTGTAAGACCTCCCAGCTTGATTTTCAGTTTTAGTTGTAACATGTGTGATGTGGCTGATGCCTGTATGAAACTAGGGAAGAGAAAGTTTGGATTCTAAAATATTTACAAAATGTGGATGTTTTAACACGCTCACAGAACTTAAATAACATGGCAAAACTCAGCTCCACATGGTTTATTCACTTGCTACTGTTCTTTCAAAAAATGTTTCTACTAAAGCCTTTTTTCCCCCCAAAAAGAGGAATTGTGAGCCCTTATCCTGAGGCTTAACTGTCCTTTAAATCCTCATGCAAGCAAACATTTTTTTTTAACATTAGTATCACACAAAATGAACATCATTATGTGGTGAAACCAAAAGATATCTAAAGTGACCTCAGAAAAAAAAATTAATTTACAGCAACTGGAGAAATCTCCTCGTGACAGAAACCACCAAAATACAGCTGGTGTGGAATTACACCTGTATTTTCATGTGTTTTAATGCTGCTGCGTTTAAGGCAGGGATGTCTGAAAGTCCTTCCAAAAAATATCTTCATACATTATAAATTCATTTTCTCTCCATGCTCCTGTTGGTGAATTTGTATTTATTTTCAGCCTGGTTGTAACAGTTTGTTTCGAGTTATAAATATTGTTTATAAAGGATGTTGAGTAGTGAAGGTGGACAGATGTTCTGAGCCAAACCTTTGACTGCTCCGAATTGTCACAGCCATACTGACACAATTTGCTGACTTCCAGACAGTTATTAGAAATCTGCCCGGAAATCAATCCATTCTGGGATATACAAATAATTTTAAAAAATAATCTAAGGGTTGAAGACAGATGGGCAAAACCACTGTTTGGTAGAAGAAACTGTAATGTCATTACAAACCTTAGCACTGATGGTGCATTGATAAAATAAACTTCCGTGATCTGTATGGACTCAATAAAGTTTTAGAAGTGTATAAATACAAATCCAAAATATAAATATTTTGAGCACTGGAACCTCCAAGATAATCTGCAATCAGATGAACTTTCCCTTAGTAAAAACTAAGTTAAATAAGTGTTTTTAAAACATTTCATACACATTTATTCTCAGTTTACTTCCAGGAAAATTCTCAACAAGTCTTCAATGGAGAACAATTAAATATTGAATACAAAAGTCCCACACAAACTGTAATAGTAGGAATAATCCCAGACTATCACAATGTGAGCCAGTTCGTGCCATAGACATCGTTTGGCTTGATAACAGAACAAAATAAAATAATATAAAAAAGAAAAAATAGTGTGTTTGAGCAAGTGCTGGCTGGTTTACAGTCCTGAACTCTGAGGCAAAGCTGCCACAGAAAATTGGTGACCTCACTTTGTTCATGGCAACAGACAGTCACATTAACAAACACACAATTACAAGTCTACTCCCAAAATAGATTTGGGGCTGGGAGGGAGAAAAAACTCCTCTTCAAGCATCAGGATTTCAAATAATTACAATGGGGATGTGGAAAATGACAGGATGGGTGACTGCCTTATTGTGTAAATGTTCCAGAATATTTCTTTTTTTCCAATACTGGCACATGGCAAAGGTTTCAAATGAATGTTCAAAGAAGGGAAGAGCCTTTAAAAAAAAAAAACGACAGTTTGGGATTCAAACCAGTGAAAGCAAGGAAGTGGCTTCATTCTTTATTTATCACTTTTGCCACATACCTGCTAATTTCACAAAGTTCTTAAAATGTACTGACGTACTCATGCAGGTTAATTCACCAGCTCTGCTGCTCCAGGGTGCTGACAAACTACAGGAAGTATTTGTATTCCACAGGGATAGGTCTGATGGGGAAAATGATTAATTTATTGGCATATTCAACCCACTATTTCACTTTTTAAAAGAAATTATCTTTCTGACTGAATGCAACAGAACAAGCAAAGATACTAAACCTGTATCTATCTCACCATATTGACCCTTCAGCCAACAGCTGAATAATCTGAATGTGTGAGAATAACCTGCTGAAATATGGACAAAATCTGACTATTTATTTGTTACTGCTACATTTTGTAGCAGAATCACACTTATTCTTCCACACCTCTGCAGTTGTTTAATCAATATACTTTATTTCCCTAAAATCAAAATAATTAATTTCTCAAATGCTTTGATTCTCTAAAGGAGGGGAAAGGGAAAAAACAAAAAGATGGAAAGATGACAAAGCTGATCAAACACTTCAGGGCAAGATGCGTATCGCTGATTTTTATATCTAAAGATGGACACACAAACAGGCAATCACTCGGGAGTTCTTTAAATCTGTGTACACGGAGAGGAACTGGTGCATCCTGAAGGCAATTTAGGTGACCTTGCTCAGGTAATTTGCAGAGCAGAGGAAGAAACTGCAGGAAAATTCCTTTTGTCCATCTGATGAACACACAGCAAAAGGAGCCTTCCATGACCTGGCCACGGCCATTGAACTGCTAAATACCAAGGACTGGAGGGACAAATCACAAATGTTCTGGCACTGCAGACAGGCTGAATCTATTTGGGTTTTTTTTTTAGATTAAAAGCTTAGAAATGTGAAATAAGATGACACAGAAATAAAAACACTCTGTAGCCATTCTCTGAAAAAGACTCCTCAATTGGACAAACCAATTAAAAACTTAATTTCTTTCAGTTAATTTGCTGCAGATTTTAGCTCAACAGAATCTGAGCACTTAGATATTGTAGGATCAGAGGAATTTCCTGCTGGTCAGAAGAAGCCACAGTTAAAAACTGGAGCAGCTTTCCTGTGGGAAGAGGCTACAGAGACCAGGATCATTTCACTACAGCAGGACACAACTGATGGACTCCAAGAGACGTTCAAATGGTGAGGAGATGATTAAGGAACATTTCCTCACTGCTTTTCATAACATGAATTCCACAACACTCCTTAGACTTACTGGGCAATTCAAGGGGAAAAAAAAAAAAAGAAAAACTCTTTCACAAAATACATTACTGCAGCACGGAGCTCACTGCCACAGGGGGTTGTGGAGGCCAAAAGGATTAAAGGGTTGAGAAAAATTCGTGGAGGACAGGTTTCATCAAGGGCTAACAAACTCAGTGACCTGGATACAACTGCCAGCTTGGGAAGTCCCGGAATTCCTGCTGGAAACGTGGAGAATATTCCAGCAGAACAATTCCTCACTGCATTTCTTACAGGGTTTCCTATCTTTTCCCCATCAAACACAGGCTGACAGGCTTGAAGAACCTTTCCTTGATCCTACAGGGGCAGTCTTATGGAACCAAGGGGCAGTTAAACCCACAGATCTCAGGTTCTCCCCAGAACAATATCCCACGGTTTTATCAGCCCTGGTGTGAATTACAGCCACATCCCACACTGGGATAAAGCTGAACTGTGGAGAGGGAGAAGGGACCATGATGTTCTCTGCATCTGGCAGGTAAAACCCAGCCATCCCAGTTACTCCCTTTCACAGAAATCCACATTTTTTCAGTTGCTTTTTTTGGCTTTCCATACTTTTCTCTGTGGTAGCTCAGGAACCTGAAGTCTGGTCACGCTTTGATGAGGTTTATTGACTCAACAGGCTGTTTACTGAGGCACTTTCACTCTGTACTAACACTGATCTTTAAATTAAACAGCTTTCTTTGCCTTTCTTGTTTATTTACAACCACTACCACCCCAATTTTTAGAGAATAGTTATGTCCCATCTCAAAATCTGGGGGTTTTAGGCTAGGAAACAGAAAAGCTTTTGTTCTTTTAGAATTCTTCTTTGATAAAACAGATTTCTCCTTCCCCTGGTCTGTGCTTTTCCTACACTTCCCCCAGCTTTAATGTGTGAACCCAGCCTGACACAGTGTTTCTCTGAGGACCCATCAGTGCCTTGCACAATCCATTAACATTTCTTCACCTCCTAAAACTATTCATGCTGATACACCCTCAGAGCAGATCCAAGGCTATTTTTTAATGCTAGCTCAGTCACTGTGTGCTCTGCTGCCCTTCAGCTCCTCGTCCTGCCATTTAGAGCTGATGAACCCCCCAGTACAGTAGTGAGCAGTCTCTGTTTACAAGACCTTGCAGTTTCTGTAGCGAAAATAAATTCCTTTTTTATTGCCCTCATCAGGAGGCTGAGCCAACTCTGTTTTACAGCACCATCTGTTCTCTGTATTGACAGGGCCTTTCAGCTTTTCAGCCATCAGGTCACTTCATTAGCACAGCACTCCCTTTCTCCAGCATTACTGTAGGGAATAAAACATTTTTAATCCCAGACCGATCATTGACAAACTCCATCAGTCACCTTCCCCACGCTAACAACTCTTTTCTGAGTCTTTTTCCTTTATCACCTTTACAATTCTTAAAAGATGTGTTATTTTCACATTAGCAAATGACTTTTCATCTGACATATCAAATAAAAATCTCTTATTAGGTCTCCATTAACTAATTTTTTTTTTTTTAGTTTAACTGAAAATTCTCCATTTGGTCCTATAACTGCAAGTCAAGTTACTCTATATTTAAATAAGGCATGACAAAGGTAAGCTTTTAGGATCAGGTCCATTCATAAAGTCTGGCAAAGCAAGAGAGAGCTTGAAAGTGCTGAATAAATTTAGGAGTGAGGTGTAGGTACAAAGATACCTTGTTTATTTTTTCCTTCCTGTTGTGTAGCCATCACCACGTCTTCAGGTTAAATTCTACCTCCCACAAAATTAATTCAGTTTTTATGCATGAATTCCCATCAGCCATGCTGACTTTGCACCGTGTTGCTCTCCTTACTGAAAGGCAGAATATTAATTTACACTTGGAGCATTCTTTACATTATTCCTGATATCAGCCACCTCCACTCTACACAGAAACCTCACGTCTTTTGCTGATATCTTTGCATGAATATGAGAAGGAAATCGCTTGTTGTTTCATTTGCTCAGGTCTGACCTCATCTGAACCACACTTTTTCTCCATTTTCCAACACCAGGACTCAGACCACTGATGACAGAGAAGGTTGCTGCTCACCACACTTCTTTCATTCCTCTGCACTATTTTAAGAAGTCAGGAAACTCCCCAGAGAATGAGTTAATAATCTTCCCATTCTTCAGTTCCTCAGCTTTATGATTTATCCTGATCTGTTCCACAAGAAGCTGGATGTGTCAGGGGAGCAATCAGGATTTATTCCCACAAGTGACCTTCCTGCTGCACATCCACACCAAATTTGCTGTCACTCAGTCCCTAGTCCACTCCTGTTCTGTGAACCCAGCTGGTGACACAGCTGAAATTCCTGAATTTCCTTACCAGGGAGACAAGAGTCACATGTCTCAATCACCTGTGCAAACTCCACATTTTCCCCCATCTATTATTTTTGGCATTGTTTCCCAATTCCCCAATCCCTTACCTATCAAGATAACAAACAGAACCAGCATAACAACCACTTTGTCTTTTTGATTCTTCCCTTTTTTGCTGACTTGAGTCTCATTTTCTCATTTTTCTTTACCACTAACCTTTGTTCCTTGTCCTCCAGTGCAGCAAACACCCTCAAACCTAACTCAACCTTTCCTCTTCTTTGCCTTTGTGGTCACGTTTCCACCTGGGTCACATTCCTTATCTACAACGTTAAATAGCTTCCTTATATTCAGATTTTATCTGGCAAATCCAACACATTTCTCTTGAGTGAGACCCTACTCTCCTTTGCTGTATCTTGTCTTCAAAACTCCCTTTCCCCACCACCTTTTGTCCCTGGGTCCCCCCTCTCTCAGGCGTTAGAAGGTGACTTTTCACATATCATTATATTCCACTGCCCATCCACTTCTGAAAGCACAAAGCTTCAAATCTTGGTCTCACATCCTCCCACAAATATTGCTAAGGCTGTGTCACTGACTGTCCCCGTATTCTTACCTTTCTCTGAAGGAAAAAAATGAAATTCTTTCAAGCAAACTCCCTTCTTTATTTCCTTTTAGCAGCTGCAAGCTGTGCTCCATCAAGGTTCTGCATTTATTAATTTATTAATCTTGCAAGCAAGTCGTGCCCAGAGAACAATTTGGCTGCAGGGGCCTCTGTCCAATTCCTACAACAGAACCTCAAAGGCAGGGAAGATCCTGAAAATTAGGAATTTAACACAACCCATTGAGCAGGAGGCACAGAAGTTCACTCACCCCAACAAAAAAAGGGCTCAATTCTTCCCTACCAAGGTCTGGATCCCACAAAATCTCTCCTATTTGCTCCTCCCACTGTTCCTGGTAAATCTAACCTGCTTCCTTCATGTTGCAAAATCCCAAATGGCTCTTGGAGAGCTCTGAGATTCTCAAATATTTGGGGTTTTTTTTCAGTTGTGTCCAGCTCCTTGTTTTTTAGCATTGTAACATAACTGGCAGCTGCTTCCCCTCAAAACCAGCAGCGTCCCTGACTTTTTCAAACACCAAAAGCTGTAAAAACCACCATGACATCTATTTATATTACATAACTGCAAGCCCTGAGTGAAAATTGCTCACACACACAACTTCCCCCTGCTGTTCAAGCCACTCTCAAGTGGAGGGGAAACTACCTCTGGAAAGGTTTTCCCAGAAAACTGGCTCACAGAAAAATCTGCTTCCATCAGGAGCTGAGAGCGCCCCGTGTGATCACATCCTCCATGCGAAGTTGGAACTGGAATTTTACCCCCGGCCCAGCCAAATGGGTATTTCACAGAAAGCCTTTCTTCAGCAGCCAAACAGCATCAGGAGAGAGGGTGCATTTCAGGGGAACTCCAAATGGGAGATCAGCTCTGGGACAGGAAAAGGTGTCAGCAAAGGAAAGTGGATTGAGGGTGGGGGACCCTTTGTTCCACCCACAACCCATGAGCCAGCAGAGCATCACTTTCCTTTTCAATCTCCTGCATGACCGAAAGAGATTGAAGATCAAATAACATGTCAGAATTGGGGTTATTTTACAGTAAATGATACAGAAAGGATATAGGAAATATTACAGGAAAAAAAAATGGTTTGATACAGATGACTGCAGTGATGATCACTGCCTGCTACACATCTCCATGAAAACTTCTCTTGCTGAGTAAAGGCAGAACAATTAATATTAAAAAAAAATAGTAAAAATAGTTTGCCAATGGACTAAAAGAAGAAGATTCTTGTAAGATTGCTTGCAACGAGACAAATGATTACAGAAGTAAACCCAAGATGATGAACAGATATATTTAACCACGGTAAAGGGCATAATAATGGGCAGCATTTAACACGATTTGGTGCTTCTGTGTGTTTATGTCAAGGATGGATTAGAATGGCAGATTAAGGAGATTTAACTTCCCCAGTTCAGTAAAATGGTACTACAGGAATGAAGAGTAAGTGCTGAAGTGCACAGAACAATATAATTTTAATCATTTGATTCCCTCAAGTGAAAAAATGTTCATCAATAGATTTCAGAGAATGAGGTGAATAACCAAGGACAGAGTTATTGGGTGGGAGAAATCCTAGACTGACAAGGAGTCATACTGTGATTTATTCGATGTAATAAAAACACACTGGCTTTTGAAATAAATAAATTAAATAAAAAAACACACAAAATAACCAACTCCAAACAACTGAAATGTGAACAGCACGAATAATTTTGAAACAGGTCTGAACACCCTTTTCTGGAGCAGTAAGGACTACAGAAGTGTAGTTAACAGAGCTGTGGGAGCACAACAAGGAAGAAGATGTTGACGTGTACTTTCCAAGGTTTATGAGCAGCCAACCTTAATGAAGTACACAGCCTCCTCTCGACTTGCAAAATCAGTGTCCTTTTTTATTTTTCCCACAGCTAAAGCCATTGTTTTACTCATTCTCACAGCAACACTGCAGAGAAAACCTGGAAAAGACACCCAGGGACCAATCCTGACTGGAGAGTGACACGTGACCTGATATCAGCAACTGATAAAGCATCCCCAAGTCGACAAAAGTGAGGCAAACAAGTGGCATTTTGATTTATGAGCAGCACAATGAGCCTGTGTTTCAGATCAGGCTCTGTGCATTGTCCCCAGGTAGCCTGAAAATGGCAATACACTGTTTTCCCACACAGGGTTTCCACCCCAGGAATTTTCTCGTTCCGCGTGTTCTTTGTTCCAGTGGGTTCTAGTAATGATGCTTTTATGCAATAAAGTTATTGCAGTGATCAGGAAAAACGTGGGAGCAGAGGGCTGGTGAGGAGCTGGAATTTACAGAAAGCTGAGGATCCAGTGAGTGGATCCAAAGGAGCCACATCCCACTCCAGGAATGGCTTTGCATGAGTAAGCACCACCAGGAAGGGGCCAAGGGCTGGGAGAGGATGAGGCAGCATCCAGCAGGGAAAGCTGTGCTGCAGTCCCACTGCAGGCTGGAAATTCAGTCAGGCTGTGGGGATCACTGCAGCTGTCATCAAAACCACTCCAGAATATTCACAACTTTCCTGCACTCGGTGGAGAGGCTCGGTGGGGGCTTGCAGCCCAACTTTGAGCTCATTCTCTCTCCCATGCATGGAAAATATCCTGTCGCTCTCATCAACGTGAAGATCTCAGTACACATCTCGTACATTTAGAAAGATTAATCCCCTGAGCTGCTATAATACGACTTTTTTTTAAATTTTTCCCTAGTTCTTTAAAAAAAAAAAAATTTTAAAAAACAGGTTACAATTGTTAGGGCCCAGCATTCCTTCCTGTACCAGAAGCAACAACGCGTTCTCAGCAACTTCCTCAGGAATTCTCACTCCTCTCTGGCCATCTGTTATCAGTTCAGGCAGCGAGGATCATTAGCGCTCGGAGCACGAAAAAATCATTACCCAAAATCTACAAAGCAGCGCAAACTCCTGCATTTCCTGGCAATGCGTCCCCACGAAATAAAAATACTCGAGATTGCCAGTGATTTTAGAACAACTGCCCAGCAGACCTGGCTGAAAGCTGGAATTTCCATTTGCTAGGGAAGACCTGTAACAATGTAAAAATTATGGATCTGGACCAAAAAAGCAGCAGCAGCAAACATCAAGGCAGAACACAAAAATGGGGGACACGGAGATAACATCGAGGCCAGGGGGTTTAGGGATGCTGGAGCTTGCACCTCCCAGGAATTGCTCTGAATTTATTTGAACCTCTTGGTACTTTTGGCCTCCTCATCTCCCACTACTGAAAGTTACTGATGTTGTGGAAAAAAAACAGAATTGTGGCTTGTTTTAACATCAAAGCCTGAGCGTTTCCCTGAAAGCACCCAAGTTTTTGGACTCTGAGGTATGATGTATTCAACCTCATCATGGGTGCCTGAATTTGTATTACTTCCCATTTATTCCTCTTTATCAGTGAAGAAAAGAGATTTTTTTATCTGTGCAAATTAAAGAAAAACTCTGTTTTTGTCTTCCACTCTGTTCCAGTACTAATGTGATTTCACTGGCCTGGGGAGACAGGACTACATGCAAGATAAAATATGGAAGGTCATCTATTTATATAACCATTATTGTGTTTTTATCCAGTTCTCAACTCCCAACACATGATTTATCTTCTGTCTATCACAGAAAACTGAACTGATGTGCTCAGATAATTAAATTTCTAGGGCTGGTGCCAGAATTTCTCTCTTTTTTTTTTAAAACAGCGTATTTAAAGCCCATCACTAGGTGAATATAGCTGTTTTTGTCATGTATAATGCTCTGCATTATTGACATTTAATCTCCCGTTTTTCACTGACCTGTCAGTATAAAACAGATTTCATTTCACAACTTGATATTTATAGTGTAAAATTTCTTTATGAGTAGGTCATTTAGGTTTTCTCACTTTATAGGGCAGATAACCAAGCACTTCTGATTTATGTCATTCTAAGCGAGACACCCAAAATAAGTCAAATTAATCATGATTTTTTTTCTCTTTCTTTGAGTTTAAAGGCCTAAATGCAAATACTTACATAAGAAGTAAATTAATCATAGAATCCTGGAATAGTTTGGGTTGGGAGGGACCTTAAAGCTCATCCCATGGGCAGGGACACCTTCCACTATCCCAGGTTGCTCCAAGCCCCGTCCAGCCTGGCCTTGGACACTTCCAGGGGTGGGGAGTCCACAACCTCTCTGGGCAATAAAGATCATTAAGATAGATAATTACACTCAAAATAGGAAAAATCAAAGTGCTGTCAACTCCTCAACTAAAATTAAATAATCTTTTTTATTTCCATGCAATATGCACTCAAAAATCTGGACAACTGAAATTTCCATAGAGTTTTCTGTTGTAAAAACCTGCTGATTTTCTGTTTAAAAAAAACCAAAAACTGGGACAGAACAATCCCAGAGAGATCTATTACTGGCTGAAAATTCCATTATCTAAACCAACTCTTATTTGTCTTCAGCTGTTCATCCAGAACTATGCCAGTTATGTAAATAATTGCTTACCATGCTGGTAACACTCTCTGAATGGCACATATTTCTTGAGGGTATCAGCACTGAGTTATTTGTCTTGATATTTTTAATATCCTAAGAGAAGCTCTGCGACACGGGCAGCTAAATCGATTGCTGAGGATTACATAAACGAAATTCAGTTTGCACTTCTAAAAAAAAAGTTTATGCAAAGGTCTAAAAACCACTTTCCATTGTGTTTAAAGAGAGAAAAATTTCTGTTTCTTGTAAACAAAAGAAAAACAATGCAGTGCCTTACACAGTACAAGCTAGAGGAGGAACAGTACTTTAAAATGAAGTTCTGTGAGAAAATCGTGACAATCCCTCAAAATAGAACTGCACTTCATAAACTGCTCTGACATTCTGGATCAGATCTGTAAAAATATTTAGATAGTTTAAAATGCAAACAGGCGCCGTAAGGAATTGTCATGTTCACTTCAGACACAGCTCCCCCAAATAAAAACACAATGATTGACTGGCCTTGTCATAATCCATCTGTTAGGAATTGGGAGGTGATGGGGGAGAATATATCCTTGCTTTTATTATTAAAGAATATTTGTCATTTTATAGCAAGCAGAGCAGTGCAGACAGCAGCAATTATGAACCTACAGATCATTACTTGCACAAATACCTTTACTAATCTGAACCTCTCTGTTGTAACCAGCCCAGAAAAACGAGAATAAATGGCACATGCCCTGAAATTATCACATCATTTGTGTTAGAGTACAAAAGTGGAGTCAAGCCAAGGGCTGTCGTGTTACTATAAGCAAAAGAAAGGAAGAAATTACAATAAAAGCAAAAAAACCCAATCTGCAAACGCTTGCTGGGATCCCAGCAGGTGAGCAACTGATTGTGGATCTCAAATTTGGACTAAGCTGCTGTTTCTTGTCAAGACAATGCAGAGCTGTAAGAAATAAAAGCTTCCATAAATCAGACTCGTGCTGCTTCCAGGTGCAGCTGCTCTCTCTGTGTCACTTGTTATTGCAAACTGGCAGGGAGCAGCTTCCCTTTGCTCCTGGGGATTTTCACAGAAGTGGAACTTGACTAAACCAAGGAAGCCTTTATATTTTGACCCACTGACACTCACACCATCACAGAAACACCTCCAGTCTGTATAAAAGCTCAATTAAATGCCACTGTGCCTGGGCAAGCCTCCGTGAGATTTTAAAGAGGTTATGATGACTTGCCGTGAGTTAGAGCTCAGAATATTCACTACACCAATAAACTGAGACCACATTTGGCATACATTACTTACAGCTACCTAAAAATGAGCTGCCTAATCCATTTTATTCTAGCTTTTCCTCATCATTATCACCGACAGAGAGACTGGGGAAGTCATCACAGGGAAGTTACTCCCCCCTACCTAAGACAGATGCCTCCAGTATGTGAAATAAATAACCCTTTAAACGAGTCTTGCTTAAACTGTCAAGGCAGGGAGCACAGAAAAGTACCTCAGACATGATCCCTGATGTTTAGATGGAGTATCTGATATAAGATGTGGTGGACTGATCACTACAATAGATATATATGGATATCTATATAATTGCACACACACACAAGTGCGGGTATACAGCAAGAAAAGCCAAGGTTAGGTGACTAAATTTGCATAATCCCCCCATATTTATCAGAGCAAACAGCAAGACAGGTTAAAAAGGCCAGAGATTTAAGCACACAATGGATTTCTCCTCGCTTTTCACAGCTCGCTTTGCTGTGAAGATAAGGAAACAAGGCTGGAGGGGCACTCACAGGTTGATGGATCTCGATAGGATGACAGACACAGTCAGGAGGATGCACCCATAGGGACCAACTTCAAACTGAAAAAGAAAAGGTGTTATTTTGGTGTTACCCCCTTTGTTTGTTTGTCTAGGATTCTGGTGTTATTTTGCTTGTTGTGTGTATTTTTTTTTGCCCAATCCTCCAGAAACACAAACGGAACTGAAGGCAGAAGGAACTGCTGTGATTTATGCTAAAACTGAATTTGTTGCTGTGTTTGTCAAAATGCAAGACGTGCCTATACAGTGTTTGAAACAGTGCTCAGAACACATTGTGTGAGACTAACGGACACAGAAAGTCTGGCGGCTGAACCATAATTTGTTTAATTAATATATAATTAAACGCAGTACCTGGTGTATATTCTGCTGTAGAAATACAATCAGATCCTCATATCTCGTGGCACTGTGAAGTATTAGCTGGGAAGAAATGCAAGAAGGAAAACAGGTGACTTAAAAAATAGCAACTCATTTTTATAACCTGAAAGCTGACGTGAAGTAGCCCAAACTTTCAAACTGCCTGGAAAGATCTGAACTAACAAAAGGAAATAAAGATCTAATGAAATCTACCTCTTAATGTTGTGATTTAGTATAGAATTATATCTCAGCACCTCATATATTCTGAATTTTTCAATGCTACTTCTTGATGTTTTTAAGTTTGCTGAGCAGACACTTTGATTCATTTTTAAGCATTGTTTATGCAATGAAAAACAATTCCTAGAACAGAGGAACACTGAAGCTTTAGAAGACACAGGATGGGCAAGAAGCTCAGGGGTTTGTGAGGCATTTATCCTACTCAGAGAATATGAGTATTCCTATTTCACATGAAATCCAGGAGAGCTCACAGATCCAGGCCCTCACTTCGATATTCTTTGCCTGTTTTTCCATCTTCAGATTTTTTGAGACATCCATTCCCTTGTCCAGGAGGCCAAGACCATTTCCTCCAACCACTAAAGCCTGGCTGATGGCACCACTGCTTGCAAAGACATCTGAGAGCCTCAGATGGAAACAAGGCATAAGTGGAAAGTGCTCTGCCATTTGGAGCTTCGGGAGGGGGAAAAAAAGGCAAAGAATTCTGTGTAGGACGAGAAGAAAATAGTGTCTTTTCATGCTTATGGTCAATTGGAGGGGCCCACGTTCATTCTTACTGCATGTCATTAAAAGCAGGCAGAGTTTTTAAGTTTGGAAGGTAAATGGGGGAAAAAAAATGACTTCAGAGAACCCAGCTTCCCACAGCCACCGGGACAACTCAGCGCCAGGCAGGCTACAGGATTTTATTTCCCATTGGGTTTTGGATCATAATTAATTTGATTTTAAAACGTTAGGAGAGCCATGGAAATCAGATTCATCGAACCAAAAGAGGGAAAGCAAGAAAAAGGATCTGGAGAAAGGGAGTCACACAGAGCCTTACAGTTTCTAGGATTCCATCTGCCTTGTATTTTCCTGTGGGAGTGAACTGCTGTCTTCCTGATGGCCTGAGGGGGATATTCAGACACAACTCATGTTAAAAGGAAGGAAATGGCATTAAAGAGGAGTCAACATGTTATATGAACTGAATGATGAGCCAAAGATTTGCATTATTGTTATTTTTAATGACTTTTTACACAAAGACTCTTTGTCAATAAGCTCATCTTGCAAATCAAACTTCTCTCAGTGAAACAAACACTTTATCTGTGCTGTGCTCTCCCAGTCTAACATGAATTACAAGCTCCTCCACACAGAAAGAGCATAAATATAAGTTTAAGATGTTAATGACAGATTTTATTGAAAAACATTTTTAGAGCAGTGACATTCAAACAAGCAGAAGAACATATGTAAAATATCACAGAGGAAGCAGTTTTGAGATGTCAAATATGTGAAATATCATTTGAAATGTCTTTGAATTTGCTGCTTCTATTTCAGGTCTAAGAAGGATTTCTGTGTCCCAAAGCTTCTCTGTTATTTTGCAGCTATCTTAGTTGATCTAATAAAAGAAATTAATTACGGCCACAAAACCTGACTCACTTAAAAATATCCTTTAGGTCGCAGCCAAAGCTACGGATCTAAAAGTCAGATATTTTGTGTAAAAGCAGCCTAATTGCATTGCATAAACTAAGCAGGCAAATACAGCAAAAGCAGCTTAATTCCAGCCACAATGGAATATCCTGTAGCACAGGAGCAGAATGCTGCATCTGGAAAAACAACTCCTAATAAAAAGATTTTGGAGGATTCCTACAACCAATTAAATCCACGGCATCTTTCACAACAACTCCAAAGTGTTTTGTCTATTCTGTCCCAGCTACTGGGGCAGCACACACTCCACTTTGCATTTCTCCTCAGGCCGTTTTAGGTGGCATAAATGCAGCTTAGGAGGCTTTTATATTGTAAATTATGTAGATTTGGGGCAGGTAGAGGTGTAAGAGCAGCGTGCAGTGACTAAAAGTGCTTCTCCTACTCACAGTGCCACGAGGGCTTTCTCGTGGCCCCCCGCGCGCCACAGAATGTCGGCGAGAGCCAAGGAGAGGCACTTGGTCCTGTGAGCTTCTGAGGGCTGGAGACAACTGCAGTCCAGGAAATAAAGGAGAGAGACAAGCACCAAAATGTGAGGGCAAACAGATTCATGGCAGGTTTGTCCCTAAAAGAACAAAAGCATCTTTAGAGACAGTTTTGTAGTGATTAATAACGAGGCTCCGGTGAGCTGCGTCAGAAAATCATTATTTAGGTCCCTCAGTTCTTCCACGGCTGAGGAAGAGATAACCTGGATGGCCAGAAATCCTGTGAGGTGAAGAGGGAGCTGGTATTGTCACCGGGGAGACATCCCAGGTGTAAAGGTCCAGCTGAATCCCACCTCTCTCTGGGAATTCAGTAGCAGAGTGAGAGGCCACGAGAGCACTCACTGCACGCTCCACACTGAGACTTCCCAGCGCCTACAGAGCTCTCGAGAGGGAGATGCAACTGGTGTCACCACCGGGCTTCCTGGAACCATTCTCTGAGGAGAAACCTCATTTTGGGCATTTAAGAAGGTACCTTGGCCCCTGAAGATAATCAAACCCAGTGAATGGAGCTGTAGGGAGAACAACTCTCTCCTTAGATTGCTGCAGAACAAACTGGGCACACTGGGTGGGTTTCTTCTCAAGTCAGAAGGAAAACAGGCATTGGAAGGAAGTTCATCCACCAAGGTCAGGTGTTAACAGCTCTGTGCTGCCTTTTGGGGGACCTCTACGAGTTTATATTGCTCCTAATGATGGTTTTAAGTAAACTTGCTATGTCTTTATGTTCTGTGACACTGCTCCTGTCACACAGGTGAATTTAAGTGATGAAATTCACAGTCTTTACTTCTAGGAGATCAATACTTAACCTGGTGCCTGATTTTTAAGGAATGATTAAAATAAAACTGTTTTTATCATTAAAAGCAATGGATGAAAATCAAGAGAAGGCCAAATAAGGTGTGATCAACAACAGGAACTGGTTATGCACGGATCTGTTATCACACCCTGATCTTCTAAAAGAAAGAGCTGCTCCTTCACTGAACATATTTCAAATTGCTTGGACAAAAAAGCAGATAAATGCTTCAGGGAAAAATACCATATTGGCAAATAATGGACAAGACAAGCTACTTCATCTTTAAAGCTGTAATAAAACTTCCAATACTCTCCAACAGGATTGTTTTATGTTTTAAATATCATTTTTAGTTTCTAAAGGCATCCATACTTAATTTCTTTCTGAAGTTTTTACTTCTTAACCCTTTTAAACAAATCTATGCCATAATGTTTTTGCCCACTACTAAACCTTCTCCAAAGTACCATCTGCAATAAACACTGGGCTTGCATTTTTTAAAATAAGTTGTGCCCCAAAGCCAGGACCTAAAACATTCCAGGACCAGGAGGCTAAAAGTCACAAAATGGGAAAAGTGGCAAATTTGAGAATAAAATCCAACATCCATGAGACTGAAGAAGTGGCCAAAAGATCCCACGCCCCTGGGAAGAACCTAACTGGGGTTTTCTCTAGTGGCTTCAAGAATGGCAGTCTTTGAAATTCAGATTTTATCAGTTTTAGAGCATTACCAGTGTGGGAGATGAGGACAAAACCTGTTCCCACTGTTTGAGTAAAAGATCTAATAATCCAAAAGACTAAACAAGAAACACCAAACAACAAAAAAATTAAACAGACTTTCAAGTTCCATGTCTGCCTTGAATATAATGTTCATTTAGAGAATGTTTCCCTCTCTGAAGGATGTGAGATATGGGAAATAATTGGTGAGAGTTTTCAAGTAAAAAAAAAATATAATCACAACTTTCTCTTATTGCTGCCTGTGTTCTAATGCAGACACCCAGAAATTTATGTGACTCTCAATTAATTTATGTGTCTGAGAGAGGCAGCAGGGGTGGAAGGGGACATGATAATTATTTCTTGAATGTCAAAGAAGCCTGGAATCAAACACCTCATGTGAAGTGGTTGATAATTTGAAAATCCAGGTTAGAATTAGAAAGGAATATTTATCCTCTCATTTGAAGCTCTGAAACTTCCCTTTCCTTCTGCCTGCTGAAAGCTTCTGCCCATGGCAAACACAGCATAAGAAAAGTATGTTTATCTCACGAATAAAAACCAGAAATCTTTTAAAACCATGTAGATAATACGAGGGGAAAAATAGGAGACACAAATTCTGCCAAGTAGACAGGAGAGGTTGGAGCTGGCACGAGCTGGGACACGCAGTTTAAACAACCTGGCCTCCATCCACCTATTTGGGTGCCACATTTTATTTCATTTGTGATCTCTGAACCATGCTGCAAGAGGAAAATTAACATCTCTATTTTCCCTAAGGATGACCTGAGACACAAAGGGACCAAGGAGCAGATGATCAAAGGCTGTCCTCAAAGCTGAAAGAAATTCTTGGTTTTCACAACCAGAAACAATTCTTCTGTGGAGATCCCTGGTCATAAAATCTAAGTATGCACTGAGCTTCCTGCAAAAAAAGTTTCTGAGGTTTCTCTTTTGTGTAGAAAAGAACCTTGAAAAGTCTGCCCTCATTATAATCTGAATTAGAATCCTAAAGTTTTGCAGGATAATTTCTGTCACTTCCCATCCTGCATGCTGAAGACAAATTAATGGTGCTCTACAGGCACCTGTTTCTTTCCAATACGGATGAAAACCAGCCCGAACAATGAATTTACATTAAAGGTAAGCCAGACAGCACTAAGGAATATCAACAGAGACCACAGCATTTTCCTAAACAGTTCCAAGCAGAAAAATGAGTATTTAAGGCCAAAATTTAATACAAGAGGAACATTTTTATATTGTAAGGTAATGAAGTTCAAGAAGGATCTCAGCACGAAAGCTTCTCTTCGGACTAAATCGAGGTCAGACTAATGGAGGTCACAAATAAAACAAGGTGGTGGCAGCCCAAACCAGTAAAATCATTTTCCCTCTTTAACATTCTGTTCCTTTGAGGTACAGGCAAGCTTTGCAGAATTTTTCTTTTGTAATGGACTTAATTTCTTATTGAAAACAAAAGGCAAATACATGAAAACTGGTAATAAAGTAATTTTTGAGGCATTATTTCCCAGAAATTCATTCAACAAGTCCCGTTCCTTTAGCAATGCGACAAGTACGTTATTATTACAGCAGTCCAAGCAATTTCCTTGTCAGCAGCAACACCTAATGAAATTCCTTTAAAGCAAGTAGAAAATACACAGAATATAAATTCAAATTCCATTAAGGAGTCTAAACACGAACGATCAAATACAGTTACAAGGAAAAAAAATCATTAGAACTTTTAATTTTTCAACCCTGTTGAGATTCTTAGCGTCAAACACTGGATGAACTTCACGGTCTTTCAAACCTTGATCACTTTTTTGTTTGAAATCCAATTTCCATGAGGACCTCGAGGCTAAATAATTTTCATTGGCCTCAATTCAAGCTGTTGGGTTTTTGCAGAGGTTCTTGGGTTAATCACAAGCAATTACACAAATAAGACACCAACTTCTACATTCCTACAGTTCAATGGGAAGTAAACACAAGTAAATCAGATGCTGCTTTCTTTCTCTCTCTCTCTGAAACAAAAAGAAGTTCAGTAAGTTCAAACTCAAAAGGCTCCTGAGTGGCTGCAGCAGAGAAATAAAGTTTTTTTTTCACTTCTGCAGGGAAAATTCCTGAAAATTCCCTGACTTACCGGGGGTCTTTGTTCCTGTTGCTGTCTGCAAAGATCAGCTGCTGCAGGACACAGGCTTGGACTGCAGCCAGAACTCCACATGGGCCACCCTGGGGGAAAAAGGGACACTCCATGAGCAAAAAACTGATGGATGCTGGGGAAAACCTCTGCGAGCTCCCATCCAGCCCAAGGCCATCCTTTCATCTCTCTCTTTCCAGCCATGGCTTTACAGTGCTCTCTGCGGCTCTGGGGTTTTGTGCGAGCCAATGAAAATCAGTGGTTTTAAGTGTTTTTGTGGTTCCTGCCTATTTTTCCTGAAAAGACCTAGACATCTATAACGTCAAAAGAAATGTGGGGTTTTTTCTTAAATCTAGGATATACAAACTCAAAACCTCCTGATCCCTACTGAGCTGCAGTTTAATTTTCATAGAGAAATCAAGTCTGAGCATTTTCCAAGGACTGAAAACGAGCCTTGCTCTCGTACCTCCCCTCAGCACCTCGAGTTCTCACCTGCATCACTAAACAAAGATTTCAGGTTTCAGTACAGCCCTCTGCACCAGGCAGATCTTTCTCTCTCTCTCTCTCTCTCTCTCAATCTCTCGTTGTGGAAGAGAAAGGAAACCAAGAAAGTTTGAATCTTTGAAATTATTAATGTCACTGGAAAAAATCACAATGCCGAGAAACGCCGTACTAACTTTATATTTTATGGGAAGTAGATTCACAGCTGGTTTGGGCTACACGCAGGACACAAGGCTGACATCGCAGACACCACAGTGCCACCCAGCAAACTCCTCTCAAAACCCTGCAGAATTACACAGCAAAGTGATTAAAGTGATCTATTTAATTCTCAGGTTGTCCTAAGTGCAGCACCAAGGGAAGGGGACCTGCAGGTAAGTGCAGTACGGACAGTATGGAACCCAGAAAATAACCTAATTCCTGGAACTAGGAAAGAGCTTAGATACTGACACCTTCCCATTTCTCATTTCTATTATACACACACTGCCTCTCTACAATTAGCTAAATAACTGATGAGGGAATAGTCTGAAATATATCAAGGAAAGAAGCAAGGTTTGTTTCAGTCCATCAGAGAAAGCCTCCCAGTCAAAAAAGAAATTATAAGTTCTATTCTAATTTTTTTTAATAGCCCCCACAAAAACTTAACATAAAAAAGAACCAAACAGTTATTCAGCCGAAATGAATTTTGGAAGTGAGGAGGAAATACATAAATGAGCTGAAACAGGCACAGTCTAAGCCAAACACCATTCCTGCACTGGAATTTACGGTGGGGAATTTAATGGCCAGTGAGTGGCTGGAAGTGATGAGATGTCCTTTCTCCAGCAGCAGGGGCTGGAAACACCACAGTAACATTTAATGTGTGCCAGTGACCACCCCTGCCACGGCTCCTTTTGGAGTTTAAATTAACATTTTATATCTTCTTTTTCCGCTGGGCTTTGTAAGATAAGCAGCTTTCTTCTGAGATCACCAGCCTAATGAAATATTTAACTAGACGAGGTAAGTTAATTAAACATCTTGATGACATGTTTATTAGCCATTGTCCTTGCCTCAAAGCCTCTCTTCCTCTCATTTCTGTGTAATGGTCTGCTTCTCTCAAGCCAGATAAAGATTTTCTGCATCAGCACAGAGGCTTAATGAGTGTTTTGCAAAGAGGAGCCTGCAAGTGTTTACTGAATTCCTCAGATCCCTGCTCCTGAGGGGAGAGGCCTGGTGTGGATACCCCAGGAGCACAGCCACAAAAGCATCAGGCAGCTGGGGAGGATCCATTCTTCCAAGGGATCTGTTGGATTCTGGGGGCAGCTCCACGACCCCGTGGCACGAGGGTGATCCCTGGGCTGAGCCCGTGAAACCAAGGTGAGCAACACAGAGCAGAGAGGCGTGCGAAGCACTGCAGGCTCAGCCTGCGAGCCTACACAGGCCTGAAAGGGAGAGGCCAGAGAAGTCACTGAATACCCTGGAACAGAGATCTCCATTAGCACCAAAAATGTCTCTGCTTTGAGCACGTGCTGGCCAGGCTGGCCCAAGCCATGGCACGGTGCTTTTACCAGCCGTGGTCACCACAGGGACCTGCTGGACATTCCAGCTCTGTCCACCTGCTAGATGCCACCAGGGAATTCATGAAAACCCCGCTGTAGGGAGGAGGTGGCATCTCGTGGCTGCAGGTCAGAACTACAGAAAGGTGGATGCAGGAGAGATGAGCCTTGCAAGGGTATTTGTTCCTTTTACTTTAGGAGTGAATCTCATCACCTGACCCCAACATCTTCAGGAAGTAAAAATCTCCATGTGATTTTCCGGGCAACTCTTGCTACACCTCATTTTGAGACAGATCAAGCTGCACCTTAAATTTGTTTGGCCCCACATATCATTTTTCTCTTAAACTCCACCCTTGATTTTTGCTCTTTTATTCTTTTACCACCACTAGCTTTCAGCTGCAGTGGCTCCTCTTCCTCCCTGTGAATAATTCCCCAGCACACACACACATATTTGCACACTTTTTGCAGCTCCTTCACGTTTTCCTCCATCCACCTCAAGTCTCCCATCATGACTTAACAAGGTGACATCATCCACTGGTAACCAGAGTTTAAAGAAAGAGGAAAGTCTTTAGAAAACTAATTTCTTTCCCTGCTGAAACAGGCAGCCTTTGTAAAGTCAGTGTAAAAAGCAAAGATCACTGTAAAAGTAGGAATTTACAGTACCTTTTTCTGCACGATGCCGTATTTTAGCTGTGGGATATTGTTAAACGTAAAACTCTGGATTTTCCATTCTTCACTGAAGCAACAAAGACTAGAGCCAAACAGAAGATTTTTTAATTCCTATAAAAGAAAGAAAAAAAAAATTCTCATTTTAGAAACAAATCCAAAACACAGTAATTTGCAGAAAAGAAAGGAGGAGTGTGGAAGGGTAATGACTAACTCTGTATAACCACCCTCTTCTGTTTTATCCATACTGTAAATAGCAACACTCCAATGAAAAGGAGCAATATTTTCCTTTTCCTGCCATATTCCTTCCACTCATAATGCTGGGAGCTGCTCAGCACTTGAAAATATTTATGTCTAATGTCTGGGGCACAGCTTCCCATGAAAGCATCCCAGAACATTGCCTGAAGTTTAAGAGCTAGGAGAGCAACGCCTACCAATGAGGGAGAAAAGGACCCTCTATGAGATAAATGTCAATTAAATGTTTGATTTCTCTATTTCAGGTGGCACGAATCCAAACCTTGGCCCTGAACAACTGCACACCACAACCATCCAGCATTAGCCACACTGAATAAATTGCATTCATGCTAAAGCAGGGCTCAGGAAATAAAAAAAGACTACTCAGGGCTGGTACAGTTACTCCAAACCTCTTTGATCTAGAAATTAAATTGGAAGACACCCTCGTTATTTGGTCTGGGTGTTTTTTCTCCTCTGTCTGAATGGGAAGGAAAAGTAGTTAATAATTTCAACTCTGCTCAGAAGAGGGGAGATAAGCAAGTCAGAAACAGTGATAGGTGAATAATAAACCACTGTCAGTGGAAAGGACTGGAGAATAATCACACGAATAACTGACTAGAGGCATTAAGAAAATAATACCAGCTTCATTAATTAAAGCTATTATCTGTGCTTCAAGTGGGCTGATACATGAGGGTATTTTTCTGCATTTAGGCATCCCTAAATTACTTTGTCACCTGGACAAGGAATATACTCAGGAATACAGCACATCTTCAAAATTACAACACAGAGCAACCCACTGCAGCTTTGGCTAAGGAAACTCAAATAACAACCTCACACATCTATCTCTATTTACCATAATTAGTCTTACTTTTGCAAGGGAAATATCAATTGCCTTTGATACTATTTGAAGCATGTAGAGTGTTGAAAGATCTGGGGTCTTACTAACTTCTCCAGTTGTCTCTTCATCCTCAACATCGACTGAAAAGAAAGAAAATCACAAAATGTGTTGGATGGAAAGAATCATTTCCCCCAGCACACTCAGTGCCAGGGGGGTCATCAACATGAAATTTAACACTTCTTGTCTTTATAAAAAGGAAAATACAGTTTTAGCCAGAAAGGGCAGATAAAAATACACGAGCCAGCCTTTGTTTGATTATTTCTTAATAATTTCTTTGTCTTACCTAGAAATTATAGCAAATGCAATTGCTCTAAATCAACTAAGAGTTACAAAAGAAGCCACTCCTACGTATTTATTTGGCCACAGCTGCTCTGACAACACAAAAGATGGCAAAAGCCAAAATAAAACTTGACATAACTTACCCAGCTCTAGGACTTCTTTCACCTGGTCTTCTTTATAGCCAGTGGATGTTGGAGACTTCCTACAGGGAAATTAATCAAGAAATGAACGACAAAATGTTCATTTTAAATGAGAAAAGGTGTTTGAATGAACAGTAAGAAATAGAGAGCATTCCCACACAAGGACATAACTTTTACATGTGTGTGTGTGCAAATATATATAGATATATATAAATAAATGTATGGTCTAAGAAACAAATGGTCTTAGAGAAAAGTCTTTTTCAATGGAAGAAAGCTCCAGGAGTTCATCAGGAAAAGCAGCCAGCACAGAGCAATACCCTGTGTTTGATTTGGGATTTCAGTCCTGTTCCAGCATCAATTTAATTTCATTTATGCAATATGACAGATCAGGTCATAAAATAAAATTTACATCCCTGATGGGGATCAGGATAAGATTCAAATTAGTCATTAAACCACCTGAAATATCCAAATAATGAAAGTGGGAATAGGTCTTAGACTGGCTCCTTTACCAGGGAGTTTTTAATTCACTAAGAGGGATCAGTTGTTCAACTCCTCTTGTGATTTAATTGTGTATTACACAATTAAAAGGTTAAAATTCGTAAGAATAACTACTCAAAGGACTAAGCATTTAAACCTGGCTGTGAAGTCAGAGCTGAAATAAAATGTTAGCTTTTTGGAGACGAGATGGATTTTATTCTTCCTGTTGAATTCACACCAAAATGAATTCAGAATCAAGGAAGAGTTTTGAATAACCATTTCTAAAAATGGCAAAAATGGACTTTTTTTTTCTTTTTCCCCCAAAAAAGCAATACTGTATCATTGGCTTTTGCTTTGGAAAAAGTATTGCACTGACAATCCTTTCAAAAATAGCATGGAATGATCTCCTCAGCAACATTCTTTGTATGCACGATATTACAGCAACAACTGCAGTCATGCCACATACTTTCCATGAGCTTAATTTCCTTTGCAGAGTATGAAATAATAAAACCAGAGCACAGACATATCACACTCAGGATTTGCCCAGTTTAAAGGCATTTTGGCAGCTTTCTCACTGATAGTATTTGATACTGTAGGAACAGAAATACTTCTTTTTTTATCTATAAATAAGTTCAAGGACTGAGGCAATGAAATGTGGGTGGCCCCAATTTGGGCCAGACAGAATGGAAATGAATCACCCACGTCCTAGGAACTTCAGGTAGAAATAAATGGGAGGCCCAGCAGATCAATAAAAATAAGAGGATTGAGAGCAAATTTGTGTAGTGGCATAAGCAGCACTGAGCTCCCACCGAATATTACAGTATTTTTATGTGATATAGAATTTAATAGAGTAGACTGTGGTCTATTTTACAACACAGTCAGATCTCCCCTTGGTGTTTCCTAACGTGAATTTCAGCTGAGATTCCCTTCCCACAGCTGCTTGCTACTATTTGCCTTTCTCCTGGTCAAGGAAAGGGTTTTAATGGCAATAAACTCACCAATAAAATGTTCTTCAGCCAAGTCATGCCACTTAGGCATAACCAAGAGTCACATTTTTGTTTTGTCTGAGATTGCACGCAATTCTCTCTTCTTTTCTAGTGTTTCTTCCCAGTCAACCCATTCCTATCTAATTTTGCAGGAGTTTTTAACACCTTCCAAGGCCAGGCTGGACAGCAAGCTGGTCTAGTGGGAGGTGTCCCTGCCCATGACAGGATGATTTTTAAGGTCCTTTCCAACAAAACCACTCTGTCATTCTGTGATTCTGTGATTCTGACACTTAATGCAGCTCTACAGTTTCCATTTATAAATGAAAATACAGCCACCCATGGTACAATTCACATACAGCTCACCTGGCACCAGCTTCTGTAGTGTTAATTCTCTCTGGAAAGTCTAAAAGACGTTGGTTCTACACCCATTCCAGGAAGAGCCAAGGCTGGGATGCAAAGTGCTCTGAATTCCCAAGGCTGAGAATTCCCATCAAGCTGAGGAAAGCGCTGACATCCAAGATTAATGTTGGGTGTTTTCTCCTTAAGTAGGGTATTTTTGCAGGTGGAGGTTCCCCTCCTCAAGGGGAACTTGTGTTTCTCAAAACAGCCCGGACATTTATTGCAATTTCCATTTCAGCAGAGGGCTGCTGTTCCAGGAAAATTTATTGTAGGTGTAAAACCATTCGGTTGGAACACTCAGGGAAGGGGGAAGTCATCCATCACGGCAGAAAAATGGGACAGGAAGAAAATATGCTTCATTCTAAACATACTATACAGTACTTTCTCTAAATATTTGAACATTCTTCTCTGGCCTCCAAGCATTGTAGGAAAATGGATTTACAGAGAAGAGCTGAACTCACAGAGAGGAGCTCCTTGGCACAATAATTCCACCATTTCCTATTTACACCAACACTCACAAGAGGTCAAATAAACAAAGGGGCTTAAAAATTAAACATCAGTGGCTTTAAGGTGACTGTGGTGGTAAAACTCATTTTCATTGCCAGACTATAAGAGCTTTTCTACTGGATGCAGAACAGGCAGACATATGTAATATTCTTGGAATAGTGAGTAAAATCTGCAGAGTAGGTAATTAAAAATTAACCTCTGTTGCTGTTTGCAAAAGGGTAAAAAAAGGCCATTCTATGTGGTGCAGCTTGTCACTGCTTTGGGGCACAATTATAAAATCAGAATTATTAAAAGCAATTGTAAAGATGCAAAGCACATGACCACAATCAATGCCAGGCAGTATTTTTCTATGGGGAAAAAGGTCTTGTCATGAAGATTTAATACAAATTCTATCAAGTGGAAAGTCTGGTTGACAAAGGTAACAGAAGCTCATACACTTAATTTCTCCAAATTTCCTTTCTAGTGAAGACCTGCATCTGATCTGACCTGAACATCTGCAATATAAAAAATTAACTTGTGAACAGATGACAGATTTGTGAACACTGACAGATCTAAAACAGGTAAATGAGAAACTTGTCACTGAAAGGGTCATTTCTAATAGAAGTGGTCACTTCTACTAAAAATAGGTTCTCATACGTGAATATGCATTTGTCCTGCTGAATTTTATTAACTGTGACAATTTGAAATCTTTGTTGAGAAGGTCTGTATATAAAAAAAGGATTATTATAATCACAGGTTGAGCTACAAGATGGTTTGAAGTGCCTGGTGAGTTGGGCTCATCCACAGGCTATGAATGAAGATTTATCTCCAGCTATAAAATCAGAATTATAATAAAAGTGGAGCTGCTTTGTTCCTCTTGTTCTCCACCAGAGATTTTGGAGTGTGACACCCTCACAATGGAATTTCCAAGGATCTCAGTACCACCTGTGTGAACTCACCATTATGTTCAGCAACTCAAAACTGCTGCCAGCAAAATAAGTAAGAATCAGTAAAATTTTAAAACAAGGGAAATAAAATTCCATTAAATAAAAATGCACAGCACCTACAAGACATTACATAAAGCACAGAAGAGGGTTCCCAGATTTTGGCACTCGATCAATTCACATCAGTGGAGGTGAATCCAACCCTCTGCTCCAGTCACCATCCCTAAAGCACCCACTCTGTCTGGTTTGGGCCTTCAACTCTTAGGCTATTTAATTTTTAAGGATGTGGAATATTCCTGGTCTTCCATTTCCTGTCAGAAACCTCAGATTTTTAACTGTTCAAACCACTGTAGCCTGACAGTTATTAGCAATATAAATGATCTTCCTGAAAGCTAATACCAATTGGTGAATAGGGAGATAAAAGCTTACACCGAGGATGGGGTATTCTCTTATCTCACCTTATTATAAAAAAAGGGTGAATTCAAAAAACAGGTTACTGGTGAGCCCACAGAGATTTTACCTCCTGGTAAAGTAATCTGAGGGATAAATAGGGGTAAAAAAAAATTCCTTGAGCTACTTGCACACAACTGATTGTTTTTAAGGAGCAAGTAATTCCACTGAGTCATGGAACAGTTTGAGTTGGAAGACACTTCAATGATCCTCTAAGGCAAATTCTCAACTGACTGACAGCATTTCAGGCAATGGGCTGGACCTCTCCAGGCAAACCTCCTTCCTAAAAATAAAGAAATGATACAGAAGCCATTTGTCATTTCCAGTAATTGCAAAGTGCCTCTTCCTATGGAGTGTTGGAAAAATACTAAAAGGGCAAATGGCAGCCCCACAGACATTACGCCGCGGGCTCTGCTGCCATAAATCCACTGGCACCACACGAAAGTCACAATAGTTTACAACTTTTATTTTAGGCCCTTTTCTTCCGGTCCAAGCATTATGTTAGAAAAGGTGTTACGCAACTCCAGGCACTTGAAGGTTTTCACTCCTGATTTGGCAATCACAGTCCTTCTTTTCATCCATGGGCGAGTTCAACCCATATTCCCCACGGATGAGCTCGTTTTGTTTGACAGACATTCCTCTGCTGCCTGTTGTAAGAGTCCAATCCAGACTCACTCCCTGGAGTAAGGGATCAGAACCCCTCCAGGAGGGTTTGGTTCCTCTCTCCAGGAAGGTGCGGCTGCACTGTTCTCACCGTGTTTCCTGCCTCCAAACCCACTCCAAAGCACTGGAGATGATGCAGAGCGTGGCTGAAGGACAACGCAGAGATCCCAGACAAAGGTGGAAGGAAATATGCCAACGTAATTTACTCCTGGGCCGCTCCGGCCCCGCGTTCCTTTCCGCTCCTTCGTCTGGAACGCCGCGCTCTGACTCAACTCCTGCTTCCTAGAAATGCCACCCCGGCCCAGTGCATCCTCTTCCTCTCACGGTGGGAAAAACTGAATTGATTCCTCAGGCGTTGCTCACACACACACACTGAGAATCCTGGAATCATCTGGGGCTTTCTGGCTGGTTTTAAACGAGATCGAGTCCAGAACGGCCCGGCCGTGGGAGCTCAGCCTGCATTCCACAGACAGGTTGTCCAGGTGGTGAGGACTTTTAGGAACTGCTCAACACCTCTCAGGATCAAAACTTCATTACTCACCAAATTGCCAGGTATTATTTTAGACAGAGCCATCCCATCCCACGCACCGATTTTGTACGTAACACTGAGATACTGCAGCCCACCAGGCAAACAATACAGAATATTCCTAGAAAACTTACTTTTACACCAAAATGCCCAGTAGGAAAGACTGAAGCCAGCCAAAACTGCTGGGTAAATAATGTACCTTACATAACTTTGCTGGAACTAGTTTTCCTTTCGGTTGGAAATTCAATTTTATTTTAAAAACACAGTGTTAAAACTGGAATGTTGATTAGTATTTCTCATGAAATGAGACATTCACATATTAACCTTCAACAAGCACTCAATTTTCCTGTTTCAGCCAAGAAATTACCATCAGTGCGGTCCAGAAACCTCCTGGGTTGTTTGTGCTCTGCTTTGCTGCTTTAACTGACTGAGGGAACACCAAATCCTGCTCAGGACTTGCTCAGATTCTCATGGCCAATGTTCTGTGCCAAGCTCCTAATGCAGATCAGCACAGATTGTGGCTGGGGGTGATGCAGGATTAAAAGATAGGAGAGGATCTTTGCAGTTTTAGGCACTCAACCATCCGTAATTGACAGCTATTGGCTTGGTCCTCACATAGAAAATAAGCTTTTTTTATTCCTGTTAATAACAGAGAGCATGAGTATCAATCCTTTAAGGACCATAACGCTTTCAAAATATTATTTGGAAAGCACTATGGTCCTTATAATATTTATAGAATAATATTTTGAAAGTGCCAGATATCTAAAAGAATAAAAAACCAAAACAATCCTGAGTGTATTTGTAAAGGACTTAAGGGATTTTTTTGAAGATCTGTATTTTTTTCCTCTAGGGATTTCCTATTTCTATAAAGAAGTTTTCAGGGCCTTTATTTTTTGGAAAATATAAAAGAGAAAAAGTAGAATTTTCACTAACACGATGGGTTCACCTGCACTGTGATTTTATAATGCTGAGGACCAGGCCAGGAGCAGAAGGCGACAGTTCTTGCCCTGTTATCTGTGAGAGTCACAGTGTGACAATGTTAGAGAAACCCTTAAATACATGGAGGAAATAGAAAACAAATCAGTAAAACCTAACAGAAAAACAACAGCAAAAGTTCAGAGCAGGAACGATAAAAATATTCAGCAGACAGTACAAGCTTTAGACAAAAAATGCCTAAAGGAACATGAAAAATATTCAGAGTATTTTAACAGAGGTGAGTATGTAGCAAAGGAACAGAAACACCAGTCGAAAATCAACTTCAGCCGTGGATAACAGGGCAAAAAATAGCAAATGGAAGGTGAATACAACAAAAAAAATTCCTTCTAGTAAGGACTGCTAGAAACTGGAATGTATTATCAGGGGAGAGGTGTCACTGGAGTCAGTTAAGACTGCACCAGACAAAACCTGGAAAAAAGTATTACAGTAAATATAAATATATATAGCAGTGATTAATCATAGAAAGAAATGACCTTAAAAGTTCTTTTCCATCCGTAATTTCTAAGATTTATGAAACACGAGTAATGTTCCACTTGGTGTCTGTGCAATTCCCTAACCCAACCCCATCCGTGTTAGAATGCAGGGCACTGCTAGAAAAAGGCCTTCTTACCAAATAACGAGGGATATTTTGGGAATGGGAAGCACGAAAGAGTGCCCAGCTGAGGGGAACTATGGCAGGAAGAGAAACCCTGGCTCTGAGCTCACCCTGGCTCTGAGCTCACCCTGGCTCTGAGCTCACCAGCACTTTCCTGGTGGTGGAGCCGAAGCGCCCGGGAGAGGCTCAGCCTTGGGTTGGAAAAGGCACCTGAAGCCAAGTTCCAGAGGCACGAACCAGCCCCTGGTGCCTGGAATACTCCTCTGCACTGGCAGGATGCTGGCAGGAGAGCAGCAGCACAGCCAGGCTGCAGCCAGCACGGCTGGCCGGGCGCAGGGGGTGAGGCAGGCGCAGTCGGGGCCGGGTAATTCAGGTGATTGCTCACAATGGAAGGATGAGTGCAGAATCCATCATCCTCCCTGCTCCTGGAACTGCACACATCTCTGCCTCTGGACAATGGCATTCACTGCTGCATCCCTCTGCCTGCTAATGGCAGCAGGAAATTTCTGTTCTGGCGTCACGATACTCCCAATTCTTTGTCCCTGTCCGATTCTGAGCCATTCCCTTTGAGTTCCTAGGAAATACCCTTAACTTCAGGTCCTGATTGCAAAGTCCTTTTGTTCCCTTGGTCCAGTTTTACCCTTCTTCTCTGATTTCAGTGCTCTGATCCTGATTTTATGCTGTTTTTCTTGGAATGGGAGAAGGGAAGTTGGTTGGCTCTATATGTGAAAACCAGAATTTCACGCATCACATGTTCCTCTTCTTCTTCTTAACTACAGAAGAGAAATGGAGCTGTACAGGCCAAATCTGCCCATCTAACTCAGCAAAAGGTGGTTCCACCCTACTGAAGAACTGCCAGCTCAAATTTACTCATCGAGAAATTATTTATTCAGATGACAACTGGGGGGTTTCCACAGCACTACCACATTTTGCACTGACAGACTTCAGGAAATATGGAAAATTAGGAGAGCACTTCAACTCCAGAGGCTGCAGGAGCAACAACTGCAACACATTTCTGTAGCCAAGACAAAAGCTGTTTCTCAGCTGTTCTGAAGTGGGTTTTTCTTGCCTTTCCCCAGTTTTGGGGGAAAAAATACCTTGTTTGCTCAAGCTGTGAAATGGGGAAATCTTGACCTTCTAACCCCATGTAACCTTCCCAAAAAAGTCATTATTCATCGTGGTTTTTTCTGGAAAAGCAATAGAAAGTCTTTAATGCAATGACAGGCATCAATTTCAACACCCATTTATTTTTTTACCATTTCTAAAGATCATGAATTCTGTTCCACTCATTCTTTATTCTGTGTGCTCAGGTTAATGACAAATATTCCCCTCCAGCAGGGGATTCAGCACTTAGGAGAATCACAGAATGATTTAGAGGTCGCCTGGCCCAACCCCACCTCAAAACAAGCAGAGAACCTTTCCTTGCTGCCATTCAAGGCTCTGCCCAGGATAAAAGACTCAGGAAAGTCTTTAATAATCAGCCACCTGTGACCTGAGTACCTCAACATCATCTCTCCCAAGTACCTATGGATATTAAGAAACTATAGGTACAGCAAATTTTAGGTGCAATCATGGATTAGTCACTTGGAATGGGTACTTTTAGATTTAGGTTTTTATTCCCTTAAAAAAAAAAAAATAGTGAGTAATCCATGTTTTACTTGGCCATGCACACAACCGAGAGGAACAGGGACTCAACAAAAATAAAGAGGAATACTCCTTGGAAGATGAACCTTAAACACCAGCATCAAAATGACCTGAAAGGGGTTTCAAATTCTCTACTGAAGTGGCACTGAGACATAAATGTTGTTTTTAATTTGTTAAGTTAAATAAAATTGCTGTGAAGGAGCATGGAGGAATTCCTGACATCATTCTGTATAAACGTGTGTGCACTGCTTGTACGACATCACCACGTCCCAGCATTCAAAGGCTGGCTGCAAATGAAATGGAGACTCCCTTTTTCCAGGGAATCACATGGAAAAGACAGGGGGCCACGGGTACAAATTACTCCTGGGGATATTCCAGTTGGACACAAGAGGAAGATTTCTCATGAGAACTATCAGCCATTGGAACCATCCCCCAGGGAAAAGTGGTGAATTCCCAAACCCTGGGCACTTTTAGGATTTGGCTGGACAGAGTGCTGGGTCACCTTGTCTAGACTGTGCTTTTGCCAAGAAAGGTTGGACCAGGTGATCCTTGAGGTCCCTTCCAACCTGGTGTTGTGGGATTCTGTGAATTGAGAAATTAAATTGGCTGCTGTCAGCTTACAGCTGAGGATAAATGAAGATTTGCTGCCACCTACATATTGCTTTTCTCCTGGATTAATTAAAAACAAAAATTCTAAAAAAAAAAAAACCCACCTGTAGAATCTGGGTAGGTATGCAAACTCTACAGTATGTTATTATTTTTAAATGAAATAACCCTTCATGACTTGGCAAAAAATACAATCATGACATAAAGAACCATCACTGACCCCTGTAATTTCTTTCATTAAAAGGTGTGAGTCGAAATGCTGTGCATCTGCATTTCCCCAGGATATTTTGATAGCCAGGTATTCTTTTAAAGCATGGCAGTGGTTTTACTCCCAGTTTTTTCCCATATGTTTGCACAGGATGCCTGCAGCCTGTATGCTGTAACAGCACTTTTGACATGGGAGAAAAGAGAATAAAAAAGTAAAGCAAATGGAAGGGAAAATAAGATTTATCTTTAGTTTTCTATGGGAAACAAAACCAGAATTGCAGATGCTGTGAATGAACCAGCTGTGGTTAATCCTATAGAGGTTTTCAGCTGCTCATCTAAATACCTAAGATTAATTTATGTCAGGTAACAGAGAATGGAAGAGGATCTAGACAAATATCTGCTCCCACATTGTAATGTTTCATTCTTTAAAATGCTCAATCACTTTGGCCAAAAACTTCAGGGCTCCCAAACACTGCAGGATTTTGCTGAAGGGAAATAAAAGTCTTGCAAGAGCCAGGCCTTATATTGTGGGTGTTTATTTGGAGTCTCTGCTCCTTCCCCTGAACTCCAGGAGTCTCAGCAGCCCTGCTGGATTCTGTGGGTGTTTCCAGGTGCTCAGAGCTCAGCATGGATTCAAACTCACCCTGACCGGCAGGAATGAACCCGTGTTCCTCTGGAAACAGGCTCTGCTTAGCAAAGGGCTCCCTCTCCTGCTCCTGCTGAGACCACACCAGCTGTCTGAGGGAAGGGAATTGTTTCCAATCCCTCTCTGCAGGGATGGAGCACAGACAGGACGGCAGCACATGGCACAGAGTGTGCTGTGGGACACCCCCTTTCCAGCCCAGCTTCTCCTTTTCAGCTCTTACTGCCAAAGGTTGGGAAGTGTCAGCGTGTCCAACCACATCTGAGTGAACCACAGAATTACAGAATTGTTAGGGCTGGAAAAGATCTCTCAGACCATCGAGTCCAACCAGTAACGCAGCACTGCCATGTTCGCCACTAAACCCCGTCCCCAGACACCACATCCACTCATCTTCTGAACACTTCCAGAGATGGTGACTGCACCACTGCCCTGGGCAGCCTCTTCCAATGCCTGGCCAGCCTTTCAGTGGAAAAATTTTCCTTAATATCCAAACTAACCCTCCCCTGGCCCAATTCAAGGCCGTTCCCTCTCCTCCTGTCCCTGTTCCCTGGGAGCTGAGCCCGACCCCCCCTGGCTGCCCCCTCCTGTCAGGGAGTTGTGCAGAGCCACAAGGTCCCCCCTGAGCCTCCTTTTCTCCAGGCTGAGCCCCTTTCCCAGCTCCCTCAGCTGCTCCTGGGGCTCCAGCCCCTTCCCTAGCTCCCTTCCCTAGCTGCCTTCCCTTCTCTGGACTCACTCCAGCCCCTCGATGTCCTTCTTGCCGCGAGAGGCCCAAAAGTGACCCCAGGACTGGAGGTGCGGCCTCAGCAGTGCTGAGCGCAGGGGACAATCACAGCCCTGGTGCTGCTGCCACACCACTGCTGACCCAGGCCAGGTGCCACCGCCCTTCCTGCTCATCCGGGCACTCGTGGCTCACGTTCAGCCACTGCCACCAGCACCCCCAAGGCCCCTTCCCACTGGGCAGCTTTCCAAGCCTGTGGTGCTGGCTGGGATGGCTGTGACCCCCGTGTAGGACCCGGCCGCTAACAAGTGAGGTTTGTACCAGAGTTTTTCACTGGTTTTTCCCAAAGGATTCCATCCAGCCCACCACTGCCTCGGAGGCTCATCCATAATGAACTACACGTCCATTGATTATCAAATACCAGGAATACACTCAATATTCTCAGCCTCACTGGGGAACTGCCAGGCTGCTGAAGCTCTCTTCTCTACCTCAGTTAATGCTGAGTGTGAGGTGAAAAACCACCCTGAGAGTGAAAAGGATGAAGTGATGGGGCAGCAGTACCTTTTAGTCTCAGTCAAGCTGCATGAAAACAGAGTTTTAAGACTTTAGACTGTAGTACTTTGGCCTATTAAACAGTAATCTTTTACCGATTAAGTCAGCCAACACACTGTGGAATGCTGGCAACTATTTTCAGTTGACTTTTGGTTCCAGATAGGAGACAAGTGCCACTTCTGGCCCATCTGCAGCTCCAGCAGATCCCCAGTTTGATAACTCCCACAGCCTCTAACACAAATATGGAGAGACCTAATGTATAACTGCTTCCTTCTCAACAAGGCCTCAGCATGGGGTATCTCAGACTCATAAGAAATTAAACTGGCAAACAAAATAGCAATAATAATTTTAAGAAATGGACTGTGGTTTTAGTGTATAAATAAAATGCCATGCCTCCCACTCTTAAATCTTACCCAGAAAGAAAAATATTAAAAAAAGATCAATTAAGAATATAAGAGAGAGAAAAGCCAAAATTATATATCTGGAGCTCACAGAAGGAGACACTTCTAAAACTTTTATATCATGAAATAGTGCAGAACAACAATAAAAAATCTGGTTTATCATAATATTCCCAGAAATATTCTCACCTGTGGCCTGACAACCGACTCTCAGTTTGCTTGAGGGATCTTTCCTTCTTTTCTCTGCCAGCCCCTGAATGTCTGTGAGGGGCACTCACTTTAAGGCTTTTCTCACTGCTGTCTGCACCAGAGCTTGGAAGTGGTTTTCTTTCTTCTGTCTTGGCCCTCTCTTTCTCAGACAGCAGCTTGGAAAAAAAGTCATCTGGATCTTTGGGGCTGCTCCGTGGTTTTTCAGAGGCAGGGCTGGTGTGCGAGCCTGGCACGGTCTTCGATGCAAATTCCACGTGGGATTTTGTTGGAGATTCTTTGCTTTCCTGAAAATCAGTGCTCGGGGCACTCAGGTCGTGCTCCTCGTGCTCTTCACCCCCGAGCTGTGCTGTGCTGCTGATCGTGGATCGTTTGGAAAGTCTCCTTTTTTGGGGATCCTGGAAAAAAGCGCCGTGAAAGCCACAGATTAAAATGTTACCATCTTTAAATAAACACGACAAGCAAAGGAAAGCTCTAGCACCGACCTCTGAGCTAACTTACTCATTTATTTTTAGGAATCATCTTAATGGAGTAAATCAGATTTTTAAAAAAATCAGTAATAAATAAGACAAACACTTCCACTTAAAATTTGACCAGTATTAAAGATGCTACCTATCATTAAAATATCCTCTTCTTTACCCACAAAAATCAACAAAATACCTTCTAAAAGCTTATCTTGGGGTTGCATCCAACTCAGGAATTGAAGACATGTAAGACATTTACTGGTATCTACCACTACAGGTATCTACTCTTTATTTCTAAATCAGAGACATTTATAAATACCCAACTAATTCATTTGATTTCCCTATGCTCTTCAGCACTACCTAAATGCCAAAGTTAAAATACTGTTAAAATATTTCAATTTATCATTATCACAAGTTTCATTTTACATTGGAAAAGTCCCTGCCATTATATAAAAGAAGCATAAAGGAAAAAAAAAAATAGCCAAGAAATTTTTAACTGTGGTTTGAAAGCACTTCTTGATGGAATATGGTCTGATTTGATCAATTCAGAAACATATTTTGAACTGAACGCAATTTTCAGTTCCAAACTGCTACTGATTAAATGTGGGGTCTTGGAAAAACCAGAGTAAAACAGATACTGTGCAGGTAAAAAAGCAATTTTCATGGGAAAATGGAAAACCAAATCTGTCAAGAGGTTTCAAGAATGGGGAAGATTTACAAAGGAATTCAGTGACCTGAGATCACAGACGTGCAGGGGGTCTGCTGCCTGCAGTGGTTATGTCTGAAATTCTGAATGAAGCAGAACAATCTCCCTAACTTACCACTTCTTTTCAGCCTGCAGATTTAATGGATTATCATGCAGGAGTCATTTGAACATTATTTGCGAATGATTTTTATCCCAGCAGGCTGGAGATAAAATCCCTGGGCAAGCCAAATATTTTGTTAAGTGTTGGGAATCACCTCTGGTGGACTTGCTACCGGCCCTGCCATCATTCCCCTGGCAATGAGACCAGCCCTGGGCCTTGACTTCTCCTTCCCTGTGGATTTCAGCTCCTCAGAAATTGGAGCTGCTTTTAAATCCTCTCGACTGTCTTTTAACTTCTTGTCGCAAGCACAGGGTAAGGTGCTGCTGTGGGTTGTCCCTGTGTGGCATTTTTCACTCCTGTGCTGATGTTTTCTGGGTGGAGGGATTTTATCCAGTGGATTCTCAACATCATACCTAGAGGGAAGAAAGAGCAAAAGCTTGAAACAGCAAAGTAATGCACAAGGAAATTAATAAAACCAGCTAATTAAAGCACTGCTGTCAAATTAAGCAACATTTTATCTCAAAGTTGTAATCAAATGCAGTCACTTTACACTTAAACACCTGGATGTAGGACTTCAGGACATTATTTCAGTACCATTATTACGTGTCACGATTGGTTATATGTGTAACACAACCCCATGCTTTCCTATTTTGATGTAAAATGGGTTCAAACTGAAAGAGGGGCAATTTATATGAGATATTAGAAAGAAATTGTTCCCTGTGAGGGTGGGGAGGCCCTGGCACAGATTTCCCAGAGCAGCTGTGGCTGCCCCATCCCTTGAAGTGTCCAAGGCCAGGCTGGACAGGGCTTGGAGCAGCCTGGGATAGTGGAAGGTGTCCCTGCCCACGGCAGGGGTTTGGAATGAGATGATCTTCTATGTCCCTTGCAGCCCAAACCATTCTGTGGTTTTATGATTGTGTATCATAGCACAAAGTACAGTTTATACATTATACCAGACAGGTCCTAACCTACAACCAGTGGTTCCCATTCCTTCTCCATCTGTTTGGAAATTTGTTAGCACTTTTGCTCACATGCTCTGTTCTCCAGTAACTTAGACTGCCTCTGCTGACCCCTCTCACTCTTTGTTCACCTGTAGAACACCTATTTTAGTCCAAAAAGAAAGGCACTTTTGTGATGGAAATTATTTTACTGAGTAGTTCCCAATTCTGTGTCCGTTTATAACTTTATATTCTGTGTAACCCAAAAACACTCGCCTTCCTTAATACAAGGAAACAAATCCCTGGATTTGTTTTTCACTCTGGGATGTTTTCCTCCATCCTAATTCATTGTAAAGCCACTCCATAAACTGAAACCTCTCGTACAACAAAAATGTTCCTTTTATTTAACCTGTTTTTCCAGGAGTGTGTCTCGTGTTGTGGGGACAGGCTGTGAATGTGAACTGAAGGGAGCACGATCTGCCCCTGGAATCATCAGGAAAAGTAAGGACTGCTACTCCTGACCCAGCTCCACATAACCCCTCATTGCCACGGGGTGCTGGCTTAGAGACTGTTTTAACAGTTACAGACACTCACACAAACCTCCAAGAGGAAAGTTAAAAGGAAAGCAGACTCGTTAATAAGGAACTGTGCAGAGTCCTGTCTGATTATACTCTCCACCCCCGCAAACATCGTTAAAAATTACCCAGGTAGCTGAAATTAAAACTGATTTCAGGCACTGGCTGGCTGACCTTGGCAATCCCTGATTTTCCCTTGCCCAGAGGGGATGCCCAGATGACCCTCAGGGCAGAGGGCAGGGTTAGATGGGATATTAGGAAGAAAATTCTTCCCTGTGAGGGTGGGGAGGCCCTGGCACAGGGTGCCCAGAGAAGCTGTGGCTGCCCCTGGATCCCTGGAAGCATCTAAGGTGAAGTTGGATGAGGCTTGGAGCAACCTGGGATGGAGGAAGGGGATGGAATGAGATGATCTTCAAGGTCCCTTCCAATGTTAACACCGCTGGGCGCTGCTGTGCCTTCCCAGAGCAGTGTCGGGGACTCCTCTGTGGGAAAAAACCATAAAAGGGAAAGAAAATGGGACCAAAAAAAAAAGAGGAAGAGAAAAGGAAAAGAGGAAAAAAGCCTTTGCATTGCCTCCTTTTCCAGTGCTGCTTCTGAGCTCAACTTAAAACACCTTGGCTTTCTTCCCCTATAAGAAATGACTTCATGGGTTTTTTCCAAGCACTGATGCTCAGACTTGGCTGCTTTGAGCATGCTGCATTTAGGATGAAGAATAAAACCTGATTAATTCCCTGAGGGTGGAGGCTGGGGAGCTCAATTATACTTCTGTGCCCATTTTAAAAGCTTTCTGTGGAAGTACAAGGCTGTTAATCCTCTCTGAGGCACTAACAAATGAAAAACTTGGCTACACACTATTTTCAGGTATTCTGCAAGGTCTGAATGTACACTATTTGTAACAACACTGAATTTAAGACAGCAAACCTTGCTTTTGCTTGTGTAGGGCACGTATATACCTGTAGTTTGAGCACAGGTGGTTTGTTTCACCTCCAAACCTCCTTCAATTTGAGTATTTCCAATGTAAAAGGCATAAAATCTCCTGTTTCTATGTGCTTCTGTGACTGAAAGATGCAATTGAGGTTATCAGTCTTTACAACTGACAGGGAACATAAAAGATCATTTTTGAAGGGTGGCTTGCACAGGAGATTTTAACAATTTGGAAAGTTAAGTGTTGTGTTACGAAGACAACTAATAAAACATAGTCCAGCTGAACATATAAATGATAAAACATTTAACAGTATTTCCCTTAACTAAGAAAAAATGAGTGAAAACACAGGGCAAAGAGAAATAAATCAGACTGTACCTGGAGGCGTGCGTTTTGCTTTCATCCAGAGCACTGGCATTCCCAGGATCCTCATCCGGGAGGTCAGGTGGGTGGGATGCTGAGCTCTTACTCTGAGGAGTTGACAGAGCAGAGCTGGAACCACTGCTCCTGGAAGTCCCACGGTGCTCCAGGAAGTAATTAGTAATAATTTCAAGCAGTGTTTTCAGTGGGTTCTCCTTTGCCTGGCCAAAAAGAGAAATAAAGTTCTTGGTGACTATTGAAACGCTGTGTTAGTCTGGCTGCAGGGTATTATTTTTACACTGCACAGCAACTGAACATTTTAACTGTTTCCTAGAGTCACCTGTGGGTGTAGCCCAGGAGGGACTGCACAAACAATCCAGGGAACTGCAAGATGGCAGCTAGACACCGTCAAGAGCTCCAAGGTGCTGCTGTGTTAAGTGAAGGAAGCATGACACAAAAAAGCAACCTGTCACAGTGATTTCTGACCCTCATTTTAGCTAAATGTTCCAAAGCGTGGTAACTGTGTTAGAATGCACCTTTTTTACACTGAGAGAGGGTTTTTTGAAGTGACATTTATAGACTGACATGAAGATACCAAAGGCATCGTGGTGCTTCAAGTCATGAGTGAACTGTTTATATCGCAATTCCAAGAATAATAAATTCCAGAAGTGTGATTTTCATCTGCTGTGCCATATATAAAGCCGCAGATAGAAATGGACATGCAAGGATACTCCCACAATTGGGGAAGCACCATGTATTCCCTCACCTTGTTCTGTCTGTACAAGGAGTGCAGGTGCAGGACGTTCCGGAGCTCATTCCTGTTATTGATGCTGAGCGCAGAGCGGGGCAGCTCCCGGTCCATGGTGGTGATGGTTTTCTTCAAACCCTGAGAAGGAAAAGTGTCAGACCCCAAATCTTTCACTCTCGGTTTCGTTGGGTGTGACACAAAACTTGTGGATGGCAGCAATTTGTAACCAGGTAACCCTCGGAGCCCGTGCTGTAATGGTACAATCTTGAATTATCACGGATGTGAAAATAATTAAGGTGGCTACGTGAGATGGAAATTACTGAACACAGAAAAGCAGAAACCTCTATGCAGGTGACTTCAGCTGCTAAACAGCCTCCTAAGACTGATGGTCTGTATGAAAGGCCCTGAGCTGAAGTTATTCCAGCCAGCCTCAGGTTGGAAATCAGTCAGATCTGCACAGCATCAGCTGGTCTGGGCTCTTCAAACCTCGACTTTCAGTCTGTGGTCAGCACCTATGGGCACCTCAGAGACAAAATCTATGGGCCTCTCACTTTCTGGAGGGAGAGACTGATTTATTGGGAGCTGGATCCCAAACTAATTTAAGTGATACAACACAAGGCTACTATTTTGAGAGAGAAAGCCCCGATTCCTTCTCTGGAGGGCTACTGTCACAACAAAGGATTTATTTTTCTGCTGACAGAGCGTCTGGCTCAGATTTACGAAATTAAGGGCAAGTTGTGATAAATAAATGATCATTATCCCTGCAGGCTCTGATGTGTGTGAAAGATTCGGGGGGAGCAGAAGCACAAAGGATTATCCATGCCCCTTGTTTTGAAAACGTGAATTTGGAGATGGGATGCAAAACATGGGACTGAGGTTTGTGCAGCACTTAATGAGACAGTGGCTGCTTAATTTTTTATATATGACAATCATTCCTGACACTGGGGATATTTTCTTAGGATTGAACATAAACACAAAGTAATAGGCACTGCTACATAGAAATGTGAAGGTGGTTTCCAGTCTGCTCAATCCCACACTCCCCGCACCCCTGTGTGGTCCTAAATTCCCTTTATAATATTGTTTGTGACAGGTACAAGGGCCTCTTTCCTCTCCTTATCTCAATTCTCTCCCCCCCCCAAAAAATGGGTTTTCTGCTGAGTTATTACTGAAAATTGGGGGAAAAAAAATACAGCTTAACAGTTTCTCTAAAACTGTTACCTTTTGCCTTTAAAAAAAATAATAAATTAGGCTTTGTACGCCTCTTGCAAACAGAAGGACAACAGCAAAACAGGAGTGAAAAAAAAGCAAAAAAAAAATTAAAAAATCAAATAAACAAGCTTAAACTGCAAACAACGAGAAAAACCAAACTGAAAGTGCGTTTCTTGATTTAATTTCCAGCCTGGCAGGCGTGCGTGGGTAAGGATGGGCTTCCCCCGAGCGGGAGGAAGCGGCTCCATCGCCGGGAATGAAAGGGCACTGTGGGAGATGTAGTCCAGCTGCTCAGCCCAGAGCCTCCCACCCTTCACATCCAGCTGATTGCAGCCTGCAACAAGCCCCCCAGCATCCCTCAGTTTTCCCAGTCCTTCCCATTTTCCCCGGTGCCATCCCCTCCGGGAGCTCAGCTGGGAGAAAAGCGAGGCAAGTTTACCTTTCTACTGAGAAACTCTCTCACCAGTGATGCGGCCACTTCTTCCACGAAGGCGCTGTCCATGTTTTAGCCCCCCAAAAAGCGGTTTTGGGGTGCGGGGATGCTGCTCAGTCCATGGCAGCCCGGCGGCATCGCCGCTGCCCGGGGTGGCCGCAGCGGCACGGAGCCCGCAGGGATGTTGCCGTGGGTACCATGTCATCGGAAGCTGGGACAACTCCTCCCCCTGGGAAGGGAGGGAAGGAGGGAGGAAGGAAGGAAGCCGGACGGAGTTTTGGGATGGAGGGAGGTCGTAGGGAGCCGGCTGGGTGGTTGTTTTAAATGAGAAAAAAAAAAAATAATAATAACTCAAATAATAAAAATATTTAATTAAGGAATGTTCAGTTTGAGCGAGGGAACGGATTTCTTTCTTTATTTTTAATAACTATACGTAGTTAAATGCAGTTGAATACTTCAGTGCTAATGCAACTTTTAACCGTGCGTGTGCCTTTAGTAAAGCAGCGGTCTCTGCATAGAACTGCATAAAACAAAAGAACATATGCAAAAATGAAAAAAAAATTGCAGCGGCTAAATTAAGCTGAATCTCTCACACTGGCAGTGTCTGGGGTGGGAGATTCATCAGCTGAGTCTTTGCTTTCAGGTTATAGCTACATTAGGCAATAGTATAATGTGGTCAAGGCTGAGACTGAGTGACACTTTAAGGCTTGCAGATCTGATTAAGGTACCCCGTGCCCTTGGGTATTGAGATTCTACAACCTGGCAAGCCCCTTCCAAAACTTGGCCACTCTTATGTGGGTAATTTTCCCTATCTGTTTCAAATTTCCCTTGCTACATCTGGCTGTTCTGTCTCACCCCTTTAACTGCGCCCTCCGAGGTGAGTCTGGCTCTGTCTTGTACTTAACCCACATTCAGTAGTTGTGTACAGCCTACAAAGCCTTTCCAAGTCTTGTATTCCCTTATTTTCACCGAATGATGCGTGGCCTCCATCCGAATCCCTCTGATGACCTGATGGTCAGTCAGAGCTCGAGGCAATGCAGTGGTTGCTGCTCCAACATCACGTCAGGTACAGGCTGGAGCTCTCACTGTAGTATACATGACCTGGCTTGCTGTGTCCTTTCCCCTTCAGAGCTCCCTAAATATTTCCAGGTGTTTTGTTAAGCTCAATTGCTTCTCTGACTTAAGTTTTGGAATACGGTAGGTTTTCCCAGCGTTGTTTCATTTATCTCAGGGCAGCCTGGAAGTGATTTTGCATGAGTTTGTGATGTCCTCCTCCAGAGAAGCTGTGGCCCACTGGTCCTTATAGCCTCCAGCCCTGTAAGCTGCATCCCTGCCCCTGGGAAAGACCTTCTGGAGGCCAGGTCATGGAGGTTGTATTCGGAACAGGCTGAGTCTTTTGCCAAGTTAAGCTGAGTCTGAGGTGTTTTCTGCAGAGCTGCTGTGGTGGACTACAGGCCTTGCGTTAACCACCTGCTCGACTTTTTGGAGATGAGATTCACATTCTCTGAGATTCCCTTTCTCCAAGGCCTTCTGAATGATTTTTGGTTGCATTGACTGGCGGCATCTGCCGAGGTGTGATGCTCTTGAGGCACAGGGGTGCCAGCCCACCTCACCCCTGTGGGCCCATAAATTTGAATATTCTTCACGTCAGGGGCAGCCTCCTCCAGTGCAGCAAGCCCAGTTTGGCAGCAGGATGCTCTGTAATCGACAGACAAGAAACCAGCTTGCCGTGGTTTCACTGAGCTCTGACCCGTGCCCCTGCGCACTTAATCACTTTTTTCTTCAGCCGTCAGCTGCATCCCACCTGCTCCAGTTTCCAGCATCTTCACGGCTGCTGCAGAGGGATTCTTGAGGCACATTTCCCGAATATCCCAAATCTCTGTCTGAGCAAAGGGCTACACTCCGGGGACGTGGTGCTCCTGTCTGTGCAGGTGTGTTAATCAACAAGAACTGGCGCTGCCTTACAGGCTTCTGGCTTTAATCAGTCCTGGAGCTCACAAGTGTCCCTGTCCCAGCTCCAGGGTCCCAGTGGGTGGCGGTTGCGGCAGGCACGTGGAGCTCACCTGCTGTCACACAGCAGCTGGGGCTGTAGGACCGTTTGGCTGGTTCAGCATCACCAGCTACTGATCATATGCAGTCTGAAAACATTCTTCTGGTTAGGGGCTAAGGGAGATGCTTCCAGTCATGTGACAGTTCCAGCAAGCCAGCAAATGGGAGGTCTGGAAAGGCTTCTTAAAGTTTTCTTTGAGCATTGTGGTGTCTGTAAATGCCATTATTTTCCAGAGTGGGTAGCACTCGATGAGTGTAATAGCTCTGGCTTCTAAGAGGCACCTGCAGTTGGCTGACAACTTTTTGCTAGAGAATTTGGAACACGATAAAGCCTGATACTAATGCAAAGTAATTAGAACAAAAATAATTATGTATGGCTTGTATAATTGCACACAGCTACATGTGTGCTGCAGTTTGTTGACTCCCTTTGGTTTCTGCTCTGTGCTTTGGAGAACATAATTGCACTTAAGCTTGGTGTTTTATACTCTATTTAAGGTGATCTTTATTTGTCTAGTTAATGTTCCTGTGGTTTTTCGTAGCAATGCAGAACATTACATTGTGTGTAACAGCAGAAAGTGAAATGTATCAAAAGAAATTGAAATGTGAAATCCAGCAACTTTTTGTGAATAAAAGGCATTTTTGTAAATAGAGAGTTGGAGAGTGGCTGATTTGTACAGGAAAGGAGTTGGATGTTATTTGCGGTGATGAACAAGAAAGTTGGTTGATCACCTTGTTGTCAAAGCAATTTTTTTTGGTCCACAATTGTTTCTTTTCCAATTGGCTGTCTGGTTTTTTCAGCACTTAGCTTGTTCAGAGGAGTTGAGGGGCAAATGAGTTAAAAGCACGAGAAAGAAACAGATGAGTCAGACCTCTGGGTACACACAGAGCCACAGAATAGAGAGTAACTTACCTGGGACAGTAGTTGGAACTCAGGTTTGATGAGGACACAGGACAGAGTGCACTGACCACAGGCACAAAGACAGACACGCTGGCCAGCCCTGGCTGCACACAGCCAGCCCCTTCTAACTCCTGACCTTTCTGTTTTCCTCGTGCCAGGGGTACCAAAAATGTGTGTGGCATTTCCCATGCACAGATCATGGAGATGTGACCTAATGTGATCTAAACCCCTCAGAGCCGAGGGGGCGAATAATTCCCCTCAGGCATTTTTCCTCAATTAACAGCCCATGCTCCTTTTAGATGCTGTCAGCTGCCTTTGCTGCCAGGACACGTCACTTGCTGACTACCAAGACTTCCACATCCTTTCCCACGGACTACTCCCAATAACCACCATCTCCTTCATGCACTCAGAAATCTGTTCTGGGAGGGCTCATTTCATCATTTCCCCACGAACCAAAGGGAAGCTGAGTACCTTGTGGGTCCCTGGGTAGAATTTTTGGCCTCTTTTTGAAGCAGCTGCAACATTTGTCTTTCACCAGTGCCTGAGGACCTTCCTAGGTGCCCGCAACTGTTCAAAGATGCTGGACAGCAGCCCTGCTGTGATCCCAGTCATGGGTATGAGAGAAGCAGAACTTCTTTTAGCCCTTAAAATATTCTACAAACATGAACTGTGGGTGAGCTCTTGCTTTTCTGACATCATCTCCACGTGCCTTGGCAGCATTTCTAAATTCTGTCGTTGCACCCTGCAATCTATCATGGAGTTCCAATTGTTCAGGACTCTTCTGTTGATGTTTTCATGGTCTCCCTTGACCTGTGTGAAGGAGCAGCAAGTGCCCGAGGGCTGGATAAGCCTGGCAGCTTCTCCTCAGCATCCCTGACCCAAGGCCAGGGGAAGCAGCAAATCTCCCTGGAGAGGGAGGTTGTTCTTTGTCATCTGGCTCTGGCACCACATCCAGGTGCCAGACGCCAAGGTAGGAGTTCTGAAATTATTTGGAGTCTTGATCACCACTAATGTGGGCAGATAAGTGGTTTGATTCTTGGCCACCTTCTGAAATGTCTTTGGAAAGAGGATGAAACTGCCCTTTGAGGCCTCATGAGAGAAGCTGGAACAGGTTTTCCAGAGAGCGATGGATGCCCCATCCCTGGAAACATTCGAGGTCAGGTTGGACAAGGTCAACATGATCTGGTTGAACATGTCCCTGATCATGACAAGGGGGTTGGACTAAATGTGCTTTAAAGGTCCCTTCCAACTCAAACTGTTCCATGATTCTATGATGTTTATGTTCCCTGGAATTGCCTTGGGACTGATCTTCCTTTGTCTAAATGTCACAGAGGTGGGTTCCCCTGTGGAACTTGCAGAGTTTGTGTGCTTGTGTGTGTTCTTTGTGTGTGTCCTTGGTCATTTGAGACGGTTGGAAGGAAGGATTGGGAGCTGGACTTTGATGGTCTATGTGGGTCCCTTGCAACTCACGGGTTTCTGTGGTTCTCTGAGTGTGTATTGACAGTAAAGATGCACCTGAGTGGATTTTCAGAGGTTTTCTGGATGGTGTGGTAGCACCTTGACTGATCTGACCAGAATCTGTGGTGAACCAGATTCCTTGCTGCTTAAAAAGAAATAAAATTACTGTGTGTAGCTAGAGTTTCACCTTACAATTTAAATCTCGTTTCTTTGTGTCACCTCGTATAAAGGATTGATATTTGGATGTCTGCATTTTATAGATATCATTTTCTCTCCTCTGTGATTCATGTTCTCTTATTCACGTGAATAATTTTCTCCTTGTTCTTTACATTTTTTTTCCAAGATAAATTATTTAATGGAACAGTACTTGAAATGCTCCATTTTAAGCCTTAAATTAACCTTGGATGTGAGACATAGATTGGCAGCATTGTACTAGGGAAGAATCTCTATTAAATAACTGAAAGAGCCTTTTAAAATGGTGCTTAAGCTCTTGAAGGCTGTGACACCCCCTTCAATTTATAGAATTTGGGTTTGAGCAAAATGATGCATTTAGCTGGAACTTGGCTCATTGGTGCAGATATTGATTAGAAAAAAATCCATTTCAGTTCTGCGATTGTACATTTTATTTAAACATGTACAGTAGTTTGTGCTGACTGTGAACAGGAACACAGGCAATTACTGCTGATACACTGGGAAAAAAGTATTAAAAGAGGGAAGGTGTTTTTGGGGTGGGTGACCTGCCTTTGCCAGCAGCTTTGCAGGATCACGTTGCAGAGAAGGAGACCCAGTTCTTGGGGTTTATGGACAGCTTTGGTTTGGTCCAGTATTTCTCGTGCATTGAAGCTGATTCACTACAGAGGATATCAGAGATGTGGGAATCTCCCCAAGGTCTGTGTCAGAAGAGCCCAGTAAAGAAATTCACTGAGTGTTTTTGCTACATTTTCTCCATCAAGCATTCCTGGTGGTTCCTTAGCTGGCCTCCTGCTTTAATGCTTTTCAAGCCCTTCTTACCATGAAGTTGAGGGTACACTGTAAGGTGCTGTTCAAATTAGTTTCCATCCTCTTAATTTCTTGTTTAGCTTTGACCTGCCGTGTTTTATGCTTTTCTGCTCTCTGCATGTGGGCAAGCTTTCCACTTCTTTAAATTCTGACCTTTTCCTTCAGACTCCTAAACTCTCTGTTGAGCCAAGTAAAAATTAATTGGATTTTCTTTCTTCTTTTGTTTCCCTTTGGTCCATGTTTTATCTGGCCTTCTAACCCAGTATTCTGTGTAGTCCTTGGATTGTTTGTAGATGAGATAGTTCCTGCTTTTGGGGCTGTTCTTTTCGTCATATTCTTGTCTAATAGCCTTGTTTCTACATTGTTCCATTTCTTCACATTTTTTTATATAGTGTTTTTTTCACTCATCAGGTCTTTTCTACAGCAACCCAACTTTGTTGTGAGCACCACTAAAAAACAGCTTTTCCAGTGGTTCCACTTGAACTGTTTTCCAAGCACCTCTTGAGTCTAAATCCAAAGCAGCACCTTTTCTGTGGATTCCTATATGGGTTCTTTGAGAAGTTTTGAGTTTGCATCTCATCCTGAAGAACTGCAGACCCATTTTGTGTGTAGGTGATTTAACTGCTCTCAGTCCAAAATTTGCACTTTCTCTGCTCAACATTTCGTGGTCACTGTCATTACCCTGGTGGGGATCCAGTTCCAGTGCTAAACTGGAATTAGATTATGGGATCCATGGCCTCAAGGGTTCTTCCACGCTTCTCTTTCCCTATAACATCTTCGTGCCGTTACACTGCAAACATATATAGTTCTCTAGTAATTCAACCAGAGCACGATTTGCCTGTTGGAGGCAGCTGCAGTCCCAGCCCTGGGAGCCTGCTCTGGCATCTCCCTCAGAGAATCTGTCATTTAAAGAGAAGATTTTCCAAGTATCGTCTTGTTGCCTGTGTTTATCAGACCTACCTTCATTTAACCGTTGGAAATCAAAGGTGGAAATGACTGGAGGAGTAAAACAATAATGGCAAGAAATTTCATAAAGCTTTTCAAGGATGAGATGTTAAGCTGATGCCTGAAAGCTGTTACACTGCTTTCCTGCTCAGGAATGCTGCTGTAAATCAGTGCTGCAGAAATTAGCCTGTCACAACAAGACATGAAGAATGCACTCTTAGGGAAAAAAAAATGCTAAAATACCTCCCACCCTCTGAACACTTCAATATCAAGGTAACTTCCTGCTGCTGTGCTGACTGAAACCAGCAGAATCTGCCTGGGCCACACGTGGATTCAGTTTATCTTGTTGTGGATTGTTTAGTCAGTGTTGAATCATAGAACCACAGGATGGTTTGGGTTGGAAGGGACCTTAAAGCTCATCCAGTTCCACCCCTGCCATGGGCAGGGACACCTTCCACTATCCCAGGCTGCTCCAAGCCCGATCCAGCCTGGCCTTGGACACTTCCAGGGATCCAGGGGCAGCCACAACTAAGCAGGACCTCTGATGAAGCCTTACTGTCTGGAGTGGCTGGAACTCCTTTGTCCTGCCCTTCAGGTGCTCTCCTGCTGACTGTAATCCCTCTCCAGACACTGAGCATCGTCTGTGGGATGTGAGGAATGGGATGGATTGAGGTTCCCCTCTCCCAGCAACTTTAGTTTAAAGCCAATATTATTATTATAGCCCCTGTTATTTTAGACTCTATTATTAAAACAAATCAAGAGACGTGTTTTGATAACTGTCATGTTGGTTTGGATTCCTCTAGTGTGGTTAGGTTAATATTTCCTTAAGAACTGTTTTGGTGCTGGATTAAAAAGCTGTTTCGTTCTGTAAAAAAGACAAAGCATGGCACCAGGCTATTTTTTTCCCAGCACTCTTCCCTCCCCATCAGTTTAAGGAGGATTGGGAACAAAGGCCTTCAAAAACCCTGCATTTTTACACTGCCTGGTAGCCTTCTCTGGCTGCTTCTCTGTGCAGTTTTGAGTTTTCGGAGTTACAAACAGCGAGCAAGTAAACACAGAACTGCCAGACACAGTTTGAAATACAGCATCACCATCCTTTGTGTAACTCATAAACTGTGAGCTGTGGCATTGTTTCAGTCTGGAGCTTCATCCATCTTTTTGTCTCGCTGCTCTGGCGAAGGAGGACTGGTTTAATGGGAATCTCAGCTTTCCATTACAGCAAAGTTATGAAACACAGGTAAGAATTAAATTTCTTTGAAGAAATGAAAGCCAACAATATGTACTTGCCCACCACTGGGTTTTATAATTGCATCCAAGGCCTTGAGAGGAAGCAGCTGTGTAATTTATAATATTGTAGTAGTATTTCATGTAGAAATATGATGGATGCCTTGTTCTTCCTGAGCCCTGTTGTTAAGGAACTGCTGGAATCCTGAATCACTGTTAACTACAGCCTGTGTGTAATGACACGTGTGTCTTCTGGGTACAATGCTGTTATTAGTTTCCTAATATCAGGTTGTCATATCCCCGTGAATATTGCATTTTAAATAGTTAAAAGCTAATTTAGTCAAAATCTCTGGGACTATTTGCTAATGCAAGGTGTTAGGGAGCGGGAGGCACAGACCATTGTCTCACCTTAATGCTTGGAAAATAGTTATGAACAAATGTTGGCCATTATCCTGTTGGCAACATGGAATCAATGCAGCTGCACAGCGGGGCTGTGCTTGGAGCATTCCCACAGCATCTGCTAACAGCAGGATTTGCTGCTCTTTCTTTGTGCAACCCTTCCATGGTAGCTGACAGCCTGTTTTTCTTGTATTCTCCCCGGTTTTATTCCATGCTGTCTTATGGGTGACTGTCCTGATGTCAGCTGAGGCTCTCACAGAAATCCAGCCATCCGTCACAGTGCTATTTCTCCACCTTTCCACTGCTATTTATATTCAGCACTTTCTAATGTTGTGTCCAGTAGTTTTTCACGGTCTGTTCAGCTGGCTACACCTCATCCCAGTGCCCCAACTTCTTACAGACCTCAGCAGAAGCACTCTAAGTTTGGTGGCTGACATAATTTTCTTTTTCTACGACATTCTGCCCGTCAAAGATCCGCAGAAACTCTGCGGGAAGATTTCACTGCTCCTGAATGATCTCCGGTACCAGCCAACGTGGCTGCGTGGAAAATCAAAAGTATATTTTGGTATTTAAATAGGAACTGGCGCCGTTGTCAGGAAAATAATTAACTCCAGTAGCGAACAGTAACGTCTTTTGGCACATAGACTGAGAAATAAACAAAATGCAGAATAAATTAGAGGGACAGAACACGCGCTCTGGCTGTCAAGTCGGATTTCAAACATCCTTTTTCTCTTTTAAGATCTTTTTCCCCTCAAGATACAACATATGTTTAATACAAGAATGTGAATCAGAAGATTACAGGAGATGTTTTCTTTTTCTGTGCATATCATTGCCAGCAGAATAAGATGTTTCCTTGTCCCTATCATGCTTTTGCTGGCTTTGATGGAATCTGTCAGGTTCCCACTCTGGACTAGCCTGGCTCTTATATGTCCTCTGTGAACCTTTATCCTTGAGCATCACTTCTTAGAGTATCCAGTTTTTCTGACTGAGATAAAAATAAGAGATTTTGATTTGAGATTTAGATCCCTTTCCTTTTTTTTTTTTTTCTTGCATTTCAGGGGGGATTTTAAGAAAGACTTAAGATGGAGCAACCAGAAGGCCCTGCCTTAGTGTGCTTTCAGACACATGCAAAGCTGTTAAGAATGAACCAAAGGCCTCTACTTCCCGAAATTTTGCCCTCAAATTTCTTAGTCCGTCTCAAGCTTTTTCTCCTGCTGTGCATTTTGAATTCAGGTATGAATTATCATCACCTCATGCCAAGTTCTTGCTGTTCTGCTTGGTTTTTACACAGTTACACCGAGGCATTGGCACACCGAGCTCTTTTCTTCCTGGTGCCATCCTGTTGTCCCTTTTCTAAGGGAAAGTACAGATTACCTGCATCTTTGGAGCAGTTTTGTCTCAGGTAAAGGCCAATGTTGCCCCCACCATCTCTGCAGGGTGGCTGTTCAGTGCTCTGCATGCTGCAAGACCCTCTTCTCTTCCCCTAAAATGTCCAACCACTTTCTGACTATTAAGGAATTCACCTGCTGTGGATAATGTGCCCAAAGCATTTTTTTTATTTTTTTCTCTCAGCAATGAGCAAACTGCAGAAGATTTTACATCTGTCCTTAAAAAGCTTTTCTGACTGTAGTTTTCAAAGGCTCTTTTTGTAGTTTTCAAAGGCTTGACGTTTCCTTCTTTTCCTTCTCTCTTCCAATTTGCAGCCCAGTGCACACATCTGTTGGAATTGAAGTGTTTGCTTCCTGCTCCTCCTGGTACTTTCTGTCCTCTTCCTGGAGAGGGTCACTTTGCCAATTTACAGGGGATAGGCTGTGTAAAAACCATGGGTCTGGTTTTTTTTTCCTCTAGGCTGGAGTGCCTGATCATGGAGTCCCAGAATGACAGAATGGGTTGGGTTGGGCTCGGTTGGGTTGGGTTGGGTTGGATTGGATTGGATTGGGTTGGATTGGATTGGGTTGGGTTGGGTTGGGTTGGGTTGGG
>VZTF01007422.1:652645-666423 GCA_013397755.1 Cnemophilus loriae
GGCACCCTGTGCCGGGGCCTCCCCACCCTCACAGGGAACAATTTCTTCCCTAATACCCAATCCAACCCTGCCTTCCTTCAGCTTAAAGTCACTCCCCCTCTTCCAGTCCCTACATGCCCTGGCATTGACCTGTCTGCCTAAAATGTGTTATTTTATTGGGAATTAAAATTTAAAAGGCACGAAGAGGAAGATAAATTAGAAAGACAGCTGCATGCAGGTTGTATTTATGTAAATGGACTCATTTCTAAAAACCAGGTCATGAATGAATTGAGAATTTTGTATAAGTTCCACATGAAATGCTTCAGATTTTTAGCTGTTGCTTTTCCCCCTCTCCTTTCTTCTGTCTTGCGTCTTAGAATAAAATCCTTACTAACAATTTACTAAGGATTGTCCGTGGTAAATCCTGCTGTCCTTGGAGCCTGCAAAATAAACTGTAATTTACTGATTTGGTATTAATTAATTGGCACCGAAATGTGCATCAAAACACTGGAGTATGTCCATTTTGTTGTAAAATGGGAGAGCCAGATGAGGAAGCATTTGTTAAATACTAACAGAAAGAAATCAGATCTTAGGCAAGGAATTGTTTGGCTTTAATACGGACAAGGTGAACAGCTAAAATGATTTATGAAAGTGCCAAGTAAAACGTGAAGGATTTTTTAGCTCCTCACTGCAGTCTGATATTGAAACACTAGGGAGAGCTCCTGATTCGTGGTTTCATTTTTCCAGAGGCTTGTTTGGAGAGCTGAGCCTCCTCATGTTCTCCTAACTGTGAATAAAAGAGAAATTTTCAACAGAATATTGCCTTTTACTCCATATCATAGCAGATTTGTGCCTAGTTAAAGTCGAAATGTAATTTAATACAAGAATTAAAGAATTTTCTCAGTAATGAATTAACAAAATGCTGGTTTTACAGATCCTCATCTGCTGCTCATCCAAAAATTATTTTTTTCGTACCAGTAACAGTTGCAGGTGTTGGGAACCTACTTAACACAACTTTTTTCTTTTATTCCACTCTGTGAACAGCACAGGAGTTTTACTGCAATATCAGAATTTTGATCATGCATTTTTGGAATATCTTCCCTGTCGCAGTGGTCCCAACTATTCTGAATTTCCTTTGTGGTATTTGGGAGCATTTGGGTAAATGAACCACAAGCAGTAGCAGCATTTCCGTTCCTTGATTAGATGAGCAGCTCTGGCATGAATCACATTCTTGTGTGTGTACAGATCCTCTCTGGAGCCTCAAATATGCACCCCTGAGATCTCCAAACTAATTTCTTATGAGTACTTCTGCTAAAAAAAGGAATGCTTGGATATTTGCTGAGAGCCAAGCTAAAGTCTATCTGTCCCAGGCTCCTGCAGGAATCCCAGCCTTTTGTTACACAGTAATTTGAATAATTTCCAGTCCAGCAGTTTACAAACTTGTTTGGGTTTGGTACCCAGGCTGTGTGACAAATTCCGTTTATTGAGAGCTGCAGAACTACACAAGAATTGAAAATACTTAAAGTTTGGATTGAGAAATGAGGCTGAAGTCAGACATAAGTGTGCAGGCCTTGTGTGTGGTCATGTATATGTAGATATACTAAGAAAAAACATTGTGGTTGCTGTCCTGGCCATTTTTTCAGCCCTCAGCATTGCTGCCACCACAAACAAGGCAATGTTACTCTATATTTGCACCCCAACCCTGAAGAATGACGAGTTCCCACATGGTCTTCTAAAATATATTAGAATCAGAATTAGGTTCACTGACCCAGACCTTACTGCAAGGTTTGGAGTTCAACTTTTGGAGGTAAATCCATGTTTTGGAGTACCAAGAGGATAAAATCTTGGGGTTTAGATTAGATCTACCCAGGTCTGGTCCAGTGGAAGGTGTCCCTGCCCTTGACAGTGGAATTGGAACTAGATAATTTTTAATGTCCCTTCCAACCCAAACCCTTCTATGTTTCTATGATATTTCAAAAAAAAAGAGCAAGAAATTCTGCAGTGCACAGGCCTGGTTAAGCTTTGCTTCTATTCTAAAATCTTGCTAGCACCCAGAAGATCTCATTTCCATTGGATTCTCTCTTCTTAACAACAGTTCTGGTGGTGAGGACCTCCATCCGTGCCTTAAAAACAAAGATTCAGAGAAACTGAGTAAGGAATGAGTTTAATGAGACCCATGAAGGGCACATGATTTGAGTGGGAGTAGAATTTACAGCTCGTCCCCGTCTCTCCTGCACCGGCCTGGCTCACGCAGGTTTTGCTGCACAGGTGAGCCTCAAGAAGAGGTGCCTGGTTTGGATGTTACCATTTCACCAGTCACTTTCCCCATGTTTTAAGTGGGAGAAATCCTCCTGGAGCTGAAGCTTCCAGCAACAGAGGCTTCCCAGGAGCAGGCTGTGATTGCAGGAGGCTGCAGAACAACACTGCTCACGTGCTGCCAAAGAGGTGTCTGTGGCCTCTTTGTTTTCTCCTATTGTTTGTGGGTGTTCTCAAAGTTTAATCCTTTATTTATTGAGGCATGTTTCCCTCCTAATGCTTATGCATGAGCAAATATCTATTTACTCCAGCAGGACTGTAAGGTCACAGTTGTTGCTAACGTGAGTGTCACTTCTTTTGATTGCTCTGTTTCCCGGGGTGTTTATTCCCCTCTAACAATGCTCTTCCTTTTTTGAACAACTGCTCTCATTAGCGTGATGTTGTTTAATGATAATGTCTAATTGTTAGAGCCTCTGCTTCCCCCTTCCAGATGCGCGGGGAGGTTTTGTTTGTGGTAGAGGATTGTTCAGTGAAAACTTTCACGGGAGTGGCGTTGGATTGGGAAATGGAGCAGGGATTGATTGCAATCTAATTGCAGGAACATTCAATCTAAATTAGGTACAGAGAAATTGCAGGAGAAAGTAAAAATTATTTTTAATTGAGATTCTGGAGAAGAAGTAGGGCCAAATCTTTCCCCTTCAGACAGTCTCTGATTTACAGTTAACCTACAATTACAGTGTTTGGCTGTTAAGAGCGTTCATCTTCTCTGAAATCAAACTTGTGTTGTCTCCAGTGTCAGTTTTGTTCTTCCCTCCTGTAACAGACTGTCCCTGAACCTTGAATCTCATTCAAAATTCAGAGGTATTTAAAATTTGGATTTAAAATGTCCTGTGCCTGAGGGCTGTTCCTACTTCACATGTTCATCTCATTTGAATGAAGACCTTGAGGTCTGCCCAGCCATCAAAGGTATTGGAATTTGCTCTTCTGGAGAAACATTAAAATTTTTCACTGGGGGGAATGGCAAGGTAAAATTCCAATGGAAATTGTGTCCTGCCCTAGCAAGCATTTCTTATCCTGTTTCTCTTCCTACTGAAGGCATGCCTTCCATATTAGAAGCTTGTTATAAATTACAAACGTCCAGAAGGAAGCTTGGAAACATTTGTGACTCTAAGATATTCCTGTGCTCTCTTTAGGATCATCACTCAAGCTTTATCAAAAATATCTACGGTCCTATGTTCATGTTTTCTGAGGGAAGCTAATTATAGACACTAAAACTAGCTGAAGTGGAGGAGGGTTTTTTTTTTCTTTTTTTCTTCTTTTTTTTTTTTTTGGTGGAGGCACCAAGCCAAGCTCCTCATACAAGGTTGCACAGTTTGTTGCCTGTGTAGGCCCCGGGGAGCAGATGGAGGGAGGTATAGGGACTGTCTCAAGTGGAACTGGCTGGGAAGCTGTGCATCTGCTCTGTGAAAAATAGGGACGCTTTGGGATCCGTGTGGCTGCCAGCGTGGAGCTATAGGGCTGGTGCTGCCGGGATGGACGGGGGGGGGAAAGCAGCTTCCTGCAGCAGCAGCAGGCTTTGCTGTCAAAGACAAGCTCCCAGTGATGTCAGATGCTGCTTTTGCAGCAAGATTCGAGCCCGGGAGTCGTTAGGGTGACAGAACGCCCCACAGAGGAGGGGAGGGGAACAAGGAGAAGGGGGTTTGCGTGTACAAGTTGCTCTAAAATGTTTGCAGTTATTTTTCCTTATTTTCTAGTTGTTTGAAAGAATGATACCTTTAAGCCTAAAATTTCACAGGGGTGTGTAGGGACAGGACAGGGGGAATGGCCTTAAGCTGAAGGAGTGCAGGGTTAGATGGGATATTATGAAGAGATATTAGGAAGATATTAGGAAGAAGTATTAGGAAGAGATATTAGGAAGAAATTCTTCCCTGTGAAGGTGGTGAGGCCCTGGCACAGGGTGCCCAGAGAAGCTGTGGCTGCCCCTGGATCCCTGGAAGTGTCCAAGACCAAGCTGGAGCAACCTGGGATAGTGGAGGATGTCCCTGCCCATGGCAGGAGGTGGAACAAGATGTTCTTTCAAGTCTCTTCCAACCCAGACCCTTCTATGATTCTCAGAAAATGTCACTGAAGACCTGCTCTACCCATGGTTTTGATAAATTCTGGTTCAATGTTAACTTCATCTCAGATGCTGAAGGATTTCCACAGTCCCAGAAGGAGAGACCCTGTCCCTGTGGTTTCAGCTGGAAGGGTCTTGCTTGGGTGCCCCTTGCCTCTACTTCACAAGGGTGTAAGAATTACAGAATTACAGAATTAATTACAGAATTATAGAATTACGGAGTTGTGTCTCTGCTTGTCAGAATTATAGAACCATTTAGTTTGGAAAGCATCTCTGGAGCTCCCTGGTCCAACCTTGGTTTCCAGCAGGATACACTTCTGAGTCAGACCATGGGGCCTGAGGATTTTATTAGCTGAGTGCTGAAAATCACCAGGGACAGGGATTCCACAGGGATTCCAGGCACCTGTCCCAGTGCTACACCTGCCTCACACTGAAAAAAGCTGTTGCTTATTCCTCCCCAAACTCCCCTTGGTGCAGTTTGTGTCCATTGCCTCTTGTCCTTTCGGTCTGGTTTTGTCCCCATCACCTTTGTCTAGACAGCTGAAGGCAGGAATTTGATTCCTTGCAATGACCTTTCTAATTTGGTGCGATTGGAACAGGAAAAGAGGATGACTGCAGCCAAAGGAGCACTCATTTTACGTTGGCCATATATTCATGGCCATTTCTGCCCGCTGACCCAACTCACCCCATGGAACAGATTTCATCAGCACATCCCTAATCCCCCAGGTTAATTCCTCTAAGCAACACACCGCGGAGAGCGGAATTTTCCTGCCTTTTTTATTTTAACTGTTCTAAATTAGATAATTACTTAGAGCCCTGACAGATTTACAAGAGTAATTGCCTAATTTTATGATGCAATGCTACCGAAAACAAAGATTTCTTGATTTAAATCAGGTCTTGAAAAGGAAAGTCCCTCTGGAAGTGTTTGAATAATGCCTGAAAAATACACTCCCTGAAGTTCAACTGGTCACTGGGGAAGAACCAGTTTAGGTTCTGGCCCAGCCAGCTCCAGGGAAGCAGCACAGGGAACTGGAGATGCTTGGAACATAAAACCCCTCAGTACACAGAGAAGTGAAGGACAAGTGGGAGGACACAAGTAAGGAGATCCACAATAATGATTTAAAGACCTTAATGAACCCTTCATCAGCAAGCTGAGTTCAATTTCCAACCGACTTCTTGCTTTTTTCCTATTTTTCTCTTCACTTCTAGTCAGTCAAAACAACTGCTTGTTCCAGCACTATCGACCCAGAGTTGAATTTGATCCACTCTGTCCTCTTTCATTTTGACTGGCAGCATTTTTGGGCTCTCAGAACAGTAAGATACTCTAGAATAAGTGCACATATTGGCAAACAAAACAGTAAAATACAAAATTATAGGAAATTTTTCTCTTGCCATTGTTACATTCTGCTCAAGCATTTTTCTGACTCTCCTCGCAACTGTAAAATGTCAAAATGGCTGTTGTAAATCAAACAGCAGGGGTTTGGCTTCTCTGGCCCTTCCTGATGTGCAAGTGAGGGGTCCCAGTTACTCCCTACATGTGGCATTTTGCTGCCCTTGCAATGAAATCAGCCCCCAGCTAAATTTCTTGCTGTCTTTAGTGCAGCTTTCAACACATCAAAAAGGATCTTGGAGCCAGGTGGGTTTAACAGAGTTGTAATTTTATTGTGTTTAATCACTTCAGAATCCCTTTTTCATGGGCATGCTGGGAGAATTAATAATGGGCTTTTCTGCATGTCCATGAGATCTGCACCAAAACCAACCTGTTCAAATCAAGAGGGCTTTTATTCCAGGAGCTTCTACCCCAAAGGCAAGATCTGAAAACTGTGGAGGTGCTGCATTTTCCCTGCAGAGTGAATCCAGTGGGTTGAGGACATCACAATTCATCAGGTGACTTAAGGAGCTGGATGGATTTCTTCCTGAGACATCTGACTTGGAGCAAGGTGCTGAATTTCTGGGTGGCTGAGCTAGGTTGCTTTGCCAGTGCAGGAGGAAGGTGGCATTTGGTGAGTGATTTGTGCCATCTGTTCCAGGGTAGTACCTCGGAAAGGTGGGATGAGTCACCTCCTGGAGGTGCCAGTCTCCTCATTTCCTGGAAATGGAAGCCTGGAAGAATAGTTGGGATCCAACCAGATGCACTGTGCTAACCGAGCAGCTGGAGCTTACTGTCCAGCTTAAGAGGAGTTAAAATCAATGAAATTGAACCTTCTTTTCTCACATTTTAGTTTTCTTACCCATCTTTGGCCGCGCCAAACCATTAAACAACTAAACAGGATATTCCACTGAAAGTTAAAGGAATCACAGAATGGTTTGGGATGGAAGGGACCATGAAGAGCATCTCATTCTAATTCCTCTTCCAGGGGCAGGAACACCTTTCACTGGACCACACCTGGACAGATCTAGTCTAAAAAACATCATCAGGATTTTATTCTCTTGGTACTCCAAATCATGGCTTTACCTCCAAAAGTTGAACTCCAAACCACTTCTTCTGCTTTTTGAGCATAAAGACCCAGATGCAAATATTTCCACAGAAAGTAAATAAATCGCAGAATCCTGGAATGGTTTGAGTTGCAAGGGACTTGAAAGATCATCATTCCAACCACCTGCCATGGGCAGGGACGCCTTCCACTATCCCAGGCTGCTCCAAGCCCCATCCAACCTGGCCTTGGACACTTCCAGGTGTCCAGGGGCAGCCACAGCTTCTCTGGGCAATCTAAAGGAAGACTCTAAGCTTGCTGCAGAAGTAAGAATCACAGAATCACAGAATAAGCTGAGTTGGAGGGGATCCATAAGGATCATCCAGTCCAACTCCTGTCCCTGCACAGCCACCCCAACAATCCCACCTTGTGCCTGAGAGCATTTTCCAAGCACTCTTTGAACTCTGTCAGGCTGTGACTGGCTTGATACAAGGTTCTGATATGTTTTTACTTTTAGGTACTGACATTGCAGCTCTTTTATTGCTATTTACTCTGGTGGCCCCTCTGCTGAGCCAGGTTTTTTTTTCTGTACCAACCATCCCACTGCAAATTGCTATGGCAATAGAAATCAAGCACAAAAACAGTCCTGCCCAAACATGTAAGGATTTATTTACCCACATCTTTGGACTGCATACTTTCTCAGGAATATTTTTGGGGTATCAGACTCAGAACAGAACGAACTGAAAAATCATGTTTAGTATGAAATATATGGATGGCAAAATGACAGGTCCTAGATGCCCAGTTATCCCAGGAGGATTGACTTGCAGAAAATAGGTATTGCATATATTTAAAAAAACAAGAATCCTTCCTGTTACAACAGGCCACTCAATCCCTGATGGTCTTACTTACTTTTTGGGGGAAAAAATTGCTCCAGGTTCTGCCATACTAATGAGGGCCAAGTCTACCCTGTTAACCAGCTTGGCTCCCTGCTTTCTGTGATCTGTGATTGACCATGCTGGTTAATTCCCAGGCCCTCTAGAAGAGGCAAAAATCAGCTGCTTCAGGAGTGAAGCCTGGGTTTGGTTGATTCCAGGATTTCTGTGATCAGTAGAGACAGGCCTCTGTATCGTGTGTCCTCCAATTTACATCTCAAACTGATTCCAGGAGAAAAGCTAATCTGGCTGTATGTGCCAGGGACTGTCAAGTGCTTGAGAGAATTATGATTCCTTTAGTGAAAAAGTAACAATTTCTTGTTGAAATCTGTGCCAGGGGAGGCTTAGATGGAACAGGAGGAAGCATTTTTTACTGAGAGGGTTTTCAGCTGCCCATACACCAGGGGCTTCTCTGAGAGCCTGGGATTGCTCCCTGGTGTGCCTGAATTTAGTAAAGAAGTAGAATTAGGATTAAGGGGGAAAAAACCAATAAAAACCAACCAAAACCACCTTTTGGTGTTTTCAGAACTTCCCAAAGCCCAAATGTTTAAACAGAAGCGTTGCCTTGTAGAAATTCTGTGCCATTGCTAAGATGAGAATCCTCCAGAACACGCTGCTGTGTTTTAGATGTGCTTCCTCAGCACCACTTCAAGTCCTGTAAATCACCCCGTATTCTCTGAGTGCCACTACTGAGCCACAGACTGAGACTTCTCTTTCCTTAAATCATACCAGAGTTACCCTTAAAATGCTTTCAGTGCATCCATTTATGTGAAAATAAATAGAGCTCAATTAAGTGTGGCAGAGCTCTTTCTTTCCAATTAAATCAACCATGTCATTTTTCACCGAATTTTATTCACAAACTCATGTTTCAACAAGTGATTTTTCATATCATCTTTTAATTAAAGCTGATTTACATCCTTGTGGAAGCTCTGAAAATGAACTACTGTTATCATAAGTCCATAATCAATCACTTGTAGCGTGTTAACAGACCAGTAACTGCAGATTTTTTTTCCCCAACTACTTATTAAGAAGCATTTGTTAAATTTCCTTATTTACAAACATCTCTCTGTTTTGACAATCAATCTCAGAAATCAATCTGAGTCTAAACATTTGTAGTCTACATCCGCGATGGTGCCCTCTATGTTTACTGGGAAGTGAATTTATACCACACTTAAACACGCTTTGGAACCAAGAGTGGAATAATTTTGTGATTCGATTTTCTGCTATGAAAATATCTTCTGGGAGGAGCAGAGGAAGCTTTCCATGAAGATTTGAGGATGTGGAGAGTGGAAGAAGCAGCTGGTTTTGGGGTTAAATATAAAATGACAGGACCTGCACTTTCCTTCTTTTACCTGGTTGAACATGCAAAAAGAGGGAAAGGTGAAACTACTGAACAATCAAAATGGTGGAGAGGTGTAAAAAGCTATGACAGAAAGTGTGGGCTCTATTTTAAATCCTGTTTCCTAGGTCTCAAATCAGGTGTCGGCTGCGGTTGCTCCCTAAAACATGAAAATATGTCATTTTGATATTTTTGATATTTGTACTATCACCAGCCTGGTGAAAGGTTTAGCCATAAAATCTTAATTTGTTGCCAAATTCTGGTCGTATGTCCTCTCACCTCAGCACTGCCAGGGCACCTGGTAAGATTATTGTATCTTCTTTGTAGGCAAGATGCGGCCAGGTGCCACCTCCGCTTTCGTTGTGCTCCAGAACTAAAATATTTCCTGCTCAGAGTCATTTTTTGGATGCTTTTTGTATCGCACTGGAATCGACTGAATTTCTTTTCATTGCCTTTTTTTCATCACCGCAATAAATTGACAGCAAAGTGAAGATGGAGGAATGAGTCTGATTCCAGGAGAAAAGCTAATCTGGCTGTATGTGCCAGGGACTGTCAAGTGCTTGAGAGAATTATGATTCCTTTAGTGAAAAAGTAACAATTTCTCGTTCAAAGCTGTGCCAGGGGAGGCTTAGATGGAACAGGAGGAAGCATTTCTTTACTGAGAGGGTTGTCGAACACGGGAACAGGCTTCCTAGAGAGGTGGTTGTGGCTCCAAGACTGTCAGGGTTTAAGAAGCATTTGGACAATGATCTTAACATGACTTTTAGTCAGCCCTGGATTGGTCAGGCAGTTGGATTAAGTGATCATTGTAAATCACTTCCAACTGAAATTATTCCATTCTATTCTATTCTATTCTATTCTATTCTATTCTATTCTAATCTATTCCATAATTTAAACAACAATAATTTTTAATGTAATTTGGGAAAGGTAATGTTTTCTTAATCACAGAATGGTTTGGGTTGGAAAAGACCTGGAAGATCTTCTAGTTTCACCCCCTGCCACGGGCAGGNTTCTATTTTATTCTATTCTATTCCATAATTTAAACAACAATAATTATTAATGTAATTTGGGAAAGGTAATGTTTTCTTAATCACAGAATGGTTTGGGTTGGAAAAGACCTGGAAGATCTTCTAGTTTCACCCCCTGCCACGGGCAGGGACACCTTCCACTATCCCAGGTTGCTCCAAGCCCCGTCCAGCCTGGCCTGGAACGCTTCCAGGGATGGAGCAGCCACAACTTCTCTGGGCACCCTGTGCCAGGGCCTCACCACCCTCAAATTGTGGAATTTCTTCCTAAAATCTAAACCTGCCCTATGTCAGTTTAAAGCCATTTCTCCATGCCCTCGTTAAAAGTCCCTCTCCATCTGTCTTGTTAATGTTTTTTGTGGGGTTTTTTTTCCGTTTCCTATTTGTTAATCCTTAATATCCTTATTAGGATTACATGTTTGGAACATGGTGCAGGAAAGAGACCTGAAATCTTCAGCATTCCTACAAGTTCTGTGAAAATCTGTGAAAAGTGCTGTCCCCAGTGTGGGTGCAGAAGACCAACTCCATTTCCAGCCCAAGGAGATCCTGTGTGGGAGAGGAACCTCACAAATGCCCTGGGAGCAGAGCTCTGCCAGAGCTGAGAGGGGCTCAAAGCTGAGCCTTGCTTGGAGCAGGACAACATGGACAGAAGATGTAAAAATCACAATGAATTTTTTTTTTTTTTTTTAATAACCTTGCAAACTACTTCTGATCCTCCTTTGAGATGAAGCCAACACAGTGTGTTGAGAGTGTGCAGGAACCTTCTTGTCCCGTCTCAAAACACCAAAAAAAACCACCCCATAAAAATGAAGAAAGCAGCATCTACCCAGGGACTGATACTTGCATTTTCTCAGCTGTTGTAGAAACGTGCCAAAAAGATGCTGTGCAGCCTAATTGAGGGCAATTCATTTAAAATGAGTAAATAGTCCTGACCCTGCAGTCAGCTGGGTGTGCTTGGAGGGCTGTGGCTGGCCAGAAACCAGAGCCTGTGTTTGCAGCTTTCTTTGGCTGCTTTCATAATTTAATGAATGAAATAATGCAGGCAAAGGCTGCGATTGTGAGCTGCTGAGTGATGCCTTGCCAAGCATACTGTAATAGTGATTAAGACACAAAAGGTGGTGAGAATGTGGATAATTACATCATGTGCAACATGGCTTAATTGTTCTCTGCAAGAGCCAGAGGAAATTTCCCCCATGAAGTGTTATTTCCTTGGATTGGAGATCCACTCTGGTTTTCTGCTAAGTAGCATATTCTGATCCCTTCAAGATGGGATGTGTCAGAGAGCAGTGACTCCTCCTGGGAAAATCACATTTTTTAGAAGCATTTCTGTGCCCTGATACACCCAGAAAACAATCACTGGCCTCTGTCCTGAAGCCTGTGGAATGAAACATCCATTTTCCAATATTTTAATAAGGTCAGTCATTAGCAAGTCTTGCTTTGCTTGAGGGTGAAAACACCAGAATATTGTTTTCCCTCCTGAAGCGTGTCCTTCCATGATATATTTCCTGTCACTGCCGTTCTGGCTTGTGTTGATGTTGGCAGCTTGAAAGCAAACAGCTTTGTTTTGCTCCTGCAAGCCCTGTAGTTGCTCTTGTCAGTAAAAGCCGTGTGAGTAGTTGGTTTATTATCCTCATAACACAATAAAAGAATTGCTAATAGAGACTCCCAGGAGTTAAGCACTTGTGGCCATGGGGCAGGAAGAGGAAGGTGCTTTATGACTTGTAGCTGCTTCCTGAGTTGTTTTGCAGTGCACGGTAGCAGAATATGGATGTCTAACTGCTACAGCTGGCTGAGATCTGATCCTACCGAATGCAGGGAAGAGGAATGCTTGGCTTTTAAAACCCTTTCCAGAATTAAGTTCATGGCTCCAAGTTACTACTTCTACTACTACTATTATCATCATCATCATCATCATCATCATCATCATCATCATCATCATCATCATCATCATCATCATCATTATCTTTTTCTGCATCCCAAATGCCAGAAGAAGGTTGCTGACTGCACAGGACATTTTTACCCAGACCAAATGCTGAAGCTGGTCACCAGAACTTGACCTCAGGCTAAGTGTGGATGAATAATAAAATATTCATGTCTGCTGGTGCTGGACAACAAAGAAATGTGGTCAGGAGCCAGAACAGCACTCGTTTACAAATGGGATAATGTGATTCTGTGTGAAGTTGAGTGTGAAGTGCAGCAGCAGTTTCTGCAGTGCTGCTTCTCCCAGGCAATCTGACCTCGGCTGGAGGGGACGGGGGGAGCAAAAGGGAAGAGACTGGGATACTCAGGACTGTAATTCCATCTTGCTTTACTCCAGCCCATGTGCCAGCAGGCTGCCAGCTCAGTGTGTTATGGTTTAACCCTGGTTGCATCAGGAGCAAACTTTGCAGCTTCCCCCGGAGTGTTTGATTTTATGGTCGCTGTTACAGCAGGATTTAACTGGAACTTGGAACCACCAGTGATCAACTCAGACAAGAGAATTATTCTTAATTAGCTGTAATTGAATTTGGGAAGGATTACATCAGCGGTCTGAGATGATGAATCACTCAGAGCAGCTAATTTTTCTGCTCTCCTGACTCAGTTATCAGAATTTGCCTTCTCTCTACTACTTTTTTATAATAATTGAGATTGGGACAATGGAGAATTTCCAATCTGTGCCCTGGTGAGAAGCTGCAGGAGCTGCCTGACACGAAAACCAGTCTGTGCCTCAGGAACTGTGTTCTCATTCTTGATGTGTGTTTATTTGGTGTGAAAACTGCCCAGACTGGGAGTTCCTGCCCCATGGAGCTGGCAGCTGAGCACGGCGAGCACGAGGGGAGCTGGACGAGGTGGAAAGTGAGTCAATTGAAAAGAAAAAATAAAAGCAAGAATAAACCAGCCTCAGATGCACTAACTTAAACAGAAAATCTCTCTCCTTGAGATCTGCACTTCTTTATCACCCTCTCAAACTGTGGCATGGCACAGTGGACTAGAAATTGTAAAATTTGGGTTCCCTGGTAGAACAGTTCTCAGGCTGCATGAGAACATCATTCTGTGGATTACCTTCCCTTGCCCTTGTGATAACTTCTGAGTGAGAACAAAGAGGAAAAGGCAGGTGCAGAAAGACAAATCCATTAAATTAAAGTTTCTGCGGCTTGCTGGAGCAGAATGGAAGGGACACTGCACCATTTCATTCCCTGGAGCCTGGGCAGGATGCAGGAAGATCAGCCCTGTGGAGGAGCTGCAAGGATCACAGGCTACTCCAGCACAGCCTGTTGGCCTCTTTCTCTCTGTTTGCCATCCTGCCCTAGCACGGGAATTTTTTGACCCATTCCACCCTGCTCTGCTTTCAGCCAGGCACCACTTGGGAAAGGAAATGTGGGGGCTTCCATTTCCCCAAACCCCTCCGTTTTCTGCACTCTCCAATCTCTGGGAGCCTGGGCAGGCCACGGGAGGCTTCACAAAAGAGCTGCTCCCCTCCAGAGGCAGCATGAGGTTGTTTTTCACACTAACTGGAGGGTGAATGCACCCGTGTGCAAGTACGGGAGGAGAATCAGTCACCTGAGCTGGCCTCTGTGTGCTCAGAATAAACCACCTCCACTCTGCCCTCGTCACTCGAGGCTGTGGGGCCTGGAGCAATTGTCCCTGTGGGTTGTGCCCTTTGGGATGTGCTTGCCAGGAGGGAATCCTTGGGAATGGCTGTGACACGCTGGACGTGGTGCCAAGGGGGAGGGCGGG
>VZTF01007422.1:666455-918562 GCA_013397755.1 Cnemophilus loriae
GGGTGGTCTCTGGGGTGGGCGGGGGTCTCTAGGGTGGGTGGTTGTGCCCCACAGTGCCCTGGCAGAGGTGTTTGGGAGGCTGTGGCGCCCTTTTGCTGTTCCCCCTGCAGAAAACGCCTTGTGAATCCCTACTGCATATGGGTAAAACCTTACAAAATAAGGGCCTTGTTCCCCTTGTAAAATCACGGCTCAGGCCTGCTACTTTGGCTAAGTAGAAGAGGAATGTGGGAAGGAGAATCAGCTGAGTTGGAGGCAGAAAAACAAGTTACTAAAAGCACTACGTGCTCACATCGGGGTGTGTGGCGGTCGGTTGAATTACGTTTGTTGTGCCTAAGTGGAATGTGACTGATAAAGGCCTAACTGCCTAAAAAGGCCTGGTTTTTGCAGTAAAGGGCTCTCTCTTGCACCTGCCTGGGGACTCTGCGTCGCTCCGCTTCGTAACCCACGCACGGGGAAAGGGCCTCGGAGTGGGAATGCTGCTGCGGAGCGTGGGAAGCCTCTGGCTCAGAACGTCATGTTTTCATTCCGTTGTTAGCACTGGAGTTTTTAGCACCGAACAACCGCTCGGATGCTCTCTCGTCGCCGTGTAATAATTTTGCTGCTTTGTCTCGCTGGATCTCGTTTTGTTTTCAAGCACTGCACTGAAAGCAGCTGCTTGGAGTAGAACCTTTTCATCCCCTCAATTATGTCTTTTGTGTGAGGCGTAGCTGCCATCAATTTTGCCATAAACATAAGAAAACCTGTTCCTCAGGACTTAGGAATTATCAAAATCACGTTTTTTAGCATTTTGAAACGTCAAGCTTCATCACCCTTGTAGCAATTTTCGTTGGCTGTAATGTTTTTCTGTCGGTGCTATTTATGCACAACAGTGTTTTGAGAGGAGGGAATGAGTTTTTTAAAAACTGAGATTTTTTGGGGGCTTAGGCTCCTTGACACGTCTCATTCCTTCAATAACCTGAATTGTTTCATCCCCAAGTCTGACATTTCTGTCTGAGAGACGTGTGTTTTCTGAATATTTTACACCTTGATTTGAGTATTATCATACTCACATAGTAAATACGAACTACTCGTGGTATCCCTTTAAAGCAATCATGTTTATGGTGGGATGTGGTCAAGTGAGATGTTAATGTTTGGCCAAACAGAGATTTCTTGATGCCACATGAACCCTCATTCTGCTCTAGGGCTGGTGTCTCACTTTTGAGTAGATGCAGAAAATGAATGCCTGGATTTGCATCAAGGGACAGAGCAGGTATTTTCCTGGAGAGATCCTGAATATAGTTGATCAAACCATTCTGATAAGGGAGAAAATAATCAGATTTTTAGTACCGTTCTGAGGAAATAAGTTGTTATAACTCAAAGTCCAGTAAAATTTTGCTGCTGAGAGATGAGATAGCTCTCAGGTTGCATTAAAAGAAAAAAAAAAAGGAGGGAAAACCCAGTAATTTTTGCAAGGATGAATTGGTGGCCGATTTCTGATCTAATTTGGAAGATCAGATTCCAGGCTAGCCGAAGAACAATGACTATAAAGAGGAGGCAAAATTACCAGCACTAATTCAATTGCAGTTCACATTTAAGGGTAGGATTAGCACCCAATCAGTTACAAACCCTTCCTCTGCTATTCCAGGCCTCCTAAAAACTCAGAGGGTCACAGGGTGGTGCAAAGGTGGTTTTTTTCCTGCAGAGGACTTTGAGATGAGGCTGTGGCCGGTGTGTGAAGCAGTGCTGGGGTGATGATGTTGCCTGGGCTGTCATGGGGAACAGTCTGTGTGTTGTGGCTGAAGGGCTGCTGTCAGACACTTCCACGTATTGCATGGAGGCCTCATGCTGTAAAAGGGGGAATTTTCTGTCTGACTTGAGCAAAAATAGAGCAAAAAAGCTTTACCGGGTTGGTACCAAGGACAAACAGTCTGTAGCTGTGCTCTGAAGAGACCAAAGACCTCTGGACTCTGTTCTCAGCCTGAAAGACTTTTTGGTGACCCTTTGTAGAAGCCTTTTAATCATTTTGCCCCTCGAGCCTCCCAGTATAAAACAAGAATAACTGTCCCTGTCTCGTTCTCCTTCACTCTTTTCTTTTGCCACCATCTCCAAAGGATGCTACAGCAACTCTAGCAACAAAGCCCCATCTCAGCAAGATCCCTGAGGCTGACATAATTAAGAGAATTAATGAATATTTTCATCCTTCCCTGGAAGTGTTTAATTTTGCAGCACACTTTGGAGGGGACCTTCAGCCAGCAGCGGTGGCGGTGGTGGTTATTGTTTTGTATCTTTTTAATTATTTCAGTTTTTACCAATTTTTTCGCTTCAAAAGAGGTTTTTGCAGGTAACTCAGGGCACCGGTGCTGGGTGTAAAATTGACCAGCCTGGGTGAAAAACCTTCAGGCTGAATGAGCATGGAAATGATGAGGCTTTTGCTTTCAGGGAAAATGTGCTATTTATTGCATGGAAATTTCTAAGTAGCTCTAAGAGCAGTTGTTGAAAGACCAGTGTTACCTCAGTGCTCTTGGTGCAGAAAAATCAGTCCTTTTACCACAAACTGTACTGGACAGACACAGAGATGATGCAAATTCCAGGTATCATCCTCTCAGCAAGGAGGGTTAAATAGCTGCTAAATACCTAGAAAATGGAAAAAGAATCAATGCAGTGGCTTTGTCTTCAGTAAATATGTATAATTCTGCCTTAGTGTCAATATACTTGTGATAATGAGCTTCTCTGAATTTCATTTCTATTCTCTCCCAAGTAGGTATCTAAATATATATTTTTAAAATTGCTTATTCTTTGGGAGTGAATGCATTCACAGCTCAAACAACATGTGGGGTCAGTATAATTTCTTGTCCTTGTTTTAAAATTACTCAGAAAAAAGGAATATTAGCTCCACCTTTCTACAAGGACAGGCTGAGAGAGTTGGGATAGTTCAGCCTGGAGAAGAGAAGGTTTCAGGGAAACCTTAGAGCTCTTTCCAGTGCCTAAAGGGGCTTCAAGAGAGCTGGAGAGGGACTTGGGACAAGGGCCTGGAGAGATGGAACAAGGGGGAATGGCTTTATACTGAAAGAGGAGAGGTTTAGATGAGGTATTAGGAAGAAATTCCACGATGTGAGGGTGGTGAGGCCCTGGCACAGGGTGCCCAGAGCAGCTGTGGCTGCCCCTGGATCCCTGGAAATGTCCAAGGCCAGGTTGGACAGGGCTTGGAGCAACCTGGGATAATGGAAGGTGGCACTGGATGAGCTTTAAGGTCCCTTCCAACCCAAACTCTTCTGGAGGGAAACAGACAATAATTCAAAGACTGGTTCTGATGTGTTCCTAGGGAAACGCCCTGGTGCTGAAGCAAACAAGACAAGTGTGGGCCACCTGGGCTACTCTTCCAAGAGCAGGGACAAAATTAAGAGCTTTTGAGTAGAAGTTAAGCTTCCATGGTCAAGACTTACCATAATCTTCACAGCAATCCCGTTTTACCGTGCTTTTGGGTCGTGGTGAGTCCGTATCCAGAGGTTCACCCAACCTTACCCTCGTTACATGCACAAATTTAAGGCCATGGACCCCTCCAGGTGGTTCCTCACAGTGGGACACACGTCAGATGCAGGACCCCAGCTGTCTGCTGTGCATTATTCTTTCACTTTGCACATGTTTCTCACACGTTTCTGGTTTTAAAAAATAATACTGTACACTTACAGCTAGAAGGCACGTGGGAAATTGGAGTACATGAACTTAAACTGATACAAAAAGTAGGATGGAAAGATAAGAATCGAGGTGATGATGGGGAAGTTGCTGGAGGGAAATTTGGGAAATGGAGCTAATTCTTGATCTGTTGCTGCCAGGAATGAGTGTAAGGAATGCCCTAAGTCTGCATCCTGTGGTTTTTCATAGCAATAAAAAGGCCTTATTTTCTTTTAGCTGGAATCTGTCTTATCTAATGGACTTTTGCATTCATCAAGCTGGAGCCTTGACACATCTGTGCTCACCGTTTGGAAAACCATGGAACTCTTTGGGTTGGAAGTGACCCTTAGAGTGTCTGTTCCCAAAATCTTGCCCAGAGCAGTGCTGGCTTCTATCCCAGACCAGGCTGCTCAGGGTTTTAGTGCAGTTGTGAAAATCTCCAGTGATGGATTGTTGTTTGAACATTGTGGTTGAACATTGGAATAGGTTGTCTCAAGAGGTTGTGGAGTCTCTGTCTTTGGAAATGTTCAAAACCCATCTGGACATGGTCCTGGGCAACCTGTTGGCACCGACCCTGCTCAAAAAAAGGGGTTGGGCTAAAAGATTTTGAGAAGTCCCTGCTAATCCCAACCAATCCATGATTCTGTGGGGTTTCACAGCCTCTCAGAGGCTCTGTTCCCATGCTCCACCACTGTCACGGCAAAACCAGTTTTCATTTTTCAGGCAGGAATTTCCCTCCCTTCACCCTGTAACTGCTGGTTCGTGTCCATCTGCTGCACCCTGCTCAGCAGTCTGGCTTCTCATCTCTATTTTCCCCTACTTGAGAGTTAAAAGAAGTCGTTTAGATCCCCCTTGGCCTTCTCCCAGCTGAAAAAAATCTACCAGGCTCTCCTCATGCATCATCCCCCAGGTTGGTGGACCCAAACCACTTTCATGGCCCTCACTCAAATTTGTCAACATCTTGCTTGTGCAGGAGGACCCACACAACATTCCAGGAGTTGTGTGCCACGTGGAAAGGAATAATAACTTTCCACAGCCTTCCCAAAACAGGCAGCATTTTACCTGAGCATCGTTTTCTGTCACCACATCTGTCAAATCCTGCCAACAGTTTAAGATGTGAGTTCAAAGGTGGCTGAAGCGAGGTGAAATTAATCTCCATCTCCATCTCGAAAGGAATAATTGATGCTGGGCTGGGTCCAGTTTCTCCTCAATCACTCTGGTATCTCTCTGGATGTGCAGGGTTTACCTAACACACATGTGCAACCCAAGGCAAAATCCTGATGCTGTACTGGGACAGCTGGTAAAAAATCCAATATATCCGGAAAACCTGGATATAATGTTGGCGTGAGGAGCCAAAGGGGAATCGGAGATAGAGGGAAATTGCTTCCAGTTACAGGCAAGGTTGTTTGTAAAACATCTGGAGCAGAAGGAAGAGTAATTTATTGAGTTCTTTCATTATTATTATTATTATTATTATTATTATTAATGCTATTGGTATTGTTGTTGGTATTGTTTCTACTATTACTATTATTTATTTGACTGTGTCGCAATGCTCATTTCTACTCTGCACACCTGAACCACTCATCATTTTTTAGCTACACCTCACAGTTGCTCCCACAGCCCACTGTGCCCGGGAGGAATCTGCTTTTTGGGTTAAGCTTTCTTGTCCTGTGAGAGAGAGGGAAGACCTGGAGAAGGGAAATGGATAGAGCTGAGAAAGCCAAGCTTGCCCGGCAAAGTAAACTTTTTATATCAATTCTGGTATTTCAGGAAGGAAAATGTTTGGAAACAATTCAGATTTTTCCAGCTGGAAAGAATAGCTGCTGAACTCCTGCAGGAGTGAGTTGACAAGCACAGGCTTCCTCTGGCAACTGCTGCCCAGTGCCCTGACTGAACACGGAATCTGTGGAGTGATCAAACCAACCTGAAGAGAAATCAGGATGCTAAAACCCAGTGGGTCATGGTATATTTTCACTAGCCAGGGTGGATCTGGTTCCAACCCCCATGCCATGGGCTTTAATGCCATTAATCATAAATCAAAGCACTGAGGAGAAGGTCGACAATTTCAAAATTCATTGAATTTGTTGAATTTTGAAATGTAAGTAATGCCTGCAATATTGCCTAATTTACCATATGCAGGGGTAATGGGGACCTCATGCCTTCTGGGAAAACTGAAGGCTCTTCCTAACATAGAAAATCACATTTATAAGCCTGTTTTCTGCATGTGTCCCCCTCAGGACCGTGCTTCCTTCTGGGTATCCACATAAGAGATGTTAGATCAGCCCTCTGGGCCAATATACCAGAATACCAGTGCAGAACATAACACAGAAAGCAAAACCCCTGAATTATGGGTGATCTGGAACTGTGGGCAAGCAGGTTCCTGAAAGGGCTGCCTGTGTGGTTCAGGCTCTTGGGGCCGCACGAGGATTTTCTAACATGTAAGGACCTGCTGGGGTCTCTGGCCCATTTCCAACATTAACGTGGAGTTCAGGATTAACAAGGTATCTGGGGGACTACAGATCATTTATTCACCCCCCACATCTCCACTGCCTACCGACACAAGTCCCTACCACCTGTCCCAGCATCTGCCACTTCCATACAAGGGTTTTAGACCTAGAACTCGTGGTGAAAAAATCATAAAGATACCTGCTGAAAGGTAGACCTCAACCCCCAAATTACTTCGGTGTTCCAGGCTTTTCACCTCTTTCTTCTTCAAGAGTGAAAAAATCCAGTCCCAACCCCCTCCAGATTCCAATGGGATTTCATTCCTGCTGACTGCTAGGATGAAAACAGGCTGCCATGGATTTGGCTGGAGCTGGGTTTGTCTGTCATTAAGTCTAAATCTGCCCAGAGGCATCTGTGGCACTTAGATCGCAGAGCTTGTTTCTGTCACAGTCTACTTACTCAGAGATTGGCCCTCAAAGTAAGGCTAACTGATTAGGAACGGGTTTAAACACTTATCCATTAGAAAGAGGAATTAAAATGGAATGTTTTGGTGTTCTCAGACGTCTAAATTATATAAAGCCAGAAAATTCTGCAGTCCTTGATGTAGAAATAATAAAAGATTAAGAAACACTGAGAACAGCCACGGTGAATTGCAGGGATACATTAACATGAAATATAGAGGACCTGATATTCAGCTGGCGAACCTAGATATGGCTCCACTGGGTCTTGGGGAGCTGCTTCCATCAGCTGAGATCCAAATCAGGTTTGATAGAGGCTGGGGTACAGGTTTTGTAGCCAGGAGGTATCTGAGGGGCCACATTGGGTGATGGTTGAAGCAATAAATTCAACCCCTCAGTCACCCTTTGTGGTCGTGGCTCTTCCAAGAGCAAGGTGGGAGATGCTGCACAAATCAATGGTGCTGCAGTTTCTGTTCTGTGTAAATCAAAAGATGATGCTCTCTGCTTGAGGGCTGTCTTTGAGGTGTCCTGATAAAAAGACAGCATATAAAAACTAAATGACATTATTATTTATTTCTCATAGCGTTTGAACACCTACAAAACTTCACGCTGCTCTTTGTGAATATTATATGTGTACCTTAAACACTTGCTGTGTTTCTAAAATTTCTACAAAAGGCAGGAAAAGACTGAACAACTTTAGGGACTAGAGCTCTTGTAATTAAGAGAACTCCAAAAGATTTAAAATCCCTGACTTTGTCAGACTCTCTTCTTACATCAGCCTTGTGTATTTAGTGCAGTTCTGTACTCACAGTGCAAATTTGAGCTGACATTGAAGAGATCAGATTGTTTCATTGTTGTTTGGGGGTTTTTTTAACTTGTTTATGGAACCTGTAGTGCTCTGACCATAGTGTAAACCCACCATGACATTCCGAAATACACTTCAGCAAAATAATCCTGAAAACAATATGTTCCTGGTGCTGATTAAAGCCAAGCTCAGGTAATCCCAATTAAGCCCGTTCCCAGAACCTGCAGAGCGCTGCCCTGTGGCGACCAGGCCCCAATTTTTTCTTTACAGCAGCCTCAAGTCAGCTGCCAAAAGTAACTTCAGTTCCCATCTATCAAAGGTGAACTAGCAGCCCTCTGCCCTTGGCTTTTTGGCTCGTCAGCTGTGCGTGGCATCGAGCCAAACCCAACAAATGGAAAGATTTGAGCCAGGAAATAAACACAAGATAGACCCTGCTGTTGCTACAGGGGGAAGAGGTGCTCAGCCATCCCAGCCATGCGTGACCCAGTGGCACTGTCGGGGCCAGCCCGTGAGCTGCCCGGGCTCTGGTTTGGACTGGGGTGGGTGTCTGTGTGCAGGAGCAGCTTTGGGGGAGTGGACAGTGGCTGTCAGCTTTGAAGAACAGCCACCAACTCTCTCCTGTGCCAACCTGCTCACATCACCATCAAATGTGATATTTTGGGGTTGAGAGCTCCTCTGATGGAACCATCTGTCCCAAGGGAGAGAAGGGGGCCATCAGCCTGTGGTTGATGGTGGTGGTGGCACTGGGGACGACCACTGGCAGAGGAAGCTGGCAGTCTCTGGGTGGAAGTAGTGCTGGGAGGAGGGTGTCAGTGCTGGCATGCAAATGTGCCCGCAGTGAAATGAGCTGGGTCAGAGCCAGGGGGGCAGGTGGCTCTGTCCATGGTGGTGCTACATGGAGCTAATTAAGCAGAAGGGTTTGGCCATTATGGACAGAAACACTGACAGGAAAAGTGCCCTGCTGATGGGAATGAACAAGTCAAAACCCAGGAGATGCCCTTCGGTGTTTGTTCTACAAAGTGGTTGTTAATGCTGACACATGCCAGCAGTCGGTCTTGTGCCAGCGCTTCAGCTGGTCCCCTCCCCATAGCCACTCTGACCTCCTGCCCTCATCTTATCTCTCTGTTTGCTGAGCATATTTCATCTGGAATTGTTCTTGCAATATGCCTGCATCGTTTAATAGCCCTCTTTTTAATCCTTTATTCCCCAAACATCTCTAATTTTCCCATTATTTCCCTTTGTAGCACTCTTTTTAGTGTAGGACTGTTGTAACAATGAGGGATTATAGATGTTATTGAGGAAAAAACGTGCTGGAAGAAATGGGGCCACAATATGGCAGGTGTGGAACTCTCTTTCCAAGCTCAGGAATAAGGACCTGGAGTATCTTTCCTGACCAAGTGATGGCAAATGGTGCTGGATGTCTCATTTTGGCCATAGTTGCAGTGTTCAGAACTCTAATTCATGTTTACAGTGGTTCAGAACATGCAAACCGATGTTGGGTTCATGTGTTCAGTTTGGGGGGTTGGAATGAGACGATCTTTAAGGTCCCCTCCAACCCAAACCATTCTGTGATTCTATGAACCAAGCTTTGAGGCAGCTGTTAATCTGGATTTCTGAACTGCAGAGAGATCTGCCCTTTTCCAAGACTGCTGTTTCCAGGACCACCTTTGAGAGGAGGTCCCTGGCCTGGGCTGGGTTGAAGAACCAGCAGTTTGCCCAGAAATCAAAATCCAGACCAGGGTACAGCGTGTCCTTACCCACAGGGACTGAGACAAAGGGTGAGGTTACAACTTCTGAAGGCCATTTCTTTCAGTTTAATATTTCACTGCACTCCAGCTAAAAGAAATTATTTAGAGTGTCTGTTCCTTTTACTGAGGGCTTTTGTGCCTTCTTCCTGCTCTGTATAATTATGCAGTCATGTAGCCTGACATTTATTTATATAACTGCTTGCTGGAGAGGTGCTGAAAGCAGGATCAAAGGCTATGTACAATGAGCTCTGGAGCAAGGGCATGGTGTCTGCAGGGCATGGCTCAGAGCTTGCCTAATCCTCACAGCTTTGTTACACAGTGCGTAAGGCTCTTTATCCAGATTTTACACATGTCAGCAATTGAAATTATACCATGAAATACCTTGACTGAGAACTCCTGGTACAGTGTTTTGGCTTAGCTGAGGATTTGTCTTCTCCTCGTGGCGGGTGTGGGTGTGCCAGCTGTGTCTAGACTGGAGAGAGATGAGAGGATGACTTGCAGTTCTGCCTCTTTATGTAGGAGCAAATGCATTTCTTAATGTTTGACAGAGAGCAATGTAAGACCCAAATGAACCTTTCCTGGATTCTCATCCTTGTTGTGACTCCAGTGATGTGTGTGCTGTTTGCCTCCCTTTAGAGTCACTGAAAGGTTATCTGCTGATTTTTGCACTTTCCTCTCTAATTAGCCAGAAGCCACATTAAAAATTGCATTGGCTTCAGTTTGAATCAGGATGTTCAGAAACAATGTGTTGCAAAGATTTTTCTCCCCTCTTTCCTTTTTCCTAAGCCTTGACTTTCAGTCACGCTTGGTTTTCCTCTGGGTTTTGGGGGGTAGTGGCTGCTGGGGATGTTCAGTCCTTATGAGGCTCTGTGGGCTGGAGCACCTCTGCTCTGGGGGCAGGCTGAGAGAGTTGGGGTTGTTCAGTCTGGAGAAGAGAAGGCTCTGGGGAGAGATTATTGTGGCCTTCCAGGGCCCAAAAAGGGCTCATAAAAAAAGAGGAAGAGCAGCTTTTTACACAGGCAGGTAATGATAGGATGAGGGGGAACAGTTTTAAACTAAGAGGGGAGATTTAGATTAGATTTTAGGAAGAAGAAGCTCTTTACTCAGAAGATGGTGATGCCCTGGCACAGGCTGCCCAGAGAAGCTGTGGCTGCCCCTGGATCCCTGGAAGTGCCCAAGGCCAGGTTGGACAGGGCTTGGAGCAGCCTGGGGTAGTGGAAGGTGTCCCTGCCCATGGAAGAGGTTTGGAATTGGATGATCTTTTAGGTCCCTTCCAACCCAAACTATTCTGTGACAATCTTGGCAATAATGGCCATGAAATAGTGGAGTTCAGGACCCCAAGAGGAGCACACTACAAACCCTGGATTTAAGGAGAGTGGCATTCAATTATAGTGGTATAACTCTTTTTTTTATACCTTTTTTTTATGTCTCTAGATCTGGACTTTGTCTACAGAGCTGAAACTTTTTCTGTTAAAAAAAAAAACCACCAAAAAAACCAACTGAGAAAGGAGGTCACAAATACTTTTAATTTCCCAAGACGTGTTTCTGCTCTCATGAGAGGGAGTGTGTAAGTCCTGAGCTGTGAGCAGAGCTCCTAAAGCTGTGAGACAAAACTGTTCACAGTGAGAGAAGCGGGCTAACTCATCCATAAATTTCAAGTGGTAAGCGTCAGATATTTCTTGAAACCGCTTCTGGGACTGTGAGTTCACACATTTGTGCTTCCTTGAGCTTGCAGCATTAGTGTGAAGTGAGTGGCCGTGGGCATAAATGCAAAGCTGAGCAGGGACATTTACAGATGAGAGATTCCTTCCAAATGCAGTTATTTGTGGTATGCTGAGGGTATAGTATTTTGGTTGCCATGGTGACGAGCAGATTTATAGAATTATATAGGTAGGTAAACAAATTTAGGTTTGTGTTAAAGTGTTTAAGTGGCTGAGGAGCTGGGAGCATCTTTTATTCAATCTCAGCAGCCCCACTGCAGCTCAGTCTGCCAGAGCCCCTATGTCAGAGCATCTCTGAGAGTGGATTAAGCCCAAACAATTGGAAATGTTCATTTTTTTGGGGATTCTATGGGATATGTCGGAGCATTTTTTCAGAACTCAGCCAGGACCCAATTTTAGAAGTTTGAGTATCAAATAATCTGGTTAACTACATGCCAGTTTATTGGATTTCCAGCCCCGGGCAGAATTATGGAAAAGCTGATTTGGGATTTGATTAGTGAAGGCACAATGCAATTATCCCGTGTGCCAGCGTGGCTTTATTGAACATAGGTCTGTTGGACACTTGATCAAGGGAAATTGGAAAGCTTTGTGCATAAATACTCCAAAGCATCTTTCAAAGGCTGTTAATTAATATTGAGCAATATTTTGGACGATAATGAGCAATAGATCATGTGAATAGATATTCTTATCCATAGAAACACTTTCAAATGATTAAGGACAAGGGCGACAGCATCCCTGTAGCTAATGAAACAACTTTTTGAGATGCTTTACTGGCATTTTACAAGATTGGCTCTGAGCCCAGCACTATCAACAGTGTCATTAATGATCCCAAAGTAAATATGCAATCACAGCCGATAAAATTTGTGGGTGTCAAAATGATGAAGCACCTATAAATAATGATGAAGACAAGACATTTAGAGAGGGCAATTCTGACTGCTTGTCAGCCAGGCCTGTGCAAATGGTCTTTTTATTGCAGACAAATGCAATCTGCTGCCTCTGAGAATGCAGGTAATTCTGGGAGGATAGGGATTTTGAAAACAATGGCTCTGAAGACAATCTTGTGGGTACAAATCTGAGCAGCTCAGTCTGCCCTGGTAGTCACAGACTGGGAGTTGTGTCATTTGGAGTGGGGTGTCTGATCAGCCTTTTAGGTGTTTTGGGAGAGGAGCAGTTGGATAAAAAACTCCCTTAACTGGGAGCACTGGTCAGACCCACATGATATCTTTTGCTGTCAGCATATGGATAAACTAATCAAGGAGGAGAAGCAATACATAAGACTATTAGAGGGCTGGGGAAAGCACTTTTGGTAAGTGATTTAATGAGCTCAGTCTCTTCAGTTTGTCAGAAAGATGATTGAGAGGTTGACCTGATTGCAACCCAGAAATACAAGTTCCAAAAGAAAGGGCAAAGCATTTAAGAGGTTATTTAAACTAACAGCAAAATAGCGAGAACCAATGTTGGATGGCAGAGAAAAACTCGGGCAGCAAGGCCCCTTGTTTTTTACCCCAGAAGAAGAAATTATCATGGCAGCCGAGGAGCTGAGGGACTGAACTCCGGAAGTCTCAAAACAAACTCCAGACACTCTGTGTGAGAAATGCTGCTCCCAGGAGTTGCTGGGCTGTGACCCAGGGCAGCAGTGAATTGACAGATGCTCGGAAGTGACGGGTGATGGTGATGGGTGACAAGCCCTGTCTGCTGTTCACACTTCCAGAGCCTTTGCACTTCAAGCCCTGCTTGAAGTCCTGGCCCAGGATCCTGAGACAATATGAGTGTTTTTGGGCAATGTCACCACTGCTGGAGCTGTAGCTTGTACAAAGAGTTTCCACAGTTCATTAAACTTGCTTAGAGGAGGGCAGTAAATGGTTATATGATCACATTTCATCCTGAAACAGCTTCCAAAGCCACAGAGGGGGAAAGCCATGTGTGAAGCACCTGCCCACAAGGAGCAAGCCAGACCTGGGACCCCTGTTGCCCAGATAAACCACCATCAAGCCTGAACGCAGCCTCTGCAGAGCTGGTTTGAGGAGAAACACTGCAGCCCTGGCCTTTGGACATCTTTCTTCTGCACATGTCCCATCCAAGTGCTCTCTCACCAGCTTAGTGCTCATGTGCTGCTGCTTAATGCTTCTCTCCAGAAGCAGAGAGGCTTTCAGAAGCTATTTCATTTTATATATCCGTGTAAAAGGCTTCTTTTTATAGCCGAAACTGCTCAGCTTCACAGCAGTGCCAAGCTCCATCCTCCTATTTCATTGCTCGTTCCCTGGAGCCTGGGTGTAAAACCTGCCTGTGAGCTGCTCTTAATGTAGTCGCAGTCTGTTGCACTGTGTTAACTTGTGAATGCATTGTCTGGCAGGCTCGTTTTTATGCTGAAAGGGGAGAAGAAGGAGTGGGGAAAGGAGGGGAGGAAATAGTGTTAATGGAAGCAGCAAGATGGGAATGGCAGAAATCAGCATAAGTGATCTTTATTTGCTGCACAACTGTGGCTTTTGGCAAAGCTCCGCCAGCTGAGGTTCAGGTCAGAGTTTTCAGTGACTCTGGAGGCCTTTGGGTGAGACTCTGTGTGCTGAGGCTGAGTCCCACATTCCTGCAGGTTAATCAGGTATTTGGAGCATCCACTCAAGTGCACCTCTGCTCCCCTGAAGGACCGCTGGGAACAACTCTCCTACCAAACAGAACCCGCCCCAGGTCATGGAGTATAATGGCTGTGCTCTTTTGTGCTGGAAGTAGCATAGAATCATGGAATCTCCTGAGCTGGAAGGGGGCCACAAGGCCGAGTCCAGCTCCTGGCCCTGCCCAGGACACCCCAGCAATCCCACCCTGTGCACCCCTGGGAGTGTTGTCCAAATGCTCCTGGAGCTCTGGCAGCCTTGGGGCTGTGACAGTCCCTGGGGAGCCTGGGCAGTGCCCAGCACCCTCTGGGGGAACAACCTTTTCCTGATGTCCAACCCAAAACTCCCCTGACACAACTTCAGGCCATTCCCTCGGGTCCTGTCACTGTCACCAGAGGGAAGAGATCAGTGCCTGCCCCTCCTCCTCCCCTTGGGAGGAAATTACAGACAGGGCTGAGGGTCAAGGTCTTAAACACGGTTTTGGAGAGAATTGCAAGAGGACAGTGAGCAGGACATCCTTGATGGTGCCTGTTGCTCCTCACAGGCACCCAGGGAGCCAGTTGATGCCCTCCTGTCATCACCTCCATCTCCATCAGCTCTCCTCCTCTTGGTGCTTAGAGGACAAGTTTGCCGGGGTTGGGAAGAAGTCAGTGAGGTGACACCATAGCTTTGGGTGGACAGAAGGTGAGTGGAGGGAGGAGGGAAGCAGCAGAGCCAGGACTTCAGGGAGGGGCCAGAGAGAAGGACCTCAACTGGGAACATCCAGGGCTTCAGCCTGGAGCAGAAACAATCTCGGTCAGCAGCTGAACCGTCTGTCACAGGCACCTTCAAGTGTGGAGGTAGGAGGACAGTAACAGTTCAGAAAAGGCCAAATCCTTCCCTCCATCCCCCACGGAGACACTGGGCCATGTGTTTACAGCTTGAAAAAGAGGATGGAGGAAATGGAAAAAGCTCGGAGTGATTTCAATGGATCAGTCCCAAAGGCAGTTTTAGAGACACATCAGCTGCAAAGACTTCAAAGAGCAGCGTTTAGGAGGGGCACATCACACACAGCTTTGGCCCCAAGCTCTCTGCAGGCTGATCCAGCAGCTTTATTGCCTCCACAGGCTCACAGGCAAGGCTGGGGTACTGCCATAACCCAGCACAGGGTGGACTTTTATGTGCACCTTGTTGGGAAGGGGCCAGTTCTCCCAGCACAACTCCGAAACAACGAGTCCCTTCGGCAAAAACTTGGCTCTTAGCACTCTGTTATTTTTATTAGCTTCCTAAAATACTGAGAACTTCAGAGGAGAAACAGATGGGCAAAGATACCCGGCGCTGCAAGCTCTCATTTTAATGTTAAATATAATGCATATTTTGGAGAATGAGTAGAAAAGACAGCTTGGAGGTTGCAAAGGACAGCCTTTGCAGGAACATAACAACATCTGTGTGCCGTTGCTGCTCTGTCATTTTATCCACTTAACTACCTGCTTTGTGTTTTTCTAATTCACTTTAAGCCAAAGACTACAGGATTTTACACTGAAGGCTTAAGGTCAGAGAGCTACTAACAGACACAGCTAATTTATACCCTCTAAATATGACCTTAACGTGGGAGCTCTGAGACAGGATACAGTTTAGCCTTTAGGCACTTAATTTTCCCCAGAAATCTTTCTAAAGCTGGGATGGTTATAAAGGTATTACCGAGGTTCGTGACCTTTCCTGAGAAAGCTGCATCCAATTTGAAGCACACCTGGTCTGTTCAACAGGTTTGCAAGAAACTGGAGCTCAACAGAAAGTTCATGATTCTTATTAACATTACTTTATGGAAACTTATCTCTAAAGGAAATCCTAGTAATTTTTTTGTGCTAAAAATCAAAGAAAATGGTGACACCAAAACCAGGTGAGTGTGACTATAACTTACATAGTCCAGACTTCCTGCTTTTAACTCTAGGATCCAAAGGTTTTAGTGACGTTTGAATATTTCATAACATTATTTATGAATCCACTACAGTAACATGTGTTTAACAGTTCACAAAAATGATATTCTGGGCAATACAGAGAGCTGACAACTATTTCCAGATGCTTCAAGGCACCAGATGTGGCATTTCCTCTGTCGAGATAGAGGGCACACAGAGATGAAGTGAAGTCTCACAGGATCTCACAGAAAAATCTGTGTTAGATTTGGGAGTTAATTCCAAGTCTGATGTGTTAAATCCACCGGGTTGTTGTCAGCTGGAGTGTTTGTAGGCAGGCCAGCGTGTGGGTCTGTGTATAATGTGGGAAGTCTGACATTTTCAGGAAGGACTGGCCTTAATTCTCACCTGGTGTGGACAGATCCAACATTTCTGGTTGTACTGAGCATCAACAAATCCACAGCCGTGATAAAGCCTCCCATTCCATTCGGTCCAAAAGCCCAGGAAGAAACTCGGGGCATCTCCAGTGAAACCTGGGCTTGATCAGGGCCCCATCAAACCTTGAGTGTCCTTGTTTGCTAAAGCAAAGGCATCAAGATGTCACAGGGGGTCACTGATGGGGCACTGTCAGCCACATTCAGCATCTGATCCGTGACTGTTCCCTGCTGCTTCACCCACCATTGCCAGTGGATGCTGCAATTCAAAGCCCTTGAAGCTGTCAGAGCACTCTCAGTGCTGAGGTACTTCAAGGACTGATCAGCTGGGACTCTTCTCTTTAATTGGTTTTGTGCTGTGTTTTTAAACAGTTCTTTGCCTGGCCCTGGCTGTTCTCCCTCCGAGGTGGGAGTTCAGCTCTCAGAGACAAAGACAGCAGCCTTGTCCTCTCGCTCGCAGTCCTCTCTCCTGCCTCCAGGCAGTGTTGGAGATTGGCAGGCAGAAAAGCGCCGTGCTCGGCTTCACACCAGCAAGGCCAGCAGCCTCTGGGGGCTTTGTTCTGTCCCTGGCCCTTCCAGGAGTGCTGCACTGGGATCTCAGCAGCCTCAAGGCTGCAGCAGAGCCTTTCCCCATCACAATAACGCTGTGTTCAGCATAAGCCCCACCATCCATAATAACTCTGGGAAGGATGTCACAGAATCAGAGGACTGTGGAACGTTTTGGGTCAGAAAGGACCATAATGATCATCCGGTTCCAACCCCCCCGCCGTGGTTTGGCAGTTCAGCTGATCAGATTTAAAGATCTGGTTTAGGGCGAGCTGAACAGGGCTGCAGGTTGCAGTGAGATCAATTCCATTACAGTCAGTACAACCCCCAGCTCAAACACGAGTTAGGGCAGCCTGACTGGCACTGAAAGATCTTGAGGAGGGGAGGTAGAGAGGAAACGGATCAAACACTTCTCTCTAATCTACATGCCTAATGCCTTTTAATCCTGAAGTCAACCTCCGTAAGGGATTTCAGAGGGCTGGATAAGGACCACTTGAGGGTCAGGGATGCCTTTTAGCAGTTCAACACGTCCCTTTTAGCAGGTCAACACCTGCTAAATTCGAGTCTGAAGTCACCGGGTGCTCGTGGTCCAGCTCTCATACAAGTGAGAGGCATGGCATCACCTTCCACTTCATGGGGATAAGGGAGGATGAGGACGAGGCAGCTCGGTGCTTATCCAAGTGAAAACTTAGAGATCTGAACAGCCACTGGGAGCTGAACTGCCTTCGATCCTTGGATCGATTTTCGCTCCTCTCAGTAGTGCTGCCCCTAAATTCCCTGAGCTCTCACTGCACAGAGATTGATGCTCTGCCCTTTCCTACCTGCTGCGTGCCAAGCTCTGGGAAAGCACTGGCTGTGGGAAGGAGCTGAGCAGTGCCCTCTAACACCCCTCACAGTGCTGTTTAATGGTCACCTGTCCTAATGCTGGGTTTTGTCCCTTGATGCAGCTGTGATGGGGCTAGGCAGTGTTTTGTTTGTGCTCTAAAAGCTGTTTTTCTCCCAGATTCTCTTCCTTTTGCATTGTTGAGTTGGTTTCTTGTTATTCCAGCAGCAGTGGTTATGTGACAGATATTAAGGAATCTCAGTGTAACACACCTTTGGGACAGGAAGGAATAAGAAAACACAACTTGAGCTGGAGCAATGGTAACTCCACAAGAAACTTTTTAAATAGCACTCTTCATTTTCACGAGAGATTTATGATGCTAGCATGTCCTGGCAAGAAAAGAAAATTCCAAAAGAAATTCAGCTGTGGTTCATGCTGATAAACCTGTGAGTACAAATGTTATTTTCCTGCAGGACACACCTGGGAGGAAAAAAGGCAGGTTGTTTTCAGGGAGCCGACGGCAAGTGAATTTCCCATCCGGGTAAGTGCAATTTAATTGTGTGTTGGATGCCAGAGAAGGAAGGGCTTTGCACTTAAAAGTAAAGGTGTTGTCTTGGGGGATTAGAGCATCCATGCACTCTCATCCTCCCACTGTGGCTTTCTGGAATTAACACCCAAAGGGACAAATGGTGACTTGATCCTGTTTTCTTCTTCTTATTCCACTGACTTGACCAAGAGATAATTTAATCCAGCACCCATTATGCTTGAAATCTGTGCACTTTAGAGGCAAAAGAGATGCCATATGGATCCTTTCTCACTTTATGACCTCTCTGAAGTTCTGTGCTTTGCACATGCATCTTCCAGCCAATTTATGGTAATCAGATTTTATAGATGTGAAACCCAGCGCAAGATCAAAGAGCTTGAACGAAATGGCTTGTGGTGATTCTGGTAAAAACTACAAATATGTTACAAATGTGGGTGAATTCCACCTCGAAGTGCTTGCAGTGGGGAAATCACTCAAAAAATATATAATGACAGAACTTGGATAGAACTGGAAGGTCTTTCAAAACTGAAATTGCTGTTGTTAATATTAGAGTTGGCATATATTTGCAAATATGAGTGAAGCTGACTCCCCTTCTCCCTGTCTAGAATGTCACCTGGTTTAGGAACACAAACATATTAGAGTGGGAAAGAAGGGAAAGAAATCAAAATCTGTTTTGCTTGGAATTAGGAACTGACCATGGATGCTGATAGAAACTCCTAAATTCTGAGTTCTTTGGGGATCCTGTTGTGTTTGCTACAGAGGCCTTGTCACGGCCACTCCTGTGCTGGCAGCGCTCCCAGGTGCTTCAGGGCTGTCTCAAACCAAAGCAGATGAGGTCAAGGCAAGCTCCACAACTTGCTGTGCCCGTGGATCCAAAAAGCTTCATCCAGCTGGACAAGAGGAAGGTGGTGATGGGCAGAGAGCTCCTGGAACCCAGTTTCTGACGATGACCATCACTCTGTTAAGAGCCATTGTGTCTATTTCATATGGCACTGGTTGTTTCTCCCAGGGATTCTGGCACACTGGCACAAGAGATCTCTGCACCCTGTCATCTTCCATGGCCTTTCCAGAGATGTTCAACCCTCTCTCTAATAAGGTTTTTATAAGGAAGACCCCCTGGTTTGTCCTAAAGGAGGTACCATGAACCCACACTGCAGGTGGGCTGCCCTACCCAGTGCCATAGTGTGCAAATTTGGCTTTGGTTCCATGTAGAAAAAAGAACTGAATTTTTCACCTGTCTCAGGTGGAAATGTTTGCTGCCAGCTCCAAACGGGGCTACAGGGCAAAGTGACACCAAAGAAAATGCCTGCTGCAGTTTAAATCCCCAATTTAAATGCACCCCGAGTGTTTGCAAGCCCACAGTTAATGGGCTGATGTCAGGAGGTGATGATGAGTGTGCCTGCTCTGCTGAAGGTGCCTTGTTACCCATAATTTGTGTGTTTTAAACCCCAGACAATATCAGTTAGGTTAAACATGTTGATTCAGTGGAATCTGGTACCCAGCAGAAATGTATCTCTCGGATGAAGCACTCCAAAAATAAATTAACAGCTTTTCTTTGACACTGACATTTCCTGCTCGCAAATAGCAAAATCCAAACAATAACACTGGGTTTTGTCGGAGTGAAATGGCTGGCACAAGTGCAGCCTGAAAAGGAACTTTAAAATGTTTTCCTTAGGATGAGAAATTCTAATTTTCAGCGACCTCATTCATACTTTTTAATGATAACCTGAATGAAAATTAGGACGTTGCAACAAGCCCTACATACAAAATCTCTGTTTACCTGGTGAATATGAATGTGTTTGAATGCCATAATGGAATAGTCTGATTTTATTAGTCACTCTGTGGAGAGTATGATAAATGCTGAAGTCTAGCCAAGTTCTGTTAGTGCTGATAGGCTTAACTGGGCTTAGTCTGATCGGTGTCTTAAATGTGCCGGAGAGATGCAGAGAATTCAAGGCTCTGACCTAATTTGGTCTATTCCACCTGGACTGCACTTGCATGCGTTTGAGCTCAGGGAGAGATTTAACAATTTATCCGTGTGCCAATTAGAGATAGCTTTGCAATGCCTGTTTCCATCATTTTCCACCAAACTGTTGTGAGATTTGCACAACTCTCAGCCTCGGTTCAGCTCGGAGTGAAAATTCACAATCCGCTCCGGGGCCCAGATGCTTGCCTCTGCCTTTGGCACCGAGAATTCTTTCTCCTGCTTAAAATACTTCCCGTGTTCCCACAGACTCTTGCAACTTGCTAAAAGTTTGTTGAAATCTGGGTATCCCGGAATGCTCAGACAGTCCTTAAATAATCCCCATTTAACTCAAGGAGCAGAATTCCATGAGCCCCAGGGCTCTCCAGGGCTGGACTCAGTTGCCTGAACGGCATCTGGGGGCACTACCCGACACGGGGACCTGTGGGTGGCTACCAGAGAGGTGACAGCATTTAGGAGAAGCAGCAGAGGCTCCTGAGGCTGGGCAGGATCCACCCACAGTGCCTGAGATTACAATAGGTGCTAAACTGGGAGCTGAATAGGGCTGCACATTTCCACATCTTCCTGCTGAAACCTTTCTGAAAAGGTCTTTCCCCTCCCATCTCATCTTTCCTCTTTATTTGCTCATGCAGAGCTCGTGCAGCCAAATTTTCCTTTCTGCATCCCCTAACAGTGAGATTTATTTTGAGAGCCTGTAACTGGATCTGGCTGGGAACAAAGATGTTTGGGAGCGAGTTTACACTGGAGAGTTTGTTTTTCAGGTTTGTTTTTGGGTTTGTCTTTCTTAGATTATCAGTAGGATCAAACCAAACCCCAGAATGAGGATATTTCATGGTTAAAACTTGACCAAATCTGGTTTTCACTCATAACTGTGTGACTCACCTGTAATTCTCTGGAAGTGAAGAGTAAGTGAGGTGGCAGCTCTGCCACCTGTTCTACCTCACCCAGCTCGTTTGTCTTGTTTCTTTTATTTGTTGTGAGTGTTAATTAGAGGAAGAGAGACTCTTCCAGTGAGTGATTAATTCTTCTCCCTCCCATTTTAGCATCAATTGAACTTCTCCTTGGAGAAAGCTGCCTCTTTCCATTGCCTGGGAAACTCATTTAGTCCAAAGTCTAAACTTAGGGTAGATAAATATCTTTTAAGTGACTTGACCGGGGTTTTCCAGCGGGTCAGTGGCAGAGGAAGGAGTAAAACTTGTGTCTCCTGCAATCCAATGCACTTTATCAACCATTTCTGCTTGAAATCAGCCTAACTTGTACATAGAGCATGATCAAAACTCTTAGAAAAAGATCTTTCCCATGGCGATTCTAGTCTGGAGAGTGAAAATTAGAGAGGAGGTTGGGGGTTTATTTATTTATTTATTTATTTATGTATTTTTTAACATGTCAAGATCATTTAATGCAAAAAAGTCAGTGGCAAAACAAAGAGGAAATGCCATTCAGGAACGGAGTCTGATTCTCTGTGGTATCAAAACCTGGGTAAAAGATAACTGATCAAATACCAGGCAACTTCAGTTCATTAATAATGTATGTGCACCCTCCAAAACACACTGCCATGGGAAAATTAGCAAATATGTCAACAAACTCATCAGGAGTGCTGTTGTAATTGAGTAAAGGATCCTGTTGTGCATCTGAAACACAAAACTAATTCAGAAAGAAACGTCACAGCCAGGCACTGAGGATGGTGTGATTAGCACATCTAAATGTGCACTCAGACTCATTTCTGGGCTGATTCTTTCAATTTAAACACTCTCAGTTATCCCCTCGTTCCTCAAAGGTGACATTCACACCTGCTTAATCATGGCTGGTTAAGCAAGAGTCAATGTTAAGGTGATTCATCAAAGCTGTAAGGCAGGAAAAAGGATTGATTTTATTACTTGCTGCAGTTCTCCCAGGCTGGCCCTGCAGCCCAGCTCAGCTCTAATGGACATTGTCAAGTGTTGGACACTGTCAGGTGTTGGATACTGCGATACCAGAGTTGCCCCTTTTCACTCGTAGAATTCATGACTCGGTTTCCAAAGTGATTTACTTAGAATTACAGAATCCCAGAATGGTTTGGGTTGGAAAAGATCTTAAAGATCATTTAGTTCCCCCCCCTGCCACGGGCAGGGACACCTCCCACTATCCCAGGCTGCTCCAAGCCCCGTCCAGCCTGGCCTTGGACACTTCCAGGGATCCAGGGGCAGCCACAGCTTCTCTGGGCACCCTGTGCCAGGGCGTCCCCACCCTCCCAGGGAACAATTCCTTCCCAATATCTAAAGTAAACTTGCTCTTCTTCAGACCCATCACTCCACAGGAGTAAATTAAATTTCCCCAGCATGGCTCCGCTGTGGGAAACCAGCCTCTAATACCTGGTGGGTTTTAAACTGATCAGCTCATTGCCCTTTATTCCTCAGGGACCAGATTTGGGAATGACACAGTGAGGTGAGCCAGTGTAAGAGCTACCCTGGAGGAAGAAGGGCTCTGCTTCGTGCTTAAATTACTAATTAAACTCCTGCTACTACGTCAGGCTTAAATACCTTGAATCATTCAATAGAATCATAGACTCATAGGCTCACGAATGTTGGAAAAGACCTCCGAGATCATCAAGTCCTTCCTATTGGGATAAAGCTCTCCCCAGCCCTATCGAGAGAGTTGCAGCACTGTAGGAAGGCTGTGAACTACTCTTGAAGTTGTGTGGGAGATGTTGCCCTGAACTTTTATTGATGCCTGGTGGGATTTTTTGCAAACTGTCTTTGAAGCTCTGCAGAAGCTTCACACTGTCAGTAACCGAGATTTAATCACGTCCAGTCCCAATTCTCACCACTTCTAAGCAAAGAAAGACCTAATTGCAGTGCCTGGCCATCAGGCAAAGAGTCCTGTCCATATGAGAGACAGCAAATAGTCCTAAAAATGCCTTGTTAAGGTCGAATCTTTGGCTGCTGGAAATTAGCACAGCTTGATTATTGCTGACATGCTTTGAGAGTCAAACACCAGCTGAGACCCTGTAGCTGGAAGCTCCTCGTTCTTCTGGCTTTTTCTGGGCTGTTAGAAATGTGAGTGTCAAGCTGAGCAGAGCCAGCTAATGAAGGCATCTCTCTCTAGAGGGGGTGATGCCTTTCTGGTGAAAGAAATCTGTTCCTGTGCACGGAGAGAACCCTCCTTATTGCTTCCTGATGGCCGGGTGAAATGGGTTCACCTGCCCCAGGGCTGGCAGCTTCCTGAGCCACTCATGCATTTGCAAATGCTTCAGGTGGAGGGACAGCAATAAAATGCAGCCAGGAGCATTCAGGGGCAAGGAAATGAGCTGCCACCACCCCTGCGTGCTCTGCATGAAGTGGGACACCTGGACAGATCTGTGTCCCCACTGAGGGGATGTTACAATCCAGCCACTGCTTCCCTGGGGAATTAATTCTTTTTTTTTTTATACTAGAATATACTGAATCAGAAATAATAGAATTTTTTTTTTCTGCTCACAGCCCTTCACTTTGTGTTCTGCCTCACCTCCTGCATATGGCAAATCTGAGCCCCTGACCACATCACCCATTGAATCTGAGACAGGGCTCAGTCTTAATTTCCCAGCTCATCTTATTGATTACATCTTAATTACTTAGATCACTAAATTGTCCCATTGGATGCAAAAACGCCAACACATGCAACCATGATGGCTTTCAAGTATTAACCCATAGGGACAGCTAAAACCCCCAAATAACAGCTCTATCCACCTGAAATTGCCTCTCCCATCTTGCAGTGACCTTGCAATCTCTTTTCTCCTTCCCTCTGCTCTGGGCTGGCCTCGTGCACAGTTTGTCACCTGCTCTTGCAGTGTATTTGGGAGGAAATCAAATGTTTCATGGGCAAGGAATGATCTTGTAATTATATTTCCTATTGATTGGGAAACGCTTGAGCAATATTCAATGGAAGGTGTCTGAAAGGAGTGAACTGCCAGCTGGTGACCATCACAATTAATGTACCACTAGCACCACAGTAACTGGGAGGTGTCATGCAACAATACAGCTTTGGGACCCAAATGGCTTCTGGCTGAATTCCACAAGTGGTCCCATTTTGTCACTTGGGTGGAGTGGCTCAGAGAATTGGGAAGGGGCTGTGTAATTGTCACTTCTTCTCTCTCCCCCCCACTCCCTCCCTTGTAATGCAAATTCAAAGTGTGCTGGAAGAGAATGACTGGAGCTCTCTTTTTTTATCGATTTATTTCATTTATTTCTACTGCTTAGCATCCAAGGCTCTTGCTGCATCATAGGAATATGATCCAGATTGCTTTTTTGTCCAAGGATTGGTTATTCTTTGTTGCATAGGACTGCTCTTCTGTGGGCCTTTGCAATCTCTCATTTGTGATTAGATTTGTGATCCAATATTGTGGATAACGAACCCCAGTGACACCGTGGCTTGGCAGTGGCTGCAATTTTATTAAAAAGTCTTCAAATCCTTCCCAGTTTTCCTGAGATGACTTTAGTTATGGAAGTCACTTTTTGTTTCCATGCTGTCCTGCAGGAAAAAGAAAGGACCAGGGTGACCATAAAGCTGCCAACTCCAGTTTTCCAACCCTGTGCCTCTTCCACAGAAGTGCTTAGTTCCTTTTTACATATATTTTTATTATCCTGTGTGTTTACATCTGGCTGGTACTTCTGAGCTGCCACGCTGAAGGGAACAAAGCCTAAAGAAGTGACCTGTTATCTGTGGTTGCACAAATTTCTTCTGGCCACCCTTTGACCTTGACTCTCTCCTGTAGCCTGATAATCAGCGTCAGTGTTCAAACATCCCAGAGGCTCAGCTTCTGGGCCTGCAGAATTGCTGTTCAACTGCCTTAAAACAGCTGTGAAATGGATTTTTGGTCTTGATAGCCTCAAAGGACTCTTTGGTCACCAGATAGAGCAGGTACATGGACAGCTTCCATTGGGTTTTCCCCACTCTGAGGGGCTCCACACACCAGGCTCCCCTTTACCCTGGAATTTTTGGGCTGCACACAGGAAACGCTCAGGGAATTTGACCTGTTAAGGCATCTTTAAAATTTATGACTCCTCAGTTACTTTATTTTCCATGATTTCTGGTAATCCTGAGCTCGCAGAGGCCACAGAGAGGCTTTGCTGGCCCCATCCTCTCATGGTCTTTGTGGTGCATCTTTTCTTCGGAGCTTGGGGGGAATAACAGCAGCTGGTCTGTGAGGAAGCTGTGAAAACTTCCCTCAGCTCTGCAGCTGCCCCGAAATTCTGCTTTCTAGCAGACATCTCCAGGGAAGCGAGACTACTCTTGGTGACTCACTGTGAAGAGGCTCTCAAGAAGTCCCAGGAAATGGTCTTTGAAGAGCTGGGAGCATCCAACAGCTGCAAGAGAAAATGAGCACATTTAGCTTTGATGTGTTTTGATACAGGACCAGTGATTTCGTTTTTGGCATTATTATGGAAGCAAAACATGTATTAACAGGGCATAATTTATTTTTAAAAAGAGAGCAAGAATGTTTACTGCCTTCCTGGTAATGCAATTGGGCTGTCCCATGATCATCTATCAGGCATGACAGCATCTCCCATTTCTGTGCAGATTTGTTATTTAAGCAAATTTTACGTAGGTGCGGAAGGGGAGGGGGTGTTCTTTCTTTTAGTGTACACCTATAATTTATTTAAATCAGAGCTTTCCTGCAGGGAAGTAAAAATAAAATCTTTGTTTCTACAGCACGACAGGAGCAGAGTGTGCAAAGACAGTCTCGTTTCTTGTCTCCTGAGAGACAGCACTGGCAGGGTGGGACCTTCTGTGCCCCTCTGAAATTACCACACACTGAGACTTCGATCAGCAGAGCCATAACCAGGGTTTGGAGGCTTTTTCTCTGAACTTAAATATTAACAAGGGCCGTTCCAGTTTCTGACATTCCTTTCTCTTGGGAGGGATGGCGAGGAGCAGGCAGAGGGCTTAGGGACCCTTTAGAATCACAGAGGCACGGAATCATTAGGGTTGGAAAAGACCTTTAAGGTCATCGAGTCCAACCCCTAACCCAGCACTGCGGTGCTCACCACCAAACCCTGTCCCCAAGTGCCACATCAACGTTGTTGAACACTTCCAGGGATAATGACTTCACGATGCCTGACCAGCTTTTCAGTGGAGAATTTTTTCCCTGTTTAAGAGCTGTCCTCACACCCTGCTCACTCAGGATCAGTTACCAAGCTAAATTCCCGTAAAGCCTGACAAAGACCTCACTAATTTTCTCTCCCACTTTTCATTTTCCCCGCGTCTCTGAACAAAGACATGGAGTAAAATCCTTGTGCAATTAGTGGCAGAGTTCCCATTGACTTCAGAGGGGCCAGGATTTCATGTTAGACCTAATATTGCCTCTAAATTCCCTTCTAATTAAATCAGTGGGCTGAACTGTTCTCAGTGGTGCATTGAGAAAGAAAAGTTCTTTCCACTGCAGGAAATGGCAAGTTCAGTCCTACGTCCTGCACTATTTATAGGGGACCCACATCCTCCATCCAGCCTTTAATGCTGGTGAACTTCCATGACTTCTTACCAATGGGAATCTCTTTCCACCTCAAGCTGCTGGAAAGGATTAGCCCATAATTAAATTTCTTCAGTGAAAGGCCATCTTCGGCATATGAAAAATCTGCCTTTTTGAGAACTGATCATTTCTCTGCTCGGTTACAGTGAACCTACAGACACTAAATCAGAATAATTACACAGTGATGTACATACTTCTTTTTTTCTGCCAACACCGAGTGAATTAACAGGTTTAATTTTCTTTTGTGGCACCCAGTTTGGATAGTTGATGTTATCTGGGAAGCTTGCCCAGAGGTGGTGTGTAAGACATTCTGCGTCTGTCAAACAAGAAATATCCACAAACAAACTCATCCCCCTCTGTTCTCTGTATCTGAGCTCACGAAGAGAACGTGTTCAGAGTGAGTATCCAGAAATCTGACGAAGAACGCGAGAAGCCTGAGCCTTAACCATCCAGAACAGGGGAATTCCACAGATTTCTTGCTACCTTTTTTCCCCCATCCAGCAGATGAAACATTTATTGCTCAGCAATTGCAGAAAGAGAAAGTGTTTTGCATGTTTTGCATCCCTAATGTCGATTTCCCTTGGCACAGATTAAGAGGGCAGCAGAATTACCAGGCAGTTCTAATGAGCCAAGAGGTCATAATTTATAGATCTGCCTTGAGAGACACAGGCCTTGCCATCTGCGCTGCACTCTGCTGGGTGTGAAACTTAGTTCAGGAAACCTGATTTCACACTGCTTCAAGGCAAGCAATCTCCTTCTGCTGCTTCGTGGCACTGAGTCAGCCTGGTTCTTCATCTGCTGCTCTTGGGTGCTGCCCTCAGAGCACACCTGGAGGCTGCAGGTACAGAAACACCTCGTTGGTCTCTGGGAGCTTGTGTGAATTTTCCATGTTCATTTGGCACAATCCATCCTGTTCAATGTGGATGTGGTGAGAGACGTAGAGAATCACAGGACCACGGAATATCCTGAGTCGGAAGGGACCCGCAAGGATCAGAGTCCAGCTCAAGGCCCTGCACAGGACAACCCCAAGAATCCCACCCTGTACCTGAGAGCATTGTCCAAACACTTGCTGAGCTCTGGACACTGAGAGCTATTGCCCTGAGCTCATCTGAAAATGTAGTCAGCCTTGCTGGTTTCTTAGGAAAAAAAAAAGCAGGGGCAGCAAGCAAATGTTGCATTTCAGAAGGTTTAATTCTATACTGGATATCGGTGGATAAAACACGTTTGCAGTGTAAGGGAGTCCGGGGTGTGTCCATTTCATCCATTTCAACTTTGCTCACCAGAGATGTCATCCCAGCACCTGGACAGAGAGGTCAGAAGTCTCACAGCAAATTTTTCACAGATTGCACAGATTATTCGGAGTCGGAAGGGACCCACAAGGATCATCAGCTCTTCACAGAATGGCCCGTGTGGGGATGGAACCCATGACCTTGGTGACATCGGCACCGTGCCCTGACCAGCTGACTGTGCTGATATCGCAATTTATTTGTGTGACAATGTGTTCCTGAGGTCCCAGCTGTGCTGGATACGTGCCCCCAGAATATCAGAACCATAGAATTGGTAGGGTTGGAGAAGACCTTAAAAATCATCCGGTCCAACCATTACCCCAACACCACCATTTTCACCACTAAACCCTGCCCCCAAATGCCACACCTACAAAATTTTTAAACACTTCCAGGAATGGTGATTCCACCACTTCCCTGGGCAGCCTCTTCTAATGCCAGACAACCCTTTCAGTGAAGAAATTTTTCCCAATATCCAACCTCAACCTCTCATGGCACAACTTGAGGCCATTTTCTCTCATCCTGTCGCTTGTTATCTGGGAGTAGAGACCAACCCCGACCTGGCTATGCTTTGTAAACAATTTCCAAGGAAAATAACTGTTCTATTTCCCTCCTGAAGGAATATTAATACCACATTCAGCTTCTTTAGAGCCGTGGCCTTTGCTTATGGCGAATGTTTGAAGAGCCAGTGGGAGCCAATTCACCCCAGGGTGGAACACGTTCCCAGTGGAATTGCCAGCAGAAGCACAACCATGCCAAGAAATGAGGCTGCCAGGCTCCTGCTCTGTGGGGACACTGGGGTATTTGTGCACTGGGAGACTTGCTGGGATCTGATCCTGCTGGGAAAAAAGCGTGGAAAAAACAACAACCTCCATCCCAGGAGCTGTGTCCGGCCATACCGTAACAAAAGTCCTCACTCTGAGGTAAGGATTCACTTTCCAGCAGGTGAATTGGTAGCTCTGAAAAGCCCAGACTGCCCCTGGCTCAGCCATTCCCAGGCAGTGCACGGGCAGGTTTCCATCCCACAGGATGGAATATGTCTTTCCCATTCTCACACATTGTCTGTGTGCAAGGGAAGGCTGTGCTGGGATCAGGCACGGAGGTGACTTGTTCATCATTTGTCCTGCAGCACCCACAGAGCAGAAACCCACTGTGTTCCATGCTGTGTTATCCCAATTAAAAGGTGGGGTTTTTTTCCCAAAAGGAATTACAAACCCCAAGCTGTGCTCCCTCTTTCTCTTCAGCACTGGAGGGAGATGATGCTCTATAACCAATCTGCTCCTTTAAAAAAATTTTCCACAGTCTCTGTGGGTTCCTTGGCATGTTTTCTATATTCTGTATTTATTCTTCACTCCTGCCTGCAGCTTCAGTTGGAGATAATTGCTCTTTCTTTGTCATCGTGCAAGGTGAGCTGGCTCCCCAGTGAGCTTGAGGACCTTCAAATACTTCCCAGCTATTCCAGGAGCAAGACAGAATGCATTGCAAAATAGCTGCTTGCCACCCCCAGCAGAATCTGAGCACAGGAAATATGAGATGACAGATTATTCAACCCCTAGGTAGGCCAATTAAAGGGGAAAAAAAACCAACTCAGCAGCAAAGGCTGTGCTGTTATAGCTGGGAAAGGTTTGCTTGAGAAAAAGGACTTCAGTGTCATCTAATTTTTGGAAATTGGTAGTTGCAGTGGGACTGGCTTAGAACAATGTCCTTTTTTTTTGAAAGGAAAGTTTGGTCTCCCTAGGATTGCATCTTACGTACGGCAGCGTGAGGGAGCGACGGGGGAATCGTCCTGCTTTGCTCCCAGCCAAGTTTTGCTCGTCAGATCCTGGTGCCAGTCAGTGTCAGCTCCAGGAACAGCTAAGAGACATCCCTTAATCACATGGATAAATGTACCCCAGGAATGGGCTGAGTTAATCAGATTTTGGAAGTAACACCAAAATGTTGGTTTGAGAAGCTCGTGATGCAGGCGATTAAAGATGTGCGTAGAAACAGGAGAATCTTCTGGTTTGCCATCAGAGAGGTTAATATTATAGTCTCCCTTCACTGAAAGAGTGGTTCAGCTTTGGAACAGGCTCCCCAGGGAAATGGTGGGGTCACCATCTCTGGAAGCATTGAAAAAACGAGTGGATGTGGCACTTTGCGATTTGGTTTCCTGGGCACTGTGGAATGAGGTCGAAGGTTGGACTCGATCATCTTGGAGTTCTTTCCCAACCTTCATGTTGCTGTGATTCTGTGAGTGGTTCAGCCATTGTAAACTGCTTTCCAAAACCTGAGCAGTGAAATGGGCCCTCATTTCCCATCTGAGAAGCGAAGTGCAAAGGCTCTGGTAGGAATTGCTGTAGTTCTGCTTATCCCAGGAAAGAGAACGATCCCTCCAAAGGCTGGGGCTGCTGTGGATCGAGGGCCGCAGCTGGGGCCCATCCCCTCACCCCTGGGCAAACACCACATCAGCAGTTGCAGGGGGGGTGTTGCTGTGCTCAATAAAGAATCCGTCGCTGCATTCCAGGCAGAGCATCCAATAAATGGGAAAACATTCTGCACTCGTAAAACCCAGTGATAACTAAAACACAAAGCGACTGAGGCTGCAGCAGCTCTACTCCAGCCCTATAAAACCAGGAATCACACAGAGATTTGGAAAAAGCCTTTCTTTCCCCAACGTGGCAAGTGTTGTCTCAAGCAGTAAATCCCAAAGCCAGGAAGCCTGGGGGTGCTGCCTTGGGAGCTGTAAGTTTGACTGTGATAACCCAGAAAAGGGCAAGGCTCTGAGTTAATCCAGACAGGCTCCTGCATTACACGCTGCCTCGCCGTCCCTCAGACAGTCAGGGGGCAGAGCAATCACATTTACATTTGTCTTGCCAGTCACCAGAGGTGTCAGTGCTCCAGCTGCTGACCCGATCCTTCCAGTGTCCATTGCATCACTGCCCTCTGGCTCCCAGCTGCTCCATATAAAAGCCATTACTGGACTGCAGAGATACCCTGGCTTTTCCTTTTTAGGCAAAAACAAACAAACAAATAAAATATTCAGCTTTGCCTGCGTGGTCTCTTTGTGGTTTTGAAGAGGAAGGGGAGTGGTGGGGACTTTTTCCCGTCCCTGCCGTGAAGTGTTTCACTCGCTTTTCCCAAAGTGCTTGTGATTTGAGGCAAGACTGAAAAAAAAACCCAAAACTATTAAAAAGTGCTAATCTGTCAGCCAGTCTATCTGATAGACACATGAAAGAGAGACATGTCTTTATTTGTCATCCAGTAGGGCCAAAATTGCAATCCCTAGTGTAGAATTGATCTGTTTTGCAAGTACTGGCAGGACAACAGAGAAAATTTTTAAAGCCTGTGGCTTAGTTTATAAGAATAAATGCAAAACATATAAGAAAGGTATGAAAAGGGATCTGGATTTTTCCTGCTGTTCTGCAGACAAAGGTCACAGCAGTGTTCTTGTGGTCTGATTCTGTTTTTGCCTCAGGGCTTTACAGCAGCAAGGCCTTGGAGTGTCCCACATCTTGAACTTCCATGTTAATTCTTTGCAGAAACAACACTAAGAGCCCTCCCACCATTTTCTTCAGTGGACACCAGGTTTCTCAATGAAGACCTGAAATACACCGAATATCTGAGAGCTCTGAAACAGCTCTGAAACAGAGAAGCTGTGGCTGCCCCATCCCTGGAAGTGTCCCAGGCCAGGCTGGACGGGGCTTGGAGCACCCTGGGATAATGGAAGGTGTCCCTGCCCATGGCAGGGGGTTGAAAGGAAATGATCTTTGAGGTTCCTTCCAACCCAAACCATTCTGTGTTTCTACGATTCAAACAAGAATGGGAGGCTTTAAACTACCACTGCTTTTCACATCTGGCCTAATTAAAGTCTCAATTTTCCCAGTATCCCCACAGAGGGGTGTGAAAAATTACCTTGGTGAAGTCACCTGGTGTCAGCACATCCTCCTGATAATCTGGCATTGCTGTGGTGCAGATGCAGCATCCTTCTATTGTCAAACTCTTGGGGAATTCCACCCACTGGCTTGATCGTTATGCATCATGGGACTTATTTACTCACATTAGCAGGAGCAACTGGTGACTTTAAAACCCAAATGTTGCCATCTAAGCAAAGGAAAAGATGTTTAGGTCCCACCATGGGAGACCTGGACCACAAAGATGAATTATCTAATCCTTCCCAAGTCGCACAACTGCACCTCTGGACTCTCAAACTGACCACAATTATTTGAAATAACTAATTTGTCTCCTCAAATGAGTCATGGCATACATTTCTCACCGACATTTTTTTAAAGATGTGATTTAATTTCATCAAACAGGCAAAAGAGAAACAATATTGAAACAAAAGGGATGCAGCAAAGTTTGCTGAGAAAGTTTTCCCAATGCAAATTGCCACAGCACAGAAATTAATCTGGCCCCCAGTTCACATCTACTATTTGTGAAATGTTTTAAAACCATTCCCACTAAATCAGGATGATAAATGCACTTAAACCTGGAATAAATAATTTTGAGGAATAGCAAGCATCTTTTTAATGATGACACTGTCACTAGAGAGCTGAAAGCTCCCCTGCAGATGCTCTTCTTCATCATCTGCTCCACAACTGTCTGAGGGCTTGTCTTTACCTCCCAGGAGACAGTGGTAGTAAACAGGAGGTATTTTGCATTTCTCCTTTCCTAAGGGATAAACCGCCTTCTGTTTACCCCCCAGCGCTGTGCTCGGGAACATAAACACCCAGGCAGGGCAGACAGTGTGCAGGATCTTGCTGGTGGTTCAAATCCTGGGAATATCAGTACCTGCAGGACCCAGATCTTCAAAGGGACTTGACTCCTGCTGATAGAATTCGATTTTGGGGACCCGGGACATTGTTGCAAATTGATGTTCCACTCCCACGCTCGTAAAGTCACAAGTGAAAATTTGATTCAAGGTCTTATGGAACGCAACTCTTTTGAAAACGTTACCACTCAGAAACACGACTTATCTCTGCTAAACAGCCTTTAAAAGTGATCACAGGCTGGCTCCATGCCTAGAACCGAAATGAAAGGCAATCTCTTGGCCTGGGAAGAACCAGACAAGCCTTGCAAGACTGATTTTCAGCCATTTTCATCTGCTGTGTAAAGAGAAGATAAGGGAAAGACAGGAATCAGGACTAATAACAACCTGTTCTTTCTTGAAGCTTCTAATCCTCCTGTTAAGTAAATTAATTTTTATATAGGCGGATTTATAAGAGAAGCATTAATGTTTAATTACACTTAGTGCTTTGCTGCTAAGGGCAATGCCAAAGCAGATGTTTTTGTTGATGGCTGTGGTTTTAATTGTACACATCTCCTCCGACAGGAGTAGCTGAGGGGTGTAAGGGAGACAGAACAGCCTTGCTGTTAGAAAAAGGAGAAGAACTGGACTTCTGCAGGTACATCTGCACTGCTTGAGGTCACCTGAGCTTACTTTGACAGTGCTTTAGGAGCCCCTGGAGTATTTGGGGTGTGATCTGCCCATTTGGTGGCAAATCCCAGTTAATTTTGTCTGCTGCTGAAGTCCTTTGCCATTTTTCCTGTTTTGCAGCTGGCAGAGACGCCCAGTTATTCTGCAGTGGTTAGACCTGAGTATTCCATTACTAACATGGGTGAGAAGGAGCAGTGGACAGTGGGGTTTTTTTTCTGTTGCTGGGACTGGAAACCGTGGGAAGACTGCTCCTGGAACAGCACCTACCTGACAGGAAAACTACAGTAAATAAAGAGTAATTTTGAGGGAGGAACTGGGATAGAAAGAAATGCATGGATGGATTAGTCTAGGAAAGAGAGGCTGAGGGAGCTGGGGGTGTTTAGCCTGGAGAACAGGAGGCTCAGGGGTGACCTTGTCACTCTCTACAACTCCCTGACAGGAGACTGTAGCCAGGTGAGGGTTGGTCTCTTCTCCCAGGTTACCAGCGACAGGACAAGAGGACACAGTCTTAAAATGTGCCAGGGGAAGTTTAGGTTGGGCATTAGGAAGAATTTCTTCACAGAAAGGGTCATTAGACATTGGAAAAGGCTGCCCAGGGACATGATGGAGTCACCATCCCTGGAGGTGTTTAAGGAAAGACCGGACGTGGCACTCAGTGCCAGGTCTGGTTGACAAGGTGGATTTAGGTCATAGGTTGGACTCAGTAATCTCAAAAGCCTTTTCCAACCTAGCTGATCCTGTGATTCGATCTGCAGCAAGGCTGAGCAGGGCTTTGCAGGGCTTTGGGACTCCTCTCCTGACCTGCAATTTCCAGATAAAGCCTGCCTATTCTGGGTTTATCCCACCACAGCGTGGGCTCTGGAATAGGGAAAGATTTTCTCGTAGGCAGGAGAGTGACACCAGAGAGCACAGTCACATCACTGGGACATCTGGATTGGGATGGGAGTCCAGGAGAGCCCTTGCTCATCCTTCTTGGGCCAGGCCAGGAGCTGCCTTGCTCTTGGAGACCTGGGAATATTCAAAAATAGAGGCAACAAGAGTCCCCGGACACAGAGATCCATGAGCAGCCCCAAGATTCTGCCAGTTGGGGAGGCAGGAGGACAAACTCGGAGGCACCATGCCCTGAGAGATGCCTGCATTCAGTCAGATGAATTCCTGTTTGAGAGTAGAGAGTTTTCACCAGCTGAGCTGGAAGCAAAGCAGATGCTCAGCCCAGCCAGGAGGCCATTACTCTGTGATTATTATTTCCATGTGCTTAATTTCCAGCTCTCTGGTGCCTGTCAGTGATGGATGCTGTGACAAAAAAGTCCTCAATCCTGCAGATAACTGAAAGCACACAGGGACGTAATCCTCTCCCTTTATTCTAGTAAATCTCTATTGTTCAGGTAAACCATCTGGTCATTATCCCATATCCACACTTAGGCCCTGGAGGAATAAGTCCAAGTCAAGATAATCCACTGCTGAGCTGACAATGAGGGGTGACACGTGGTAAAATTAATTTTTTTAATAGTTAGGAGCATTAAAAAGCCATTCAGCGAAATGAAGCTGTTGTTATCACAAATAAATTACAGTTCAGCGGGAAAGAATTACATTGAAAACTGATTGGCTGTAAAATTAATAATGTTTTGGGCAACATGCCTGCTCTTGGCACTTCCCTGAAGTGTCAGCCTGTGGCAGTGCTCACACCAGCCCCAGGTATCTGTCCACACCCCACTTTCTAGGAATGATGTGCTAAGTCTTGCTCCTGGGTCTCTGGCACGAATTCCCAAATACTGGGAGAAATGTGGGATCTGGGCGGAGCTCCTCAGGGGACATTTGCCCCTGTGGATGGCTGGCAAAACGCCCGTGTGCCTCTTCCACCCTCAAAACAGGGAGAAGCAGACCTTGTAAAAGGTATTTCCACATCAGCTCTCTCCATTTTGGTGTGTGCTCACTCAGACAGGAGGAGAGGGGTATTTTGTCTACCCAAAGGTGAATGTTAGCTTGAGAGTCTGGAGTTTCAGTGGAAGTGCTGTCTCTGAAGCAGCTGCCGATAACTTGAGGAACAGGGACCACATCACTCTGGTGCCAAGTGCCCTTAGATAAACAATTCCAGCAGCAAATAAGAGCCAGGACAACCTCCTTCACATGGAGAGCTGGGTGAGGCTATCCCAGAATCTTTGTTGGTATAGGATGTGTTTTCATGCAAGGAAAACCCAGTTTTCCCACACAGACCCCAGAATCCTTGGGCTTCCACGAGAGGATCCAAGTGTGCTGTGTGTGCTCGGGGGTTTTATTTTTCCTCCTGTTCCATCAGAATGTGTCCATTTAGGATAATGTGAGCAGGATTTTTGCATGAAGATTTCTTTTCATGATGAGCTCTCATTTCTCAGCACTGAGGGGTGGCTCTGGGGTCAGGACACAGTGGACACAACCGATATCCTGCCCCAGCTTCAACATCAATAACTTCCCTCAAAAGTTTGGTTACTTCCAGGCTCCCTCTCTGTCTCTCTCTCAGCTTTATCCTCCTGCCCATCTCATTAAGCAGGACTGATTTCCACCAAAAACTCCCCAGAGTGGTCTTGCTGATGTCAGAAAATCCAGTTCCTAATCCAGATTGCACGGGTACAGCAGTTAAATGCCACGGTGCTGGTGTCATTAAAATTGTGCAGAGAAGGGAATGTGTCCTAACGAGGCTCTTTGGAATACACGTAACTGTGTCAGTTGATTCTCTTTCAGCAAATATCAAGCCATAAAAATGTCACTGAAGGTTATATATATATTCAAGGAAGAAACAGTAAGAAGCCTCTGGGTTCACAAATCCTTTCCTCCACAATAAAAGTCTCATCTGTAGTAATCACTCATTTTTAAACTTGTTCAAATCTAAAATTGACTTGAAGCTATTTCTTGTTTCTTCAGTTTCAGAACCAACTGCAAGAGATTTATCTACTTCCAAATTGTCTTTGCAAACTGTCAGTACCAAAAGGCAATTAAGCTGGAGCTCAGTGAGATATGATGAAATAAAAATTAATTAGAAAACGCATGTTCCAGAAAAAAAGAGTTTTCTGGCAAAAGTACATCTGTCTTTAAATTCAGATGTGCTGCAGGGATAGAGCTGAGCTGTTTGACTCCACGTGTGATATTCTCATCAAACCCATGACACCAAATGAGACAAGGCCAAGTTTGCAATTCTTATTTCAGTTTTCCAGGGCATCATGGAATTCCAGAGTGTCCTATAAGTCCAGGTTATAGCTGGACTTATTAATCTTTATTAATTAATCTGGAGCTGATGTGCATCTTCTCAGCTTTTAAAAGGCCACAGCCTCCTGTGGCTTCAGTTGTGTATAAGAAAACCAAAGCTGAGGAGTTTTTCCCAACTCTTTATCAATAAATCTCCATCTCCTCGAGCTGCCATGTCGTGTGGTGACTTTGCTCATGCTGCGTGTGACTACACACACACATTTTTAAGATGTTGGTGCCATTGCATAAATCCCAATCCAGACTATTTTAGGTGCTGACAGCACGGGAAATGTGTTTTCCCCTCAGCCTGATGATTTTGGTTCCAGCCTTTTCAGCTCCTGTCTTGAAAAGGTGAACAATGTGAAGTGACGAGAGCACACACACAGGTGTAAGAGGGAAGCAGGGAAGGCAGCATGATGCATCGCCTTGAGTGGGTTAGACTGGGTTATATTCCTAGGGACACTGGTTATATTCCTAGGGACACTGGTGTTTTCTCCGTGGCATTTCAGGCTCACCATAATTGCAGATCCAGGCAGCTCTGGAGGAGGCTGGAGCGAGGATCTGCCTTTGGATGTGCGTGCAATGGAAAATTACCTCAGCAAAATGAGTTGTCATGGAGCAGTGGGGTGCTGGTGTCAAGCTGGAGCCAAGTGCTGTCCCAGCTCACTCGTGCTCACCTCCCTCCTGGCGTTCTCCTCCTCCCTGCTCCAGTGCCAAGGCAGAGGGAGGAATCTTTCCAACACATCCTTAGGGCTGCAGTGGGACCTGGAGTGACACGCTCCGCTGATGTAGATGGAAAAGCGGCTGTCGAGGCTGACATCACACGTTGTTCTTGTATTGTTCCCAGCAAACACAGCTCATTCATGTGAAACCCCCAGGGCTGACCTTCCCAAGAGGCAGCTGCTCCAGAGGGACTGGAGGGATTCACGCAAGGACAAATCCCTTGGGAACACTTAACAGCAGAGTGGTGAAAATGGCACTGGCTGCTCTCTCTGTTCCGGGGCTGCAACAGCTCATTTTCCATGTGTTACCTGGTCCCTTGAGCCTTGCACATTTAGAGCCAGAGGCAGGGCAGGCTGTTGGCAGGGACAGGGACTGGAATTCCATGGAGGGCTGGGCTTTCAGCAGAGCGTTTGGATTGCTCATTTGTAGAGGCCGGCGCTAATGCCAGGCAGCTCTGGATCTATTTGTGTCCTTCTCTGAAGTGAGCAGCTGGTGTGGCATCCCTCACTCAACCCCTCATTCTGCACGAACCCCAGACAGACCCTGCATCCCAATCAATCCTGTCTGCTCTGCTCACACATTTTGGAGATCTTGGCTCTTTTCCCTCTTGGATTTATTGACTCTGTGGTCTCTCAGATCTAAAACCCCTGACCACTGTCTGTGCTCCCCTCCAGACACACCATGGCTCACACTTTGCCTTTCAGTTTATGGGCCTGTGTCCTCTGTGTGCTCCCATCCACACTCAGTGGATTTTGGGTTGGGTTTTTTTCCTACTTTACCCTTGATATAAAAATCATTAGTGGTTAAAGCACCTCAACTCCAGCCCATAAAAGGATCAGAATGCTGGCTCTGAAGTTATATTGGTTCAATTCCCCTTGCATGAAAAATCATGGCATCTTTGTGAGGGGCCTTTGGTCTGTGGATCTGCCCATATGTATATTGTATATAAAATGTATATTGTTCACCACACAGGAGCTGCTATGAGGGGACAATAGGGAGGCTCCAGAGCTGCTGGATTGTCACGGACACAGCTGTAGGGACCCGCACTCAAATCCTCTAAAATCAACAGAATTGCACTAAAGAGATGAAATTGCCCTGTTTATTCCCATATTCAGAAGTATGTTTGTAGGGGAAAGGATCAAACTGTGGCAGCAGCTGCAGTCAGATGTGCTGTCCCAGTTCCCTGACCCGTGCATGGCACATCTTGGGTTCTGTTATCCTTGGTCTCCTCTGTCTCTGCAGGCTGGCTGGAAATGCTAAAGTGGGTAAGGAGTGAAGAATATTTGCTGTGACCAGCAGCAAACCACATGGCAAGAGGAAACGTTGATAAAAAATCTGCCTGGTTTTACAACCCAGGTGGACACAACCACGATAGGTGGTTCCTGTCTGGGAACCCCATCAAGCAGGTCCGTGCTGGGTCTGTGTGCTGGAGATTTAGATAAAACTTCTCAGTCTCTGGCTTAGACCTGTGTATCCTGCTGCTGCTTGCACCTAAACTGAATCCACACGTGATGGGAGGATCCCAGGGTCATTGCTGGAGGTGCTTTACATGAACTGGGCCATTTTTCTTGGCCTTCCATTTATCCCAGAATCGTGGAATCATTAAGGCTGGAAAAGACCTCTAAGATCACTGAGTCCAAATGTTAACCCCGCACTGCAAGCCCACCACTAATCCATGTCCCCAAGTGCCACACAGCTTTTGAACACTTCTATGGATGGCAATTCCACCAGCTTCCTGGGAAATGTTCCAGTGCCTGACTACCCTTTCAGTGAGGAATTTTTTTCCTTAGATCCAATCTAAACCTCTGGTGCAGCTTGAGGCCATTTCCTCCCGTTGTGCCCTCGTATTTTTGTTGACTCTATAAAACCTGTTGCTTTCTCACAGGGAACATGTATCACACTATTTGTGTTTAGGATGCTGTCCTCAGGCTGGAAAGGCACTGTGGAAAAGCTCCCTTCGGAGCAGGAACGCTGCAGAGCCTTTTCCATCTGTGCTGTGTTCGCTGAGGAGGCTGAGCTCATATGTTACCCTGAATCAAAAGCAAGAGCCTCCCCGTAGCTGTATCATCACTGTCTCGCTGCCACGGAGCAGGTGAGAGGCAGACACACTGTGGGCAGCCTGTGGTCTGACAGAGACCACCTGTGTGACTGCTGACACAGAATTTAAGCACGTTTTGCACCGCTCCCAAGTTTTGTTGCAAGAAGGAGCATGCAGGAGATGCTGAGGAGCTCTAAAGCAGCACTGTCAGGGAGGCTCTGCCAGCACGTGCGCCCCGGGCGAGACATTTGCTGCTCCCGTGCTGAGGGTTTGTTATAAAAGTTACCTTCAAGGCTTCTTGGAGTGCCCTGGGCTCTCCATGGACCGGTTATTTTTAATGAACTGTCAGCACTTGGCACAGCAAGCCAATGAAGGATTAATCAAAAGCTGGTGCACGAGCTGGTTTGCAGAACTCTGCTAAACATCAGACATCTGGAATGGGCGATACGGAATAAAGCCACTCTCAGGGTGGGCTGCTTTCAAGCACAAAGCCAAGCATGAAACACTGGGCTGTCTACAGGTTCTGTGTTTGTTCAAAATCCAGCTTTTAAAACCTTTCTACTCACAGGCCATTTCCCCTCTGACATCCCTCCTGGGATAAGGGATACATCAGATTCTTAAAACTCAGTGGCAGATGGAGCAGTGGAGGTGTTCCTGACAGCCTTACAACCAACAAATGCCTGGAGAATATATCCCAGCAGTACCTGCTGGCTCCTGGGCTGTTCTCCTTCCCTTTCCATGCAAGCACGGGGTGGGCACAGGCTCGTTGCATAAGCACTGCTCTGCAGAGCCTCTCCCTGGAGGACCAGGAAATGTAAGGTCTCAAATTTAAGGACCTCAAATTTAAGGTCTCCATCCTATAAGCTTTTCAGAGCCCTGCCAGCACGAGGAGTGGAAGGAGTTTGGCCCTGTTGTGTGCCTAGGACAGGCAGGAGGTTGGTGACAGAGCAGGTGTCTGCACAGATTTTTATTTGCTTTCCAGGCTCGTGTCAAGGAAACCCTTCCAGTGCCCCTGGGGAGTTCAATGTGTCAGTGACACTGTGGCACCCAGATAAATGCCAAACATTCCCTTCCACCTTTCCAGAGCAATCACAGCCTTACCCCAGCACATCTCTAGGGGTTAATAACTCTCTGATTTGCAGAAAAATCCGTAAGCTACTGACGGAACTCACACAAGGCTGCAGAAAGAGACTTCAGAACAAGGGAGGAAATTCTGTCCCCACTGTGCCCAAAGCCAAGCCTTGCTGACATCCCCGGCTGTGCAGCAGATGTGGAGCAGGTGGAAGCACCTCTTCCAGGCTGAACTTGCCACCTTGAGCAGAAGGAACTTCCAGGGCTTAGGGCCCAGCCGTACCACCCAAGAGAGCTCAGCACACTGACAGATTAGCCAAAAACCCACCTGATTTTACACAGCTCAGGATGTGGAAACATCTACATCCAACCGTCAGCAGATGCCTAAGCAGGGTCTATGTCCTTAGCAAAACTTGGTGGCATGAGGAAATAAAAAACTTTTCAATTCTCCCATTGAATCACAACACAGAGAAAGCTGAGGTTGCAAAGACAAGGTTGTGCATGCTGATTTCCATCTTTAGGAGGACTGGGGGTAAAATTCCTGTTCCCTGTTGTGTAAATTGCTGCTCAGGACACTTTTCCATCAGTGTGTCTCAAAAGGGGAGGAGGTCCTAGGAAAAGAGAAAGAAGCAGCTTTCAATTTTGGCAGCATCTGATAGCAGGGTGATTTTATGGTCATAACAAGGCCAGCTTGGACAGGGCTTGGAGCAGCCTGGTCTAGTGGGAGGTGTCCCTGCCCATGGCAGAGGAGGTGGAACTGGATGAGCTTCAAGGTCCCCTCCAACCCAAACCACTGCGTGATTCTATGATAACACTTCATTAGATGTGCTTGGATCAAGGTGACAGCAGCAGGGTAACCTGGGATCCAGGGACCAGCTGCTGGAGAGACTTTATGTCTGAGCACAGCCACTGGAGGAATTCACATTTTGTGTATGTGTTCTACTAACAAAATAAATCTATAAATATATATATGTATATATTTGTCTATTTTTATGTGTATATTTGTCTATTTTTTTGTATATATTTGTGTACAAAGACATTGCACAAACAGACTCCCATCCTGATTAGAATCACAGAATGTCCTGAGTGGGAAGGGACCCATAAAGATCATCCAGTCCAGCTCCTGGCCCTGCACAGACACCCCAACAACCCCACCCTGGGCATCCCTGAGAGCAGTGTCCAAACACTCCTGGAGCTCTGGCAGCCTTGGGGTTGTGACTAGTCCCTGGGGAGCCTGGGCAGTGCCCAGCACCGTCTGGGGTTAGAACCTTGTCCTGATCTCCAGCCTGACCCTCCCCTGCAGGAGAGTTTGGTGGGAGGAGCGCCAAGGTGAGAGCAAGCTGCTCTCAGGGTGTGAGTTGTGTGTTCTCTGCCTGCACGGCCCCGTGTGAGCAGCCTGTGCACGTCCGTGTGTGAATTCCTGGAACACCCCCGTGTCTGGGTGTGTTCCCGTGGGGAATGCAGGCTCGGCCTCACTGCAGGCAGGATCTGAAGCTGTGTCAGCCTCACCTCTGCCAGGTGACTGGATCTGGCATTTCCCAGCGATTAGCACAGCAGCTCATGCCTTCCTGAAAACCCCCATACAGTCTGGTCTCTGCAGAACGGCTTTTCGTTTGCTTATGGTATTTTCATTCATTTTACTCCTCTCTTCCTTGCTTTCTTGCTGCAGTCCCTGTGGTATTTGCCTGGCAGTGTCGCTCTGTGCACCAGGGGTGGTGAGACACGGTTCCCTTCCTGTTCCTCCAGACAAATCCCACTGGGCCGTCCTGCAGCAAAACTCAATTCACAGTTTTCTTCCCATAGAATTCCTATAGTATTTCCAGCCCACCAGAGTTAGAGGCAACTAAGTTCTCCCTGACAGCCACTATTTTTGGCATAAAAGCCCTCACTTGCACATGCTACTTATACCAAATTGCATAAACTCAGCCCCAAAGTGACTTACAAGTTATGGTGACAGCTTAATCACGGGAACAAACTGCAGCTTTAAAACCCTGTGATTTAAATCATCTATAAGTAGGATTTGAATCTAACAGTCTACCATTTGAGGCTCAACAGTGCAGTAATTGCAGCTGTACACAGAATACAATAAAAGCACCAGGAGAAAAAAAATGCGGAAAAAAAGAAAGAAAAGCCGTGACAACGATGCCAGAAAAAGTAATTACCACATCAGCTCAGGCACTCTGAGGCGTTGGGCACTTCTGCAGCAACATGAGCTTTTCCCAGCTCGCTGTGCTTAACAGGGGTAAAACAGGGAAGAACAAAATCCAAGCCAATATAGGAATAAGAAGCACCAACCCCCTTGACCCCAGAGAAGTTGTGGACTCCTCATCCCTGGGAGTGTTCAAGGCAAGGCTGGATGGGGCTTGGAGAACACTGGTCTAGGGGAAGGTGTTGCTGCCCATGGCAGGGGGTTGGAAATGGGTAATCTTTAGGGCCCCTTCAAACCCAAACCTTTCTAGGATTGGTTTTGTTCACACTACAGCCGTTTTAATTACACCAGAGATTTTATATTTCCAGAAACAACCCCTTGCTCGGGGCATAAGTTTAAAACTGGCTTTCTACAGTGCTTATGTAAAAAAAAAATGTTTGAGACTTTTGCTTGAAAATATTAAAGCTCCCAATTTGCTTGATTGCTAATAAAGATACACGAGGTCATACAGACTGATCTGCTCAATTCCTGCTGTGTGTCCTCTAAGCCCAGCACCAAGGGGCAAACTGATCCTTTTAACTCCTCAGGAGATGTTATTTGTGCAGGATATGACAGGAGGAAAGCCTCCAGTACAGTCTGAAGAGGAGAGCTTGAATGGAAGGCCCAGGTTATCCCATCAGGTAAGAAATCTTTTGATCATGCATGGAGAAAAACCCAAGAAAAGAGACCTCTGTCTTTATGGGGAAGAAGAGTGGATGTTCCAAGTACCAGGGTGCAGCAGAAAGGAGCATTAACAGATTAAGGCTATGCAGCAGAGAAGCATGAAAATGAGGACAGGGCTTGTTCTTGATATCCAAGGATGAGATAGATTCAACAGAGAAAAGCCTAACAGGGAAGAGCTGCTACAAACACAGCAGTGGGGAAAGGGAAACTGAGCAGCTGCATCTGAGACCTGAAGCTGGGGAAATGTAGATGGCAGTGACCTCTCTGTCCTGTGAGCCCAGCCCTGCACACCGAGGCAGGACCAAACACACCCGGAGCACCCCTGATACATCTGCCCAGCTGTGAAAGGGCTCCCGTTCTCCTCAGTGCCATTTATCCTTGAAAGCTTTCCTTTGAGCCCAGTTGAAATGTGCACACGGCATTTTCCTTCCGTTTTTAAGGCTCAGTGGATTTGCCTTCCCCTGTGCTGCAGCAAAGTTTTCCCCACTGGCACACGGGTCAGGAAAAGGCCAAACTCCCAGGCCAAAACGGTTTTGAAACTGGTTCCAGGCAGACTTGTTCAAATATGCTGCAATTTCAGACTTTATCCTCATCTAAATTCAACAGATTTTGGGTGGACAGAGTGAAAGTGGTATTTCAGCTGAGTTCTTAAGCAAACTCAGCCTCTTAAGACTCTGTGTCTACCTGTTCACTTCCATCCAACAATTTTTGAATAGAAATAAATTCAACAGAGAATTTCTTTCAACTATTGCAAAAATCAGCACCTGGGTGAGGGTGAGAAAGCCAAATCAATGGTCACTGGGGAAAAAAAAGCAGGAAGTTCTCAGCTTAACACTTTATTTTCAGTGTCTGTGGCTTCCCAGCTGGCACATGTGTCACTCTGGAGTCCCTGCAGTCTTGGGGCTGTGGGGGAGGACTGGGACATCTCGTGGGCTGTGGTGGGCTGGTGGAAGAGACAACAGCCTGCAAATCTGGAGGAACTTGGGCTTCTCACATCCCACTTCTTGATTTTCCTTCGCAGGACATCTGCCCATCGAACAGGCTGCCGGAGGAACGAAGCTGCCTCAAAAAGCAGAACAACTTTTGGAAATCATTCTGCTGATTTCAGGAGGCAGAAACAGCTCCTGCACACCCCGGGGCTGCTCATGTTTCTTGAGAAGGCAGCGGGCAGAGGTCTGGCAGTGACCTGAAATGCACATCTTTGAGCAAGTGGTGCAGAGTGGAGGGCAAAGTGATGATGGAGGGCAAAAGCACACGAAATTTGCCAAGCTGAAGGTCAGTCCTGATATTTGGTTGAAAATCATCCCTTTTCAGGTCATTTCTGGTGGAGGGTTTATCAGCATGGGTTCGTTTCCCTTCCGCTCTTTCAGTCTGTGGAATTGATGCTTCCAGCTCCCGCTTAGCACTTTTCAGCATGAATTAAAAATCTGACAGCTTGTCTTGTATCTGCTCTTCCCTCTGCGTTGCCAGAGTGAGGTTAAGGAAGGCATTAAGGATAGTTTAGAGGGCCAAGGACTGTTGTGCAGCGGGAGGAAATAATTTGCTGCTAATGCACACGGCAAGCCGAAACATTAAATGTAAGGGTCATTGTGGGGGTTGGAAAAGAATCAGTGCATTTCTAAATCACTGCCTCATATGCCTTAAAATGACTGTATATCTCAGGAGACAAAAGGCATCTGGAATATTCTGTAAAAGCCTGCAGGAGAGCCTCAGGGGTTGGGTTGATAATGAAGATCTTCTTCTCCAGCCATGCTGGCTTGTGCTGGAGACCAAAATGGACATTACAATATTGGGGAAATGTTTGGCCAGAGTCCTCTGAGGCAAGCAAGGGAAAGAGGCTTCCTTTTACTGGACTTTTTCTGGGAGAAAATGGACGAGGTTTCAAGTTTAAAGATGAAGACATTGATTCTGATGAGGTGCAAAGAGCCCACGTGGTCTGACTGGAAGATGGTTTCGTGTTGAGCACTGTGAAAGCAGCTCTCAGGAACAGAAAGCACTGAAGATTTTAAGGAATTTTATCAGAGAGGAGCTGGCAAAGGTCACCAAATTAGGCAGAGCATTTAAATCAGTAATTAAAAAGTTCACAATGCAAATAAAATATAGATCATAAACTACAGCTGGAAGGGGAGCTTTTAGAGCACAAACTGTGCAGCACCCAGAGCACAGTGACCCAATCTAGTCCTGAGGGATGAGACCGGAATTTTTCAAAGGGCGCTCCAAGTGGGTGGAAATCCCAACCAGGAGGTTTGTGAGTTGTCAGAGAGAAGGAGCTGAGGGGAAGACCCAGGATATACTCAATTTGTGGGTTATCTTTTATCATCTTTGGGATGGGTTCTTAAAGAAGGAGACAGGCTGAACCACAACAGACAGATGTAGTAAAGCAGCATGCCAAATTTGGAGAACTGTGCAGAAGTGAGGCCAAGCTGTGGGCAACCTATCAAAGTAACTATTATATCTGTTCTTTTGAGCCCTTTCAGTTTATTTTTCTGTTTACCTAACACCTGCAATTCCTCTGTTTTTCCCTTATGCCCGTGTCTTTTGTCTCTCTGCTTATTCTCATCACTCACAACTCTGGAACACTTCCAAGTGGGCCACATTTTTCTTGATCTCTTGCTAATACTGTGGGTTTTTTCCTTGGCTTTTTGCTGAGGACTGTGGTTTGCTGCCTTGGGCTAAACAGGACTTCAGAACCATGATCCTCACAGGGTAGGATGGGCTGTGACTGAAAGTTGGTTATTGACACCTGAGAATTGAACCCAGACCCTCTCCACTGTCCACCTACATCTGCCTGCACAGAATTTTCTGTTAATTAAGCTCAGGCATGAGGGGAATATCAAAAAATTATCTGTTAGATGAGAAGTACGTAGGTTTTCACTCGGGTATTATTTTCTTTGCTTCGTGTCAACAGGTTTTTTGCATCTGTAGAGGTGAAGTGGAATTCCTCTGCATTCTGCTCTTTCTGTTTCAATCTCTTTTGTCAGGGCTCCTCATTTCTGTGCTCTGGGGGTTGCTGTGTTTGATGCCTGCTCAGAGCAATACACCCACACCCTTTGCTGCGACCTCGTGTTCTTACAAATTGAGCCTGCTGGCAGCACAAGGGGCTGTTGGTAATAAACAGGGGAGTGTGGAATCGTTTATTTCCATCTCAGGTGAAAAATCTGAACTGTGTAGGCAGGCAGGGCTGGTGCTAAATTAATCAGACATGGAGATTTATTCACACAGAGCAGCGTGGAGCTGCTGCTCTTCCCAGCAAGCCCCAGCCCAGCCGCCGTGGTGCTCCCTCCCTCACCAGTGCTCCCCACCACCACCCCCAGAATTAAATATCACCTCTCTGCTGAGTTCACCAGGCTCTGAATCATCCTCTGCAACCTGCCTGGGGCTGGCTGGAAAGTTTGCTGGCAAAACGACGTGACTTTGGGACAACAGCGGTAAAAACTTGGGCGAAAGATGCTGCTGGCCTGAGCTCACTCTGCTTTTGCTGTGCGACAAGACTGAGATCCCACACGGTCCCTGGGTGCTCTCTTATCTCAATTTCCAGTAAATCCTTCTTCTTCAAGCCCCGTGCTTGTCCTGGAGCTCGTGTTGGCAGCTCCCCTGGGGCTCTGCCCTGTTTGCTCAGGATATTCTTGGTGCAGGACCAGACCTGCTGGTCACTCACCCCCTAAGCATGAACTAGAAATGAATAAACAGGATGACATCCTCCAGTCACCTGTATGGTTTTCCTCAAGTCCCTTATACCGCCCTTGAGGGTCTGGTAGCAAAATGATCCTTTTATTTTTAGTTTGGAGTTTTTCTGGCTATTTTCATCCTTTCAAAGGACTGGGAACTGAGGGAAACATCCTTTCCTGACTGGGAACTGAGAGCCTGAATGGTTTTCTTGGGGTGGTTTTTGTGTGTCCAACACACTGTGGAAGATGGAACGATACCTCTCTCTGTTTTACAGATTGAAAATTACTGTTTTCATAAATGTCTAGACAGACACCAGTTGGGTTAAAAAAGAAACTAAAATAGTAGTGCTCCATATTAGTAAATATAAAGGCTATCCCATGCACAAAGCAGTTCACGATTTATCTGCTGGTAGAGGTTCCAGGACATTATGAAAAGTTCAATTTAAATACGCATTAGCAGCTCTCCATGGTAAGGCTTCCCTTAATATTGTTTTGAAATTACATACACACAAAAAATTACATTATTTTTAAAGGTTTTGTTCAGCATAGTGAAAAGCACGCCTGGGAAAATACAAGATATTATTAGCTCTAAAAAGAGATCTTTTGTTAAAAAAAAACCCTCAAAAGATGGGAATCTACTTGCTAATAAACAAGTATCCTGCCCCTCTCTCATAAAACCAGTTAAAGGGGAAAAAATCCAGCAAATTTAAAGAACCATTGAAATCCTCTTCAGAATGGTTCCACCAAACTGGGTCAAGCTATTTTCAGGCTGCAAGAGTGACAGGTTTCACCAGGAACGTGAGGCATTGATGTGGCCAGATTAGCAAACATCATTGATTCGGAGAGCTCGGGGGCCGGGAGCTGGAGATGGGTGTAAAACTCTGGTCGTGAGTTTTCCTTGGGAAGCAGCTGCTCCAGGAAGTCTTGACCTATGGAGAGAAGGAGAGATTGTGTTAGATATTAGCGTTTAACATCTTCCTGTTTTAGAGGTCTTTATGGTAATTTCAGAGGGCTGATTAAAGGTGTTGGCTGGATGGAAAATCCATGATATTGTAGGGTTAGGGATTGGAGCAGGAGGTGAGGAGGGGCCAGTGCTGGAGGATCTGAGACTGGACTCAGAATGGAGGGCTGAGATATAGGAGATGGGAAAAGGAGCATCACTTTAAACATTTCTTTCCATTTTAATATTTATCTCTGCCCCACTTATAAAAACTCTCTTAAATCTGGAAGACTGGGTGCCTCAAGCACCCACGAGCTCCAGTGGTGACTCAAATATTTAGTTTTAATTCATCTATTTAACTTTAGGGACCCAAATATTGAATATTTGGCCCCAAGTTTAGCCTAACACCTCATGCTATGCATGGGACATATCTGAAATAGATCTTTGAAGAAAACAGATATCTATTTACTAGGAAATGTGTGTATTTGAAATTAAATTGTGATTGACTGGGATTATGCTTTTGTCAGGCTTTATAGTTAAATATCATAACACTGTCCTGCCTTAACTGATGTCCTCACCAAAAATTGCTAAAAATACGTCACGTTTGCAGCTCTTGGTTGTTTCTCCAAGGAAATTTTAAAGCTGTTGGTTTAAAGAGGAAAAAAATGCTGCATTGCATCTCTCCTGTCAGACACTGTGATGCGACCAAGAATAGCTGAGATGTGTAACTTTGATTTAGCCCAGTGTGCCTTTTCCCTGGATTTCATCCTTGGTGTTTCCCATTTGATTTTCCTGCATCATCCAGCCTCTACAGACAGGACCATGCTCCCTTTTACAGAAAGATTTCGCACATTAGCACAGGTAGAGAAAATCTAGAGACGAAGGAAATCCCTTCCCATTGTGGCTGTGTCACAGAATCACAGAGTGGTTTGGGCTGGGAGGGACCTTACAGATCATCCATGCCCAACCCCCTTGTCCTTGCCCCAAGAGCTGGATCCCATTGCTGAAGGAACAGCCCCATTACTCAGCCTCAGGTGACTGAAGCCTCAAAGCTCAGCCTTGCAGATCCTTAGACAGAGGTGCTGACTGGGAACTGAGAGCCTGAATGGTTTTTTTGGGGTAATTTTTGTGTGTCCAAGACACTGTGGAGATGGAATGATCCCTCTCTCTGTTTCACAGATTGAAAATTACTGTTCTCACAAATGTCTAGACAGAGACCAGTTGGGCTATGAAATTATTTAGATGTAGCATACATAGAAATTTAAATTATTTGAGGTTACAGATTGTGGGGAAGAGTTTTGCTTTGACCTGACTCTGAAGCCATCTCAGAATCTCTCCATGTTCTGTACTTCACTCTCCTGTTTTTTAACCAGCTGTCACTGAATACCACATCTCAGCTCCCAGTAAAAGTGACCTTTCATTCTCATGCACCTGTCATCTGTAGGTAGACAGCATTTATATCAAGAACAGGAATTGTGGCAAACATGAAGCCACTTGCAGTGTGCAGGATTAGGCACTTCAGGTCCCCGAAAGGATTAGGAAGTAACTGGGTACCAAAGATGCTGGCAAAAGCTTGTTTTATGGTGGGGTTTTTTTTGGAAATCCTCCCTTAAAGAAGCTCTGTGACTGTGTGTGTGTGTGTCTGTGTGCTCTCCATTTTTACCAGGAAAAAAAGAGGCAACTTCTAAGGATGACAGATGAGTGATGATTCTGGGTTCCTAAAATGAAACCTCCTGAGAGGTGAGCGACTTGCATTTCCCGAGCATGTTTCCTGATAAAGATCTTTCTGTTCCTTGACATTCCCATACATTTTTCACTCTTGGATTTTATTCTTGGTGAGGACTGCCAGCATTCAGGGGTTGCATTTTGCATTCCATAAATCTCAGAATGTACAAAAATGACAACAGCACACATGGGTTTATGCGAGAGCACATGCACACATTATTCATGGCACTGGCTGGATAGAGCTTTGCTTTTCACTCCCAGCAATTCTTAGCTGAGTAAATCTCACAGCCATAAATTCACTACAGCAAACATGCTAAAACTTAGGCGAGAAATGAAAAGCCTTTAATTCTGAAAGTGTAAATGTATTCAAGCTGAGCTGTGTGAGCAAAATGTGGCTTTTAAATTCCTTACCCTGCCCTGTTTTATTGCAGGTGCTTCTGACTACAGGAGTTTTAATTGCTACAAGAAGACAATGCTGAGGGTTTCAGCTCTTACTAAATCATTTTGGCTGAGGCTTGGCTGACCTAGAGGACCCCACGGAGCCACCCTTGTGCCAGTCAGAGGTTCTGGGGACAGGTTGTACAGAGAGATTGTGGATTCCCCATCCCTGGAGGTCTTCAAGGACAGATTCATGGGGCTCTGAGCGACCTGGTCTAGTGGAAGGTGTCCCTGCCCATGGCAGGGGTTGGAACTGAATGATCTTTAAGGTCCTTTCCAACCCAAACCATTCTGTGATTCTGTGATTCTGTGATTCTGTGCCCAATGCCCCATTTCTCTGCCGGAGTCACCTCACAGGCACTGCCATGGCTCCATGGCACTGGTGCTGTGTGACGTGCCAGGTGATGTGGCCGTGACTCAGGGGGAAGAGCTCTTTGGAAGAGATTTCATTTTGATGCTCATCCTCGTTGCTCTTTGGCTTCATTTTCTTTCCCTGGTGTATTCCCTTGACAGATCACTACACGGAATGTGCCCATTCCCTGCTGGGTGCATCACTCCACACACCCGCTTCAAAATGTACAAGGAAGTCATTATCCTTATTTCCATAATGGAATTGCATTGTTCAGAGAGCAGATGCCCGTTTCCATCACTGTGCCATGGTTTTAATGAGTTTTTCCGGCCTTTACCCAGGGCTTGTCTGCAAAGCAGGTTACTGCTTTCACTGCCTCTCTCCCAGGATCGTGGTCTCACCACAGGTAGGCACAGGTTCATTTTGGGTAGCATTTATATTGGAGCAGGGAATTTCAACACAGCTCCACCATTTCTGAGGCCAAACCATGCTGTTCCATTTGTCTGTGCTGCTCTCTGATGACACAGACAGGCTTCGTTCCTCCCCTCCCTCAGAACAGAAATCTTCAGAAGTTTAATTTAGAATCAGCTCCATCTGACATGAAAAACAGGGAGGCAGGGTGCTTGAAAGGCAAAGGCACAGACCTCTCCCATGCGGTTTGGAAGAGCCCTGTCTGCTTTTGGCTGGTCAGACCCTGCACGAGGCAGTGTGAGACAGGTGCCTGAAGGTCTTTCTTGGAGCAAAGCAGGAAACAAGTGGTGCTGAACAAAACAGAAAATAGAGAGAGATGCTCCTTTTTTTCATGAATAATGATCAGTGCAAATGTCACTGAGAACAATGTGATTTTGCAGAACACATTTCCCGGTTAGGAAAAGCCATTAAGATGTGACTTCAGGCAGCACTATTAACTCCCCTATAGCAGTGGACTGATTTTATATTTAGTGGTTGAAGCTGTCAGTTTTCAGTTGCTGGCATGAGGAGAACAGCGATGGCAGAGAATGTTATTCACTGCCTTCAGAGCAAGTGCATGCAGTCAGTCCTCTGTGGTGAATGGAGGGATGTCAGCAATCCAGGCATCCCAGTGCCTCCTCCAGCCCCTGAGCTTCAGACAGATGCTCCTCTTTCTGTGGAAAGATTTGATTTCAATGCAGGGAGGAATGACTCAGATCTCCTGGAGACTGAAATCACCTGTGCATTGCTCAGCCCTGAGCAATCCCTTTGGCTTTCTGGACTCAGCAGCAATTACTGCGTGAGCTGATTCGGGACAAATCACTGATATTAATTAGGATAACCTCCATGGGCAACTATCTAATTTAGGCACCATTTCTATTTCCTTTTGTGGCTTTATGAAAACGTTGGGACATCTTTGTCCTTCTGCCTGCATTGGTGTTCATCAAAGTATTTCAGAAAGAAATCGAAATATATTTTCCCTCTCCATAATTGCTCTCATCAATAACAGGTAAGTCACTGCCTGGATTCCAGCACGTCACCCTGAGCCACAGAAACGCATAAGCAGGAGAGGGAGCAGATGGAATTACGATGTTTAAACCCAATTCTGTGGGGAGTTCTCAAGTGACAGCAACCTTTGCTACTGCCATTCATTATGGAGGCTTATTGTTGAACGTGTAAAGAGAGCCGTAATTATTGATTGCTCAGCAGGCTGCAGCTGACAGCTTAGTAAGAAGTATTAACAACTGGGATAAAGAAGTGGCTAAGAAATAATATTTTTTTTCCAGCAACTGGGTTTATTCTGGAGATAAATTGCAATTTTATAGCCCTCCAGAAAATCAAGTGTAGGAGCAGAAAAAGGTCTGCTCACACTTTCTGCCCGAGGAAACACCGAGGTGGAGCAGATTGGTTGTGAGTTAACATTCATTAGAGACTGCTGAGCATTAACACTGAGCTGTTTTGGTGTTTTTATTTCACTTTTCCCAAGCCACTGCATCCAGCAAATTTACAACTCATTTATGTTTTCATAAACAAGTTCTAAGCGCTTTAGTAACGCTCTGTACGAACCATAATTATTGTGAACGTTAGGAAAGAGAGAAGTGGCTTTAGGTCTTGCAAATATTTCAGTAAACTAGGCAGTGAATTTATTGGAAAATAAAGTTTAGAGAGACTAAAGCTATGTCTGGCTCTTGGCCAGATTTGGTAAATAACTTTGGCTGAAAAAATCTCGGAAAAAAGCACAAAGAGCAAAGTGTTGCTCTCAGATTTTCTAAACAAAGTATTCTGCTATTTCATTTTGAGAGCAGTGCTTTAGATTGAAAAATGACCCAAAAAATAATTGGTTTAATCCCCTTACATTCACGGAACATTTAATTTCAGTTCAAATGAAATGATTCAAAATGAGCTCAAATTAATTTTGACTTCCTGTTCACTTCTTCATTTCAGCTGGTTGGGAAAAAAAAATTAAAATTAAAATCCTGCATCTCTGTGCTTATCCCCTGAGCTGAAACATCCACACTGCCAGATCTGCATTAGAGAATTGCAGATGTAACCAGCCAGGTTTTCCTGGGGTGGAATGAGCAGCACTTCAGGGTCTGGCCCAGAGCATCAGTGGAAAAGGTCAACAGATTGCAACAGTAGAAACAAATATGAATTTACAGTAGGATATTGTGGATATAAACTGGACTAACACCCTGTAAATTCCAGGACTGGGAGCTGATCTGCCTCTTTAGGATCTCTAAGGCCAACTAGAGAGAGAGAGAGGCACCTCCTGGAGGCATCTCCCATGGCTTAGCCCTGTCCTGGAACGAGCGGGTGGGTGAGGAGATGCAGAAAATGTAGATGATTAATGGCAGCTGGAGGTGGGAGATGATCCTTTAGGGTTGCTTCATGCTTCTCCACAGCCTCAGTCAACTCCCTGTATCTTAAACTCAGGAAATGTAGGTCCTTACAGATCTATCGCTGGTGCTGCTCAGCTCTCCCCTGTCACTCATCCTCTCTGGATACCTGATCTGTTCTCACTGAGCCAAATGAAGACTAAAATTAAGATAATTCAAGCTTCTACTTTGAAAAATTAATGATTTATTCTATTAAAAACAGCCTTCTGGAAGCACAGTTTATTGAGTATTTTATTGGCCGGCATTTTTGTTTCCCTCACCAGGGAGAAGTGAAATTTAACACATAAACACTTAAAATGTTTCCTTTTGGACTGAGCGATGCATGACGAAGGTCAAAACACATTTACTGTAGTTTTTCACTCCAGTACGTTGTTTAAATAATGCCACAATATTATTAGTTTGCTGTATATGGATTCTTTGTACTCAATCTGTGATTTTTCTGTTTCCTGCTATGCTTGGTCATTACTGTAATCTTGGATGTGAGTAATCAACTCGGATTTTTACAAAAACACATGAATTTGGACACATGGAGCCCAATTCTGTGCCATTTACATCACAGAAAATAATTCATCACTGCCTCTGCAACCACTGGGTCTTGCTGGGAGTGCTCCCAGAGCAAGATACAGCTCCAAGAATCTCAGTGGTAGAATTAATGCCACAAAATATAGCTTTAAACTTAAACATTAAAGTGTGCTGAAGTGAGCCTCATATCTCTTTGATATTCAGTGGAACTCCGGTTCATAAATGCCTGTCTGACTTTTAAAAAATAAGACTTACTCACAAGATTTCTGGAAAATAAGTATTCTGAGGCAATTTGCTGTATAAAATAGATCATTCCAGGGAGGAAAAAAATAAAGTAATTGGTGCTATCAAACGAGTCAGAAGGTCATGGGTTGTTCTTGTGCCACACAGCAATCTCCAGTCCCTCTCCACCTCTCAACCTTGACGGAAAAAATGTCGAAAAGTTCAAAACTTTCTCCTTTAGGTGCTTGAAAGTTGGCAGGAGGCTTGAAAATGGATGGCTGGAATGAGAAGTGTGAGTTCCCCTGCAGTGGTGAGAGGAAACCAAGCCCAGGGGCTGCTGTGAGCTTGGCCATGGGAAGCCCCAAGGACCAACTTCCACCTGATTGGAACTGGGGGTGCCAGGCTAAGCAGAGCCAAAGACTTTTCTTTCTCCTTGAAGACAAATGCTGTGGCACGGTTTTTATTTTTAAACTGAACTCTGCCCTGCCCTTCATCGCCAAAACCTGGTGGCTTCATCCAGGTGATTCTTGTTTTATCTAAAAGTGTGGAAAAGGCAGAGCCACCTGGGCCTGAAAAAGCGCCAGCTACAATAAGAAAGGGAACAACAAAAGATTAAGTTAACACTGCTGACATTTGTGAGATATTTGACTATTCTATGCTGAAAAAAATGAAAGGCTTTGTTGTACCAGAGAGAACAAAAGCTGTTTGTCAATCACCATGTCTTATGCCCCGTTTTAGTGACTTTATACACTTATTTTCCATAGGTTTCTACAGGAAGCCTCTTTTAGCCTTCTGCAAGGAGCAGTGGTTAATTCTTGTTGTATTTTCCGTCTCCTTTAATTTGATAAAATAAGAATAGCTCCAATCAATCACCAGGAAGGATGTCAGATCATCAGAAAGGATGTCACAAATAGCAGCTCAAAATGAGATGGTGGGGGAAACAGTGAAGGTGGAATATTTGAAGTGAGAGTTGCCTGGAAAAGCAGGAGGTGCCAAGTCCCACTGCTGGATGCCCTCTTTGCCTCTGGTTTGGCAGAGCCTCCGCCTTGAGTTTCCTGCTTTATGTCTGTGTGACAATGGGCATTCTCCTCCCTCTGAATTGCCTGCTGTGACTGACAGCCTAATTTTGAATCTAAACAAGCCATTTCAGGTTCCTGTGACCTCAGTGACTCTGCTCAGCATCCCAATGAATCCTGAGGCTTCACTGAGACACCACTGCAGCCCCGGCAGAGGAGCTCCAGAATTGCAGTGGGACCCCAAGAGCTTCTTGGATTTCAGGCACATGTGAGGAACTTCTGCTTTTGCCCAGCTCTTGGCACCACGAAGGTGAGCAGGGAAGGGATGGGGCAAGCTCTGCCTTGGGTACTCCAGGGTCACAGGGAAGGGAATATGGGGGAAGGGAGTAGTTTGGGCTGCGAGCCGGGATCCCAGCTGCAGAAGCCTCTTTCAAGCACCATCACCAGCTGTCTTGTGAATAGGGCCCAGGGCTTGTCCTGGGATGAGCAGATGTCAGATAATGCCCACATCCTCATTGCCCCAGCCTCCAATCTGCTGTGTCAGCTTTAGAAGAGCTGCAATAGCTGTCATACTGCAGCATATCCCATGGGCCTCCCTGAATCTTCCTTTACTCCTGGCCTGTGTGTCTCCTGTTGCAACTGGTTTCCTGCACCTACATGTTCACCAAATGGAAAACTGTCCTTTTCTGTCACCTCCAAATGTGTTATTTTGGTTATCTTTTGTACAGTTCTTCCCTCACCCACAACAAGAGACAAGACATTTTCATGCTGGCCAGTTTTCAAGATTTTCATATCTGGCTATGGAGATCTACTGACATTACCAGGGATTTATCAAAGAGATGGATCTTTTTCTGTGAAAACACTCTGTTGTCCATTTTTGGGGCTGGAACAAAGAGTCCTCCTGCCTTGAGAAACACCCAGGAAACAAAGGAAAACTTCTGTCTTAAAACTATGAGAACCATTATTTAGAATCATGGACTCATAGAATCATTTAGGTTGGAAAAACCCTCTGAGACCCCTGAGATCACAACATTCCCACAGCACTGCCAAGTCCATCATTAAACCCTGCCCCACATCTACACATCTTTTAAATACCTGCAGGAATGGTGGCTCCACCACTGCCCTGGGCAGCCTCTTCCAGTGCCTGCCCAGCCTTTCAGAGAAGAAAGTTTCCCTAATATCCAAACTAAACCTCCCCTTGCACGACATGAGGCCACTTCATCTCGTTCTGTCCCTGTTCCCTGGGAGCAGAGCCCGACCCCCTCCTGTCAGGGAGTTGTGAAGAGCCACAAGGTCCCCCCTGAGCCTCCTTTTCTCCAGGCTGAGCCCCTTTCCCAGCTCCCTCAGCCTCTCCTGGTGCTCAGCCCCTTCCCAAGCTCCATTCCCTTCTCTGGACATACTTCAGCAGATTTGGGATGTCACAGGTGAATTCAAAGCCTCCCCTCCTGTAAGCCCCAAAACTGGAGGAGGATCCTATGGCTCTGCCTGGATGGGACAATGCAAATCCTGGAAATCAGCTCTGTTTCTTGTGTGGGGTGGTTTTTTTTCCTGCCAAAATAGATCACACGGCCCTGCTGTGGAGGCAGCAATGGGTGGATGAAAGTCTGTAGGTGAGGAACAGAGAAAGGACCCATCCATGTGGGAGATGCTGCTTAGGAAGCTCCCCAGAAACTCCCCCATTCTCCCATTACATCCTGTAAATTCTGTTTGTTGTATGCTGAACCTAAATAACCAAATTCTTCAGCTCCATCTTCATAGGAAACACTGAGGAAACGACTGGGCTATTCCTGTGAGAATAACAGAAGTGGGATCCAGTCTAGGACAACGAGGAGACCATCTTGGATGACCTTTGAAGTTTTATCCAAGGTCAATCTGGAGTTTTCAAATTGGTATAATTAATTTCTTTTTTCCCCCCCCCTCCATAATTACTGGGAAATGATTTGTACTGTGGCCTCAGAGACAGGGAGCACTGGGAGAGCTTGGCAACTTATTATTCAGTGTGAGAGGCTTTCAAAGGAATTTTGAATGTATAATGAACTGTGAACATGGAGAGGGATTTCTCCCCCTCTCTCACCCTTTTTCTGAATTCCCAGCACAATGTGGATAAAATGTGAAATATCGGGTCAAGACAAATGTGGCTGCTAAACTGTGCAGGGAATAACTGTGATCCCGTATAATAAGGCCCCATTTCCCAACTGCATCTGTTTAGCAAAAATTACTCCTGCAGCATGGTGTTCTTTCATGCAAGCTCTGGAATTCAGAATTCTCTTAAATACCTCTTTTCTTCCTTGTATTGCCTTCTTAGGTTAACATGTGTCCTGAAACTAAAAAACAGGAGAACAGGCATTTAAAAACAAAAATACAGGAGCAAGAGCAAGTCTAAATATGAGGGAATTTCAGGAAAGTGGTCTAAGTGGTAACTTCTGCACCAAGAGTGTGAGGCATGTGCTGGCCTCACTCCACACCAGAGGTGAATTTGTTTCAAAAATTAAAATTAATCTTTTTTAGCCCCCTAATGTCAAGCTTCCATCCCCAGTGAAAGAGGATTATTGGCCATTGGAGGAGAAGGAAGGGAAGATTTGCAATAAGCCTCGTAAAGCTCAGCAGCTCTCTGCAGAAGGCAATTTACAGACCTCTGGAAAAAGGCTTCCTCTGAGGTCTGAACAGCTCACCTGGGTGTAGGATCAGCGTGAAGGGGAAAGAGTTTGGTGATCCCAGTGCCAGCCCTAAAAAGCAACTTCTGCAGTAAACATGGTCAGCTCAGCTCAATGCTAATTTTCTGAAGTTCAAACTTAAAACCTCACCATTGACAGAATGAAAGAATTGTTTAGATGGGAAAAGCCCTCTAAGATTATCAATTCCAACCACTAACCCAGCACAGCCAAGTCCACCACTGAACCAGGTTCCCAAGTGCCAAACCTACACATTTTTTTAACATTTCCAGGGTTGCTGATTCCACCACTGCCCTATTCCAATGCCTGACCACCCTTTCAGTAAAGAAGATTTTTTCTAATATCCAATCTAGACCTCCCCTGGCACAACTTGAGGCCGTTTCCTCTTGTCCTTCATTCTGTTCCTTTTAAAAAACACTGGAATGCAGCTAATTAGACAAACTTCAATATTGAGGCTAAAACCTGCTTTAAAAAACACATCTCCAGTTAGAGGTTGAGATGATTTATTAAGTACAAGCAGCTTGGTGATTCGCCAATGTTCTGTGATCTGGAAGTAAATTTTAATAAAAAAGATGTAAGACTGCAAGTAAACATGCAAATTAAGGAACGAGGAAAGTACAGCTGATTTTAGTGCTTGCAAAGTGAAGCTGAAAAATAGGAATCTCCCATAATAATATATATCTGTATGCACAGACATCTACTTAACGCATGGTTATCCCATATATTTTAAACTTGAAGTGGTGAATATAACTCAGAATAGTAAAGAAGATGCTAATTTGACTTTGTAACGGAGAGAGAAAGGCAAAATAGAGGAGTGTAAAGTACAGGCTTTGTATTTTAACAGAGAAAAGCAACTCACCTTAGGCTGGTGTCCATCTGCAGCTCAATGAAGCTGTAAGAACTTGCACACTTTGCCAACACCTGCAATTCTGTGCTGCCTTATTTGTATATTATGATTTATCAGTGGTTTCCTTCCACCTGTAGCAGAAAAAGCCCTGCTATTTCCTAGACTGCTCCTTTCCCTGCTTCACGACCTCTCCCAGGCTTCATCCTCTGGTTTCGTGTGTCACTAATGGAAGGAGACAAGCCTCATAAATTATGGAGCTTAAAGACAGGTTTTAATTAAACTCAGTGGTCTAGCCAACAAAAACTCAAGGGTGCAGTGTGGTGGTGGGGGAGGTTGATGTCCTCCCTTGTGAGTGGTGTCAGCTCTCACTGTCAAGCCAAGGTCTTTCAAACCTGGCTGAGACACTTTCCTAGAATGCACAAATTTAATAATACTGGGAATTTCATGAGTACACAGCTCGTACAGACTCTCTTGGCAATCCTAAGCTCAGAGCATCTGTGGTCCCACGGAAAATGGACAGCACTCCTATTTCCCTCTGAGAACGTATCAGGGCAAAAGTCCCTTCCAAACCCTCCTCTGTTGCAGAGGAAATCCAAAATTACTTTTTCTTCCTGACCCATGTTATGTTATCCCCAAAAGGGATAAATGACCCAAGGAAAATGGTTTGAGTTATTCAAGCTGAGGAGAATATCTGCACTCTTAGGCCACCAGTCACCAGCTTTCATTGGTGCAGAAAATGTATTTTGTGCCCCACAAAAGTTTCTTATCAGGGTCACGGTCCCACGTGGGGCTGAAACGCAGTGAGAGATGTCTCCCATCTCACAGGGCTCGTAATCGTGGCCAGCAGACCTGATAAGGGGAAGCTGATAAAGAAAAGCTGAGAGATCTGCCAAGTCTGCACAGAAAGTCAGCAGTGGAGCCACAGGCTGAGCCCAGATGAGTTTCGGTGCTGGTCTGGTACTTTTTAGAAGGGATAAATTCCAACCATGTTTCCATTAGTGTGGCACAGGGTCGTCAGCAGAGTGAAGAAGGAGAGAAGTCCAGAGAGGAGGGCAAATCAAAGGCAATGGGGATCTGTACACTGCAAAATGAAAACACACTAAATCCTGGCCATTGGCATCCTCTGCAATTAGAGACATTTGGGGTTTGGTTGCATTTGATGGGTAATAAGTAGGAATCGGGTGAAAAAAGGTTCAAAAGCTTAATCAGATTCACCATAAGTCAAATCAGTCAGTTCATTTTTATTTATAACTCCCCTTGATATAACGACAGCCCAGGATTTACTGTGCTGCCCCAAGTTCATCTCTTTGGTAGCTGGTGGGACTGTGGAGCTGTGGGTAACCAGCACGAGGAAGGGTTTTATATCAAATCCTCTCAAACCACTCCAAACCACCTGAGATGCCTTATTTCAATTATCAATTTAAAAATAGAATTGGATTTTGTTCTCTGATCCACTGGTTCCTGCTTGGGTTATGTTAGAATCTCACTGAAGCCCAGGGGCAGCAAGTATTTAATGAGGATTTAGCTAAATGGGTGATTATTTGGCTGTGTCTCTTCTCTTCTTGAAAGGCTACAAGTTGTGCTACACTGGTTGAACTTTTAAAAATACGTCGCCAGGTTCTAGTCTGTAGGTACAGGATTAAAAAAAACCCCAAAGCTATTAGAGATAAAAGTACTTAAAACTTGGTTAGAGGTTGCTCTACCCAAAGCTTATACTCAGTCCCAAATCCTGCTGGAGATCTTTTTTCAAGGTTTTGGCTTTTTTTGGGTTTTTTTTCCCAAAAAGAGTTTTTTTCTTCATTAGAAGAGCTACTGCATTTCAGGATGAAAGAGTCAAGGATTTCCTTGGAAATTTGGCCTCGATTGTCACTTGGGCCCCATGTCATGGTCATCCCCAGCCACTTTTCTGCACGTGGCCTTGGCCCCCCACTTTATTTTCCTGCTGCCACAGTCTGACTCCACCAGAGAGGACCGTAGGCAGCACCAACACCGTCTCGATTTCTGTGTGAGATGTGGGATGTGAGATTAATCATCCATTCCCCAGCCTCTTCCCACTGGCAGCAGCATGTGCAAGAACAAGTGGGTATTTAGGGCCAAGGGGGATGCGAGGTTGGGGCTGTTGAAGCCTAAAAAGGTTTCCTAAAAAGGTTTCCCAAAAAGGTCTCCTAAAAAGGAATCGCTACGATGACAAGCAGGAGATGTCTGTTTCTCCAGGGAGAGACTGGGAGGATTTCTGATGCATGAGAAAGACAAGTCAATAAATAAGCATTTGCTGAAGAATAAAATAATTTATAGCCTCATCAGGAAAGCAGATTTCTCTAAACATGGATGGCAGCACGAAAGAATTGAATGTCTGCATGGTGCTTGTCTGCAGACCAAGGAGAATATATAGAAAATAATAATGTTTCTGAGAGCAGGAGGTCTGGGGTATTGGGTAATTGGGGTTTTTTAGGGGGGTGGTTTTGGTTTTTGGAGCAGCTTTCAGGCAATTTGCTCAGAGAGGTCTGCAATACAAATATCTCAAGGATCCAAGCCCTCGTGTGAAATTGAACTGGGCTTAATGTGTTTCTCTGGCAGTCAATAAAATGGGAGGGAGAGACAGAGAGAAATTTCATTGTTGGAAAAAAACCCACAAATCTGAAGAGCCAGGAGTGTCATTTGAAGTAACTGAGGGCAGATAAGGAGACAGTGGATTTTAAGGGGCCTTTTTAGGTTCTGTGGTTAAAGCCTTTTGCCCTGCACACGGAGGAGCACAGAGAAGCCTTGGGGGAGTGACAGACCCAAATAACCAACACTGAGAAGCAATCCCAGGACCCTGCTGGTCCCAGGGCTCCCAGGAGAGCCTCAACCCCACATGCTAGGGGTGGGTGACACACATCCCATCAGATGATGGAGACAAAAGGCTCCCTGTGGGATGTTACAGGGAGGAATTAGAGGGCACAGGGGGTATTTTGGCTGGTTTGGGGAGGAAGAAGCATGCAAAAACAGTGGGATAAAGGAGTAGGTCAGGGAGATAAGAGACTTGAAAGCCAGGTGTTGGGATGGACAAAAGTCTGAGCTGGATATGGGAGAGACACAAGACTGCTGAGTTGGCTGCTGGAAGGACAAAGGGTCCAAGCCAGAGACCACAAGGTCTGAGGCTCTGCTGAGAGACCTCTTTGCTTCCTTAGGTGTCTGTGCATGAGGCAACTGGAGAGGAGAGGACCCAAGATCAGCTTCTGGGTGGGCAGGGTCCAAGGCCAGTTCCTGGAGGGATCCTTATTTTATTTACTGCTGTAGGAATCACCTTGCTCTTGGAATTCCGTTTCACACACCAGAGCGACTGCTCTTTTCCTGCTTTCTGTCACATTCTCCAATTGCCATCACCCAGTGTTCTCCTTTTGGACTAAAATCAGCTTTCAGTTCCCTAGAACCATCCCAAGAACACTGCCTTGTCTCCAGCTGCTGGTCCTCACTCTGCAGGGAGAGTCCACTCAGAAATGTCACACGAGTGATCCAGGCATCACTGCATTATTTCCTTTTTGTATCCTGATCCTCCAAAAACTATTTGCCACAGCTTGCTTGATCCAGAGGAAGTTCTAAACAATGACTTGACATAACTCCCCACCACCTGAGACAAAAATTACTGTTGCTGAACCCTGAAAATGCATCTGCAATTTTTAAGGGTCATTTTGAGATTTGGAGTGGGGCATGGCTCAGGAATGAGTTATACAGGCAGATATTTATCTGGCTGTCTCTGCCTAAATTCATTCCTGAAAATTAATGCTCTTTGTTGGGAATGGGTCTTTTAAACGAAGAATTTAATATCACTATGGTTTGCTTTATTTTCCACTGTTTTTTTATAAAGTAAAACTATTATTTCACACTGTATTACTGAGCTTTTCTGTCATATTTTTCATGTTCTTATCATAAAATAAGCTTAACTGACTGGTGGCTAAGTCCAAATTCCATACAATGAGGCAGGATCCATTTCTTTATTCCACCAGTGTGGGCAGACTCTTTTCTGTATTATTTCAGCTTATTATTTCTGATTAAACAAAGGTTTTAAGAACTTCTTTAAGTGCCTTAATATACTGGATTTAGGATTGTTCCATGTCTTTTATATGGGAAATGCTGTCTGGAGATGGGGACAGCAACCTGAGAGTCAAAAATACTAAATGGGACTTCTGAGGTTATGGGCAATGGGCAACTTCTGGAGACCAAATTTTGTCTTCTTTTCTTTTGATTCCTGCTATGGAAACAGGGAAGGAAGTGGAGATGCTTTCCAAGGAGAACCACGGCTGGTTAGACAGCAATCTGTGTTTATAGCCTGCATATTAGTGGAGTGTTTGGAGACTTTTGGAGAAGAAAATGTAAGAGAAGCTCAATAACATTCAGGGGCGTGCACTGTTCCAGTTCTGAGACCGAGGTTTGTCCACACCTGAGTGCCCCAAGTTTCTGCTGCCTGGGTCAAACAAGGCATTGATAAATTCCTGCCTTGGAAATCAGGAGTATCAGGAACCTGCTGGGGAGAAAGGGAGCCAGCTGGAAATGAAAAGTGAAAATCACCATCCTTGGAGACACTCAGAACTCAGCTGGGACATGTTCTGGGCAGCCTCTCCTAACTTGGAACCCCGGTTGCTTTCAGTGGGAGGTTGCACTGGACACATCAGAGGTTCATTTCCAACCTAAATTATTATAAATCATTATGAGTCCCTGGTCAATTTATAGTCTATATCTCACTACATTTTAGGATATTTCTGATCTTTTTATGAAGGCTTATAATGAAATTCGGGAAATTGTATAACTTTATTAATCCATTAAACTGGAATACACACAATATTGATCCGTGTATGTGATGGGTAGCTCCACCCCAGTCTGACCCAATACATTTGGAAATGGGAGACATGTTTCCCTTAATTTATGTTATCTTCTCCTCCTCATTTTCTCGTCTTCCTTCATAAAGTACTATTTTCTGAAGCTATTTAATTCATTGATTTAATGCACAAGGAAGCGTCAGTCACTGAGGAGTATCCTGTCACTTCACACAGTTTTCCCAGGCTTCTCAATGGAAATGTGGATGGGTGCTTTAAAATTATCCCCATAACTAGAATTTGGCCAAAAAAGCCCTATACATACATGGGAATGTAAATAAACACAAACCAAAACTAGCAAAATATTTCATTCAAAAAAATGCTACAACAAGAGATTTCCACAATGTTAAAGCACCTTTTCTTCTCTGTTTTCATCTGGAAAAAAAACCCCAAGATTTTTGGTAAATCAATCTAGCATCTTGGGATGTTTCAAGTTTTTTCTAATGGTGTATTTTCATAGAACACACATTAATTTAAAAAATACCTGTTCTACCGATGGTGCCTGTATGAGTGTGACAGGCTCAGCTGTCTTCCAACAACAAATTGGGCAGATTAAGCTGTTCCTATGCCACAAACTTTTGTGATCTTCACACCAGGAGAAAGTGAAGCTGGTCCTGCCCTCAGGGAGATGTAACCTGTGGCTGCCGCTCGAGATCCCCAGCTAGAAGCACAGCCTGTGCTGTTCAAATTCTGTCAGACTGGGTGAGGAAGCACACACCTCTGCAGGGGTGATTGCTTTCATCTTCCCTTTATAAATATCTGCTTCTGCCTGAAGATAAATATGAAAGCACTAAAAATGAGAAGAGGGCCACGAGTCCATGTTAAGCAGTGGTGCTGGAGGAAAACTTCAGAAAAATCTCTTAGGAACGTTTCCTTACCCCTCTCATGCCTATTTTGCCTGTCTTGGGTGTCAGCTCATGCTGGCCCTTTACAAAATCCATGCAGTGCTCTTGACAAAAGCTCCAGTGCCTCCTCAGAGCCCTTCAGCCCTCCTGAAGGAGGAACAGCAATGAGGGAAGGAATGCCAGACTCTAGGAAGCAAGTCTTCACTGTAATGCACTCTTTATCCTCAGGTTTTGTTTGTAATGCTGTGGAAGAATCTGCTGTGGATTTAAAGGTTTGAGGGGATTTTGTTTAAAGAGGTATTTAAAGGCTTGGGCTAGATAATATTTAAGCAAACTTGTAATTGGTGAGGTCTGGGCTGGACTCCACCTCGTGACAGTGGTAGGGATGGATGCTGTGTATGTTGGTGATGCTTTTTCAAGAGTTAAAAATGGACCAGGTTTCTTGTCTCTTTATTTTACCTGCTAGAATAAAACATCCATGAAGCCTCTGAAGCCCAGTCAAGATGCAGGTGCAAAAAAGCAACAACAGTTCTGTATTTTTCCTTCTTTCCTCCTATTCCTTTAATTTATATTACTGTGTTTTTCAGTCACAAGCAAAGATCTGAGATTTTAAAGGGCTATTCTTCCTGCACTGAGCTTCAGTGCTAAGTTCATTTTGCAGATGGTCTCATTAGGCAGTAAAAGCAAGAGTCTGATGTTCAAGTGAGCTCTGCCCATCAGCATTAAACTGCACATGAGACTGGAGGTGTTCAACACTCGAAACCCTCCTGTTCTCATGTGGGCAGTGGCTGAAAAGACTTTTGCCCAGAGATCTGTCTGTTCTTAGAGAGGAAATTTTCCACCCAGCCGCACTTGTGTGACACAGATACCAGGAGCTCCCAGCTGACTCTCCTGTCTTCAGCAGCATCTGTTCATTGCTCAGCTCCAGAGACCATTTGGTTCCTCTTGGTTACTCCTGGAGCATCTGCTGAGGGCAGAGGCTTCCTCTCTAGCCCCGCATCACACCAGGGTGTTGTGTTATCAAGTTGCCCTGCCTTTGGGGATTAAGTGGATCTGAAATACTCTGGTGTGCATCAAAGGTGACTGACCAGCTGGCTTCAGCAAGGTGTGGGAATCAGGAGTAAAAAGCAGAGCAGCGTGTCAGGGAATGGGACTTGGCAAAGTTCTTCATTGAGAGACTGCCTGGTGCTCATGGGGAGCAAAGCTGAGTGGCCTGGGAGAGACTGGTGGCTCCGCTGCAGGAGGGAACAATCCACCAGAGGAGAAAAGTTCCTTTGGGACAGCAACCCTAAGGAACAGTAAATAGATGTTTCATTTTGCTTGCTCAGAGCGAGTGCTTGGTTTTCTCCCCCAGCTCCCAAGCAGCATTCCTGTCCCTGAGGATGGTTAATCAGGACCAAACATCAATATCCAGTTCAGTCCATACCCACTCTAGGCCCTGAGGGGGACTGGGAAGCTGGAGCCACACAGGCTGCAGGGCTCAGGTGAGTGCAATGTGAATAACTCCAAGAAAACCATGTCAAAGCCAACAGCTGTCTCTGGTCATCTTTTCCCACCTATGTGTCTTAGAAAATACATGGATTATTCCTAAGCAGGGAAGTTGTCATTCTTGGCTTGGTGGAGCCCATTTCGCATGGGAATGTCTTAGTGGAAGACTGAAGCTGAAAGAAGTTCATGTGAGTGGGTTCTGTTTCCCACTCCTGAGAGTGGTGTTGAAAAATTAATAGTTGCTGGGTTGAAAATCTGATTTTTTAAGGAAAGTTTCTGTGAGATCATATAGCAGGGTAAAAAAAGAAAAACAAACAAAAAACCAAAGAACTGACTACAGAACACTGCATTATCAAGTGTCCACATGGCTTTTATTTTTTTTTGGTGGAAATTTCAGTCAGGGTAATTACTGAGTAACCTGTTATATCAGGAGAGGGCATTTTGTGAATCTAATGGCATCTCACCTCCTTGTTCCTGGCAGGTGGCCCTGTCTTAAAAAGAAATTAAGTGATAAGAAACAGAGAGGGACATAAATCCTGCAAAGTAGAGCAGCAGGGACTCCAGCGAGGTGGATGTGATCAGCACATGAAATCCCATTATCTTTGGACCCCTTAGGCTTTAATAGAGTAAATCTGGAGAGGAGGATGCACAAGTGTGGGGAGATTCCATCAGGAGACTGAAAAATATTGTGGGAGTGAGCCCAGGACTTGCAGAGAGAGAAGATTTTTTGTTGATGGGATGTAGAGTACACATGGTGCAACTCCAAGGAAATTTAAGTCGTAGTTGGGATATTCTCGCAAGAACAGAGAAGGATCTGGATATTGAGTTATGTCAGCTCTCACAATCTGAGGTGACTTTTGGTAAAGGTTACTTAAAATTGCAAGAGTAAGGAGAGAATAGCACTCCTGACATATTTTTCTAAAAGGTCTGGTATTTAAATTAATTAATAGTTTTCTTCTCAAAACCTTATATTGGGAACTTGACCTGGTCTCTTGCTGAAGCGTTATTCGAGCTCCTGCACAGCAAGTCCAAGTCATTCTCACAGTGCAGAATTTCTTAGACAACAGAGCTTTGTCCAGCTGAATGACAACTTAATTATTTTCTAATCTTTTATAAATATCAAGCTTATTATTCTATATTTATTATTCATTAGTAATCCATATTAGGTTTGCTGTTGGCATAGGATTACCCCCCTCAATACTATCACATCCTCCAGATATCCCTGGTGGAGGAGTATGGAAGGAACTTGAGATAACGTGGCCAGCAGCAAAAAAAAAGTTAGAGGAGAGCTCTGACACTGAAAGCGAGATACGAGAGTCAAACTCTGCTCACCACCAGCAGTAGAGATAACGAAGGGCAACAACCACAAATTGCAGCTTGGGCAGTCCAGGCTGGACACTGAGTGTGACATTCCCAGCAGCAGGGGAGGGAGCAGTGGAACTGGTTGCTCAGAGAAGCTGTCAGGTTTCCATCCTTGGCTCAGCATCCAAGACTCACCACACCTGATTTAATCTACTGTTTGTGGTTTTGTTTGCTTCAAGCAGGAGGCCAGGCTGGAGGCTCCTTCCAGGCAGGGAGGAGAGAATTAAAGCAGCAGAAGTTCATGACATTTCATAAACCCATCTTCACACTCTACAATCATTGCAAAGTTCACTGAACATTTCCTCCCCTTGTTTATTGCTTATGTTTTAGTTTGCAGACTACACATGGCAAGATATTCTTAGGAAAACGGTGTCCAGCACCTCGAGATTCATACAAGAAATTCCCGGGAAACCTTGCAAACATCATTTCCTGAGAGCCTGAAGGTCAGAGCAGAATCATTACCAGACTCCTCACTGCCTCCTGTCCAACAAACACCTTCTGTGATGGAGCCCAGCTCTCAGCTCACACGGCCCCTTTACAGCCCGTGGAGCTGTTGCTATAAGTGCTTTTTATCTCCAGTACACATTAACATATCTCTTTAGTCAGGATTTATCAGGCAGGGATGCTGTTATTTTCTGGAGAAAGGCCAAATATGTTTGTCAGTTGGTGTGTGATTTGGGGCAAGGAATAACAGCTGCAAAAGTGTTCTTTTATCTTGCTGGCTGACACTGTGCTTCTGTTCCCCACAGCTCACAGAGAGCCTTGTTGAACAGAATACAGAACACAAGACCTTTCCTCATATTCCCTTCTTATGACTGCCCTGAGGACTCAAAAATGCCATCAAGTTGTCGAGGCTTAATAGGTTATCAGAGTCATCTGAGATGTCTGTGCATTTGTTCTTATCCCAGGGCAAATGGCAGGGGATACAAATTATTCCAGACTCCCTTCATTGACAGCCGTGCACCAAAATAAATGAGCTCCTCCAGCCCAGGGGCTGTAAGCACACACTGTAACCACACAGCTAAAATGGGCAGGGCTGTGGATATCCACAGCTGAGAACATTACCTGGTGCTTCATCTGTCATTTCAGAGGAATGGGAGCTTTTAGGGCACAAGTCACCTGTCAGGTTTTAAAAGTCTATTTAGGGTAAGATGAATAATGCCCAGCAAGCAGCTCTTCCTTCCCATTACCTATGCAGAGAAACCAGGCAAAAAGTTAAAATGGCACTGTGGTCATCTGGCCTGGTGAATCTCACTCACTGTCACTTTTTAAATCACCTTAATTGAGTGTCTGACATTTAAGCTTACAAAGAAAGAGGAGAAAAAGAGGTGTCACACACTGCCTGTGCTAAGAATTAATACCCTAGCAAGGACTGGGTAGACAATCTTGATGGTTTCTTTATCAAGTTCCTGTTCCAGGTTTGGTTTATAAGTACAGCCATGTGGTATAATCAACAGATTTCAGGGTGCTGAGTGGATTCTAGGTGGCATTCTGATTGAAAAAAGTACCTAAAGGACACATACCACAAATGAAGAACAGGTTAAATGTCAGAACTTGGAAATGTCTGTCAGTAAAGGATCACTATTACATAGGATATTTGTAAAGCTTTTCAGGAATTTGTGTCGGTCTTGACGCTGTTGAAGACTTCCTGCCACTTTCTGGGTATAGATAAAATGATGTGTGACAATGAGGACAGATGGAGGCAGGACAGCAGTGCCCAGACTTGTCCTTTTCACGCTTGTCACAGAAAATCATCTTCCTTTCCATGCCCAGGCCTGTGCTGTACACATTGACCATGTTCCACATCTGAGATGAGGACATGGAGAGGACGTTTGGCTCATTTCCTTCAGCTTTTCCTGAAAGTGAATGCCAGAAATGCAGTCCAAGCCCTAACCAGAGCAGCAGAGAGTGGAGGCTGATTCCCTGATGGGAACAGCCAATATCTGGTCTAGCAGTTCTTTTGCAACAAGAAATAATTTTACATAATGGACTGAAAATGTGTTTGGGGCTCTCTCCTCCACTATTCCACTCAAGGAAAAAATGTGGTCAATCCAGCATCCCATTAAACTGTTTCTTTGGTGATGAATGTTAATTAAATTTTAGCACCCAAATTATATTGTCTTCTGAGGAACCCTCTTACCTTTTCCATCCTATTGCCTGGTGTCCACAGACCTCAGAAAATGATGAGATTTAGGTCAGTTCTTCAAAACTCGTTCCTATGCCTGACCTAGTACACCCTTGGGAATTTGAAATCTTCCAAAGGATCTTGCTGGTCATTCTGCCAGTGAGTAGAGAAGTCTCCCAAGTGCCTTCTGGCAGGCAACTTTTAAAATTCAGTCCAGTCCTGGCTATTTTTGCCAAGTGAAGCTGATTTAAAGATCCAATTTGCTGTAGTGGCAGTAGCGTACAGAGGGCAAAAGAAGCTGTGATTAAGCCTGGTTTGAAGCATGGAGTGCACGGGGAGCAGGAGATCAGCTTGAACTGAAGTTTGTGGCAAGTTTTCCTTGTGGGATAAATTGGGATTTGATTGATCTGAAGCTGAACAGTCTGAATGACTGACCTGGAATATTTTTTATAGTGTTTTCTATGTTCTATAGTCTCTCTCCATGTCAGATGCCATGTAATAAACTATTTCTTGTTTCTGTAACTGGCTGCTACAAGGAGGTGGTGAGGTAACGTAGAGTAGCTGTGAAAATGGAGAGCTAATTGGACAGTCCAATGTCAAAGAGAAAGATAAAATCATCTGCTGAGCTTGTGGGAACAAAACAATTTGGGTTAGTGCTCAAGTGTGTTTGCAGAGAGCATATCTGAAATTTGTAAACAGAATTATTCCCTGAGGAAAAGCCATGCTAAAAGCTCTGTTCCCTGTGCAAGGAACCAAAATGCAGAGCAGCTCCCCAACACATCCTGAACTTTGATGCCTGTGTTCAAACCTGTGGAAAAAAATGCTTGTAGAGAAAGTGAAGACTGAGAATCACTCACAAATGTGATCTGACAAATATATTCATTCTCTGGACTGTTTGCACAAAGCAAACATGGTAGGAATATCAGGATAAACCAGGGTTTGTTTAAAACCAGGAGTAAATATTTGCTGAACATCTCTTGCATTTTTGTAGTTTAAAGGATCAAAAATAAAAAAAAAAATGTACTCGATCTGCTCCGCTGTTTAAAGATTCTTCTTATTAATAAATCTACTTATTTTTAGTATTGCTAAAAATCTGATTTCCATGTCACATCCATAGCTATGTGCACCCTGAAATAAAATGTTCTAACCTTTGGCTTATGCATCATTCCTGCAGGGGAGTAAAGGTTTTTCTCAGCATAACAATCTCAACCTTTACACCGTTCCTGAAGCACTTCACAATTTAGGCTTGTCAGCTGTTGACACTGAGGCAGCAAAATGCTACTGTGGTGGGTGCGTGTGGAATCTGAGCCAGCTGTCTCCCACATCCACTTTTTAAAGTGATGACCAAGGAGGAGAACAACCCTTTGAGCACTGCAGGAACACCGCAGTTCAGTGGCACAAGGTCCCCCAGATTTCAGGACAAGGTGATGTCCCCTCATGCCACAGGCCATGGCTGCTCGCACAGCAGTTACACGAACGGGAGCTGTAACTTCTCCCTCGTTAGATTTTTTCATATGGACTCTGGTGTATTTTTTGTTTGGGTGAGTAAACGCCTTTGGGTTCGTTGGGAGTGATTACCCCACACACCCCCGGGATGGTGCCATCCCAGAAACCATCAGCCTCATAGATCATGGAATCATTTGGGTGGAAAAGGCCTCTAGGATCACCAAGTCCAACCCTCAACCACGTTCACCACTAAACCATTGTCCTAGGTTACACTGTAAGATGTGCCCAAAGGTATGTATTCTATCACCATCTTCACAAAGTAGGTAGGGCAGTGTTCATTGTCTCCTGCCATGACTCATCCTCGGTAACTCCCTCCCAGAGCTATCTCTGTTTAATGGGCGATCAAGGACTCTGCCACAGATTCATAGATAACGCTCTCTGGACCATCTCCTGTTAATGGGCCCATCAGTGCCTTACCTCATGACTCACCATCCCATTGTGAGATGCTCCGCCCAGGGGGAGGAGCTGAGCATCCCCATTTGTATATAATCGGAGGTATGGAACACCACAGGTAGCTCTTACCTACGGGACTCCCCGAGAACAAGAGCTACGCCACTGGACCTTCAGGCGAAGACCAGACTCTTTTCTACAGGGTCACCACTTCAACAGGACCACTTCGGCTGGATTGCTAGCAACACCCTGACCAACAGGGTTGTATTCTGACTCTGTCAGTGGGGTCTCTTTTTGTACCATTGCATGTATTTTATTTTCTTTTCCTATTAAATTGTATTTTCTGACTTTGGAGTCTCTCACTGGTTTGCTTTCAAACCTGGACAACCATGTCTTCAAGTGGCGTGTCTACACATCTTTTGAACACCTCCAGGGCTGGTAACTCCACCACTTCCCTGGGCAGCCTCTTCTAGTTCTTGACAACCCTTCTTGTGAAGAAATTTTCCTAATATCCAATCTAAACCTCTCATGGCACAACTCGAGTCCGTTTCCTCTTATCCTATCACTGGTTATCTGGGAGAAGAGCCTGACTCCCACCCGGCTGCACTCTCCTGTCAGGGAGTTTTAGAGAACTACAAGGTCTCTCCTGAGCCTCCTTTTCTTCAGGTTGAGCCCTCCCAGTTCCCTCACCGCTCCTCATCAGACTTGTGCTCCTTTGACCACCTTAAAAGCTGTTTTATTTCACTGTTTTCTTTCTGGATTGCACGGTGTCCCAGAAGTTTTGTTAACCTGCCAGAAGTTCAATGAGGTGATAGTGATGAATTGTCACTTATTACCTCTCAGCTGCAGGAAAGAGGCCATTTCTGGTACATTTACATATCTATTTGCAGAACTCTGGTTTGTGCTGCAGCTTTGATATTTACGTATGGGACCAAATCATATCAGAACCCTTCTTATTTGGTAAATAGCACCAGAAAACAAATTATATTGAGAAACCGCCTGTGGAAGAGACTGCTCTGAGAGAGACTAATGCGATCCTAAGAAGGTTTGATCAAAAAATTCCTGGCAATTTAATTTTCCCCTTCAAAACTATCAGTGTTTTATGGAAATGAGCACAGCATTTCAACAGGGCTGTAACGTCTGGTCAAGTAAGGGTCTGACTGCGGCAGCAATAGTTCACTGTTCATCCCAGGAGCTTTGGGACTGCAATTCAAATCACTCTCCTGTCACATTTAGGCCAAGGACTTGTACTCACACTCCTGTATCACCAAGGCGTGCTGGTGCTGATTTATCCTTTAATCAGTCAATACCATCTAAGAACACTAGTAAAATAATTCTTTTTTTCTGCCATCCACTCACTGTCCTCTAGACTCTCTCTGCTTTAGATTTCTGCCTATTTTCAGCCACACGTTTTTCATGTTAGCTGAATAACAACAATTAAACAATTATCGGACATAAAAGAACAGCTGTAGCACTGCCCAGGAGAGAGGATTGTGTGAGGATGTGTGTGTCTGAACAGGCTGGCAGTAATAGGGAAATGACAGCTCTTCTCCCCGTCAGTCACAGCTCCTGGAAATATAAAGACTCAGTACCCAGGAAACAACATCCTGGTTTCATAAACACATTCACAACAGGGAAAAAGCTCTCTGGGAGGAGGCAGAATGAGGCTGCCACAGGCACTCACACATGGACTGGCTGCTGTTGTTGGTATTATCACTGCAGAACCCTGCCAGCACCCTGGAGGGAAATTTGTCAGGAGATCTGCTGCAATAATCCTGCACCAGGCTCAGGTTTGATTAGCAGCCACTCTGGCCTGTCCAACGAGGCCAAGAACTGCCAACTCTTTAAACTGCATGGCATTCCTGCCTTTCTGAGTGCAGGGAAACCACAGCAGGATGGGAGCTGCACCTCCTCTGGGACTGCTGTGAGCATTTACCCTCCACAAAAGCGTGGGTGGCAGGACAAGGAGTGGCTACAGCAGAGAAAAATCCCCTGTCTGGTGTCGGCTTGGGGGCACTGCTGGTCCAAATTCTTCACCCAGTGCCGGTCAGCAACCATGGGGTCCTCTGGATGCTACAGCAAGTGTGGAGGCCACCACAGACACAGCACTCTGCTGATGGAACCCAGCGCTGCAGGGGATTATCTACAGGTGCCTGAGCAGGGCTGTTGCTTTCCCCCACTGGCGCCCAGAGCAGTGTCAATAACTAAAAAAGAGTTGGACAGTTCATTTTTAATGAATATTGCAAAACAATCCTGACCAAAAAAAGAACCCTCCTAGTGTCCCTGCCTGTGGCAGAGGGATTGGAGCTGTTTGATCTTTTAGGTCCCTTCCAACCCAAAGCATTCTGTGATTCTGGGATTAGTAAGGGCCAAGCAAACCCAGCACCTCACACAAAAAGTGACATAAAACATCACACGCAAGAACTCCTCCCTCTCCAGCAGGCTCTGGTGGCTTGGAGCACAAAACAACTGCTTGTTCCTCAATTAAGCCTGGTTCTTGGGAACATAAAAGCTTCTTGCTTAGAAAAGACTACTTACTGCTAATTGCACCTTTCAGCTTGTAAACGCGGCTCTTTGCAGTCCAAGGATAACTCATGGGAAGAGTCATCCTCTTCCAAGGGGGACACAGAAACCTGCCACAGCCTCTCAGAACAGGCCGGTTCCTCCCTGTCATACATTACGTTCTGGCACAAACTGCTGGGGTGCAGGTCAAAGACTGGGCATTACTTTCTCAAGTGTTTTGATAGGAATTCTGGGGAGGTGGAAGGGGGAGAACAGAAATGAGCAAAAACTGTTGGACCAGGGAAATTTACAAAGAGAAACTGGAGGATAAATCACTCATCTAAGGGTGTTTGTTCACTGTTGATGAATGTGTTACAATCCCCTTCATGCTCTCTTTCCCCGTATTGCTCTGATCAAGTTATGCTTGACCTTCTTTGTCTTTTTCAACACGACATTGACTGTTTCTATTTTTATTGATCCATATAATCCCTTCATGGACTTGGTGACATTAATATCCTCAGGGGTCTGTCTGGGTTCCAAGCCACTGAGCTGTTTTGCTTTCCCTTTCCCATCTGTGCACAGCAATGGCATTGCTCCTGACAATTAATTCAATAATCCACTGGATTGAGGAACGCCTTTCCAAGAATCTTGTGTGAAGTGTCTTGTGAAAACATCAGGCTTGATTAGACTTTCAAACTGAGCATTCTGAGCTGTCAGTGAGCTTTGTGGTTTAGCAAGTACAAACAAATATCCTGATTTGATCTGCCTAATTTAGAGCTGAAGGACTGTTATGAAACTATGAAGGAAACTAGAAGGATATTGCACGTTTTTTAATCCATAGGATTGGGAAGATCGTTTCGTTTAAAAGATTGGAATACTGGTACAGGGCATAATTTAGTGATAAAGGGACAGATCCAAGGTTGGGATAAGTGTTGGGACATTGAGATTATTCAAACTTGGCACCATTTGCTGACCAATAGGAAATGCTGAAGAGAAGAACACAGCAGAAACACTTTCTCCTCTTGATTCAAGCACTTTTTGGGTAGTAGTTAAATACCGCCACAAAAATAGGGTTCAGAGCCCAGAGGATCCCTGGGGATGGATGTCTGAATCTCCCACGGCAAGGGCAGGCACAGGAATATTCCCCTTGGATTGTTTCTAGAATTTGCATTAAATATTGAGGAGGGAAAAAGATTCCCCTGACTTCAAGGTCTGTTAAGGTTTCCACTCCAAGCTCTGCACAGTGCTTGGCTTGTAAGGTAATTGGAGCAACATCTGGGGCACAGCTGTGTGCTTGAACCATGCCGACTGTTCTCTGCTTTGCTTCAGTTCCTCAGAGAGCTCATCCCTTGTCTTTGGACTCTCTCCTGATGCTCAGCTGAAAACAACTTTATTCCTGGTGAAACCGACGCAAAAGGTGTAATTTTTCTGCCTAATTTTGTTTTGGGCTGCTGTCACCACAGTGGTGAAACATCCTCTACATAAAATCAGCAGGAAAAGCAAAATCTGACTCTGACTTGAGCTGGAAAGGAGCTGTGATGCCTGGATCTGTGTTGCACACACTGCTTTAGTATCTTCAGCTTCCTTTACTTCACAGAATTTACCTCGAGCTGCTCCTGGGCAAAGCAAGACGGATTTAGACCGTTTAAAGCTGCCTTTCTAAAAATAAATCGACTAAAGCACTCGCCATGAGGGTCTTGCAGCTGCTGGGATTTCAAGGAAGAATTTGAAAGTTTGGCTCCACCTTCAGGGTCAAAAAGCCTCGTGCTGACACAATGGGAAACGCAATGGTGAGGGAGGATCCTATGGCAGCGACAGGCAGGCAGTGTTCCCAAACGCACACTGCTATTTTTAAAGGAGAGCTGTCTTATGAAACAGATGACTTGGTGCTGCAGTCTTAAACAGGAAGCGTGAATGTGTGTTCTGCTAGCTGGGCAAGCAGAGAGATTATATTAATTATTATTTTTGAAGTGGAGAGACAGTGGGCACAGGACAGCAGGCTGGAAAGAAGAGCAGCATCAAGTCAAGGCATGAACATCCTGGATGAAAAAAGAATGAAAAGAATCCCTAAATCTCCTCAAATTTTCATGGCTATTATATTTCCATTACAAACTCTGAAATCCTGATCAAATAAGCTTTCTGCTTCTCCCTGGCTGGCACAAAGCCATCGGTGACTCATGATTTATAACAGAAATTCTCTGATAACTCCGTGCTACCCACCACCATGGAAGAGCACAAGAATTTCATGCCACACCACAATTCAGTGCTGTCAATTCCCACCCTTCACTATGAGTACCTTACTAGTTCACACTTCACTTGTTTCTCCAGATTCTGTAACAAAACCACTGGAAAGAAACTTAGTGAAGAAAACCCATAGAGCCCTCCAATTATACTTTTTTTTTTTTGTCGTGACTGTTTATGGAGAGAGTCCTGAACACTTGGTGCAAGAAAACCAGAAATTCCCTATAAATACACGGAGAAACTTGTAAATAAGCATCTTCAAACCCTGCCTTTTGGAAGAATTCTCATGATTTCTAGAAATTTAGCACTGGCAAAAATTAATTTTAAAAATCACTTCTGATCTGGGTACTTACCAGAAACTGCCCGAGAAGCAGAGAGTGTTAAAGCACAGGGCTGGTTTAGCTTGCTGTGCCTAATAACAATAACAACAATCATAATAGTTCTTGGATAACTTTTCATTAGAACTTAATAATTACAGTCAGGATTAGCTTAGCCTAATAATGAAGACTTGGCAGTGGAGTAGGTTTTTTGGGTTGTTTTGGGTTTTTTTTGTTTGTTATTTTTAAAGTCCTTTTAAAAGCCTTTTAAAGGCTCTCCATCAATGAATACAAAGCATGATTTATGATGCACAATGGAAGAAGGAGGAAAAACAATCTACCTTTTCTTTTTTTTTTTTCTTTTTTTTTTTTGAGTTGTTTCATTACCTGCTGGGTCCTCAGTAACCCTGTTTGTGATCACTGTTTCAGAGGTGTGATAGTTGCACCCAAGCAGAAGTCCTGGTTCCATATGGCATTTTCTGCAGCAGCAAGGATGCTTTGTGCTCCCTCACTTTTTACTTCCTTCCTCATATCAGTCCAGTTGCACCCTCATGGAGCTGTTACAACTCAACAAACCAGATCCCTAAATCAAAAAAACAACCAACACAGATAAACCTTTTTACTGCTTGTTTCTGCCACTTCACATTTCCAAAATATCACCCAAAAGCTCCTCAGGTGCACTGCTTTCAGGAGGCTGATGTAAATGGATTTTTTGACCATAGACTCGAAATGCTTTGGGATTTAATTTGGAAAATACTACTTGCTGCCATGGTTCAGGCTGATTTGGCAAATATTCTTCAGCCTTATCATCAGCTCAGCCTTTAAAGGAAAAAAAACAAAACAATTAGAGACCATAATCTCTTCTTCCAGTAAGTGCCAAGAAATTCAAGTTTCATTCATCTTGTTAGCGAACTACACAGCTGTTTCTTGGAATAAAGGAATTATGGTCTCCTGTCAAACTGACTTCTTGCATTTGCTGCCTCTGTAAGGATATCCAAACATGATCAGCCTGAGTTCATTCAGGTAATGTCTCCTGGCTGAAGCAAGAGAGGGGGGAAAATACCTGTTACTAACAGCTATGTGTTTAACTTTCCATTTTAACCTACTGGTAGAGTAATGCTTGACTTAAAGATCAAAAGTTTATCAGTTAGATTTACAAAAGTGCTTCACAGGGGATGTTCTAATCAGTCATCGAATACATGCTCCTCTCCAAATTGTTCCACAATTTTCTCATCACTGCTACCCAGTAGCACAAGATAATTTTTGTTTTATAATGTTTTCATTGTAAAGGTCTCTCTCTCCCCACAGTTGAGGTTTTGGCTGGTGGGGCTGGTCACCTCAGGGATTTGGAGCTACGAGCTGCTGTTTAAGCCAGATCCTAAGTAATGAAAAATTGCTCCCCATTTTGGGGGGGGTTTGGCAGTTTCTGTGATTTTCCTCCCCTGGTGCAGTTGCAGGTTGTAGCAGACAGCTCTAAAATGCCCACGGCAGGGAGCAGCTGCTCCCCAAGGCACAGGGAGCCAGGAACTGAGAGTGACAAACCAGACAGCAGCACCAGCACCTCCCTGGCCACGATCCTGCCCCGCAGCACCCCAAAGGGAGGCCAAGCCAGGGATGGCACCGAGCTTCAGCCAGAAGTCCAGATCCTCAGGGGAGTTCATGCTGATGAGGCAAGTCCAAGGTTCAGGCAGGAAGTCAAGGCTGGATCAGGTCTGGATAGTCCTGTCCCTGTCACGCTGGCCCATGGTGACAAGGCAGGTCCCAGGCCAAGCTGGGCGGTGTCTGAGCCCAGATCAGTGGTGACCATGTCCAAACACAGCTGGGACTGGCAAAAGGCAGATGTTCCTCCAGCATAACTCAGGCTGATGCTGGAGGACCAGGACTGGACTCAAAGGCAGGTGGTGTTCACAGGAGTGGTTGCTGAAGCCCCTCAGTGCCCTCAGGACTCCGTTTCTGTCCCCTGGTTATAAAGGAACAGAGACAACAAGCTCAGACACCTGCAGCTCATCAGATTTATCTCCCATCAGATCCAGCATCCGTGTTTTCCTGGGTCTGCCTGGATTCATGGCCTCAAATGAAACCCCGCTTCAGAGAAAACCTTTCACCCCATTTAGAAGCAGGACACTTTTGAAAACTGGAATAAAAGTTACTCATTTATTTCGTTTCCATAGGAGGGGTACAATGCTTCCACAGAACTGAGTAACTGAATTAGACAATCCCTCCTCAGGATCTTTCAAGATCTGTCTGCTCTTGTGTGCAGGGCAGGAAGCAAGCTGAGGTCAGTGAAATCCAACCTGATGCTGCGGAAATGCTGGAACCAAAGAGTCAAACTAGAATTTGTATCCCTGAAAAGCGTAACAGGCTTTATTTAGGAAGGTGGCATGAAGCCTTCACGAATCGTTTGACTCCTAAGTCTTGGAAAATCCAGATTTTTAATTGTGTACTACATCCTTTCTGATGATTGCCATCTTTCTCTCCCGCTAAACCTCAGGAATCCATGCATTTATCTCCTTCAGGCTGTGCTATGGCGACTCTCTCACCGTCACCTGGACAGCAGCTAGAAAGAACATGACTATTTGTGTCCCCAAGACTCTGTCAATTCAGTGTTTCCCAAACCAAGCCGTGTAAAATGCCAGGATAAACTCCTGCGTGCCATCCATCTCTTTCTATGGGACAATCTGCTCAAGAAGCTCCAGCAGCTCCATTCCCTGATTTTCTTACTGAAAGATTCCAGCCCCCCAATCTTGGAGGAGATCTCTTCCATTTTGAATTTCTCCCACACTTCCTCTCACCACCACAAAACAAAATAACCGAGCCAAAAAAGCAGCGTAGCCTTAAATACACTCTGAATCTGGGAAGGAGAAATGCCAGAGAATCTGTGGAATACTGCTGTTGCTCTCGATCCTATATGGAAAGCAATAACATATTTTTGTGATAGCTGACAGCAGATAGATTATGGATCTGTCTCCTGGGAAATAGCTACGTTCTGCCAAGGCTGAGATATTCAGTCTAGTCTCAACTAAGCTAATTCTGGACATGGAAACAATATAGTTGTGTTAGTAGGATGTTCCATTCGGATTAATTAGCCTTTCCAGCTGACCCATCCCTGCTCCCATCGCCAGGGATGTGGCCTGGGACACGAGGAGTTTCCATGACTGTCATCCACAGCTTCCCACAGAAAGGAGGGCTCACACCAGGGGACAACAATGGCAGGCCCGTGGGTAAAACAAACCAGTCTCAGAAGTAAAATATGCCAAATTACACAAGGATTAACCATGTGTTCTTGCTTCATTGCTAAAAGCAACCTAATTTTATGCTGGTTATTCCACTGGAGTAGCCCTGGTAGCAGCCCATACCTGCTAAAGCGAAGGTGTTCTTGTCCATGAAGATTTTTGTGCAGTCACCCAGAATTCCAAGGTCAGCTGCTATTTACATATCTTTGCATCCAAAAACCCTTCTGATTTTCCTTTTTAATTCGAAATATTTCCATATTTTCTATGTTTTCCTTTATTTTTCCAAGACTGCCTAATTGTGGTGAAAAATATACTTCTTTTCTGTTCTCTCCAGTTTAATGGAAGAATTTGAATCATCTTCCCCTTTTCTTAAATTAGGATCTCTTTGCCACAGCTACACACTGAGTCCTCAGCACCTCCCACCATGCACTTTAACCATTCCACTTCTGATTTGGGAAACATGTTTTAATTAAAACCAGAGAGGGAAATAGATTTTCTTTTTCACTTGAAATTCTGAGAGGGGATTTTAAAAAAGTTCCGTTTTCAATGGGTAGTAGAGAAACAAAATTCCCCATGAAATTAAATCAACAATAGCAATGGATGTTCTTTTTTGGGGGGTATTAAAGATGTTTCATTTTGATAGCCCCATCCCTGGAAGTGTCCAAGGCCAGGTTGGATGTGGTTCTGAGCAACCTGGGATAGTGGAAGGTGTCCCTGCCCATGGATGATCTTCAAGGTCCCTTCCAATCCAAGCCATTCCGAAATTCCATGATCTATGATTCTACGATTTCTGCTCTCTTTTTTTTCATGGGAAATAAAGTAAAAATAAAAGCTGGTTTAAAATGGAAATCACGCCCTGCTGCTCCTGAAAGACTGACAGGAGAATATTTCTATGGAAGTGTTCTATTCTGACTTTTCAACACGGTGTTTTATCAAACTTGACATATTTCCATGATACAATTTTCTTTTGACGGGTTGACATTTCCTCGTGGGAAATTCCATAGGAATGTTTCTGATGGGTTCTTTCACATGATCTGCAGTTCTAAAAGTGAAGGCACAACTTGTGGGATGCTGAAAAGAGTTATAATAATTCTGGGGGGGAGTCGGGAGCAGACTGATCACTGCATTTTGTGTTCTGCCTTAATGAATCCTTAAACAAATTACAGGGCTTAAAGCAGTAGGTGACCTGGTGCCTCTTTATCGTGAGACCACAGATGCTGTACAAAATCCTTAATGTGAGACCTAATGTCTTGATTCTTAATGAGCATTCCCTCACTAATCTCTTAAGTCTCCAGATTTAAGCTCAGACACTGAGAAGGCTGAATGTACTATCAGTGTAAAATACACTGACTGAGAGGCATTTATTCCTTGAAAACAAATGAGCAGGATTGGGACTCAGCTTTTAAGCAGAGCTTCCCCACTGAGGCTGACGAGAATTCCTGCCTATTTTGCATGCAGTGAGGGCCAGATCTGGCTCAGTAGTTCGAGCATTTTAAAAGTCTGAGGCCATATTCTCACTGGCTATGAAAGCAGAATAATTCCAGAAAAGCTGGCTTGCTTCAGCAATAGCAAATTATCTCTCGTCTGCTTTAGATGATGTTCACGCAAAGGTCTATATTTTTGCCATTATTTTAAAAAAACCCATTATTTAAAAAAAAAACCCTTAACTCATGTGCTTTTTTGTCCTCTACAAAATGACTGTTTGTGCTATTGCTTGTACTGACAACCTGTCTCCAGCCATTGAACTTTTAACTCAGATGCATGAACCTGGGAGTCATTATGTCCTCAATTCTGAGACAACCAGAATTACTGATCTTAGACCTTGAACTATCAGAGAAGGACAGGACAGTCCGTTAGCCAGTGGACTACAAAAGGGCATGGCAAATACAAAAACAAGGGGATATTTGCTAGGTTACCCTATTTTCATTTCACAGTTGTATTCTGAGGCTTTAAAAGAGACTATATTGCAAACACCACGGTGTCTGAAAGACTTGGAGCCTGAAAGATTTGGAGAAGGTGGTCAGGGAATATTTGTTTATTGTTTCTTGCCATTGAAGAACTAAGAGCTGTAAAACAAAACTACCAAGGGTCACTGCTTGTGCTGTGAAACTGCTGTGCTCACACAGACCTGTCCCAGAATCAGCAACATCTGCATTTTCTATTCATTGCAGACAATTTGGTTTCATAATCATTTATTTCTCCCAGCCAAGGAGACAGGTACATAATTTCAGATTTCAAGGAGGGCGTGTTTGCCAGTGGGGGTTTGTTCAGCCAAGTTGAGCGGAGCAGATCTGCTCGAAGGATGAATCTGAGATACAAACATTTACTAAACACATTCACCCTGATCGATTTTCCATGGCTGTGTTTCCTCAAGCTCTTGGAAAGTTTTATCAGAATGTTTGACATCGAAGTTTCCACTAACTTAAATCACCACTGCCTGTTGCTGCATGAAATTAATCCAGACCTATTCACCTGACTGCAGACCTATTAATAACATTCTTTGCATGCTTCAGTAATCACAGACAAGCCATACATCTAAAAAGTGCTTTGGAACTACTGTCAAGCTCCTTTTTAAACCTCATTAAGATTGGATTACTTGGTTACATTAATCCTGGTGGCCTTATGCCAGTGCTCCTGACTCACAGTAGTTATTGTAACACGTTGGCCGTGAGAACACAGGAAATGGCAAATTCAAAGGTGAGGTTGAAAGAAAAAGAATCACAGAACAGTTTGGGTTGGAAGTGACTTTTTAAAGGTCACCTGGTACAACTCCCCTGCAATAAGCAAGGGCATCTTCAACCACATCAAGCTGCTCAGTGCCCAGTCCAACCTGACATTGAATAATTCCATGGAGGGATCATTTGTGCCACTGTTTTACCCCCCTCATAAAAGAGCTCTTTCTCATATGTGATCTAAATCAACCCTCCTTCAGTTTAAAGCTGTCAACCCCTTGTCCTGTCACTCCATACCATTGTAAAAAGTCCTTCTCCAGCTCTCTTACAGACTTTTTAGGTACTGGAAAGTGCTCCAACATCTCCCTGGAGCTGTCTCTTCTCCAGGCTGAAACAAAAGCAAGAATTGGTCCCCATGGCCCTTTTAGTGTCACAGTGTTGTCCATAGGTCAGATGAAGTGAGGAGCCAGCATCCTGTGCTTTCAGCATTCAATTATTGTGTACCTGAGGCACACAGAGCTGCCTTCAGTTCACTTCTAATGAATTCAGTAGCTGGTGTACCCACCATGCAGTGGAAGGGAGCTTCCTGCCTGCCATCCAAGCACAAAAACATTGTTTGTGGATATAAACACCACACGTTCCATTGCTTTGCAAACTGATGCTGAATTTCATGGTAAAAAGAGAAGGATTTTGGCTTTTTCCAACATTATAAGTAGGGAAAGCAAAGAAGAGAGATTTAGCTTAAAACACAACATGTCAGTAGTGGAAGTGTGAGGTTTGAATTCCTGGCTCTCGTGCCCTTGACATTAAACCAAGGCGGTCTTTCCTTCATTTTATGTTTTGGGATTTTTTTTCCTGAATCCAAGAATCAAGATACCTGCTACTTTGTTAGTTTCTGATGATTATGGGAACTGCACGTTCCGGAAGGCCTCATAGTTTAAGTCTTGTTTTATGGGAAGAGAGAGGTGAGGGGAGGATGGCAACCAATGGGCTTCCTACACAAAGAGACTGGCATAGTGTGAGAATGCAGAGTATTATTTCCTAACCATTGGAAAATTTGATATAATCTACCATTTGCATTTTGACAATCACCTATCATAGAATCATTAGAATCACAGAATCATTTAAATTAGACAAGATCTCTAAGAACATTGAGTCCAACCACTAACCCAGCACTGCCAAGTCATAGGCTTACGAACAAAGGGACGAGAAATGGGCATTCCTAAATATTCCTCTGAGTCCCCTTGGATATCAGTGAGCAGAAATTCTGTCAAAAATGAGCCCTTCTTGAAGCCAGCACCACAGGGGAGAGGCACTGGTGGGAAGGCTCCTCTGCTGCACTCACCACCACAGTGGCTGATCAACAAAATGCAGATGCCAGGTGTACCTAAATTTGCCTTTTCTTGGGTTTCAGCTTTACTTGTGTACCCTACAGTCTTGTTCTGTAAAGGGCTTCCCCACTGGGCTCACCAGGATAAAGCCTGCTGCCTGTTTGAATCCTGATTGCTGCTTGAAGTAGGAGACTATGATTCCTCTGGACAGAGGGGTCAAGGGATCAGTTGGGTTTTGTTTGTAGAAGTAGTTAGAAGGCAGGTGTGCTCCCATGCCAGAAAAGGGGATGAATCCTCTAAGGCAGGCAGTGCTCTGTGTAGACTGACTCAGCTCTGGGAAAGCCCTCGTGCCATAAATGCCTTTTCCTTTCTTTCAGTACAAGTATTTTTGTCTGTGTTTCGCTCTGTGAGCTCTGTTTGTCTTCTCCCTAATTTCACTCGGGTAAAATTCACTCTGCCTTCCCCAGCTCCATTTGATTGACACCACCCTTGGGAGGGAGGTGTGTGGGAAGCAAATCCAGGTGTTTGAGGCAGCAGAATATAAAGCCCATCTATGCTACACCTGGCTCCTGGTGTAAATCACACAGGTAGAGCGTGATCTGACAAGGATCGCAACCTACTGATGACAACCCCACTTCACTTTTTGCCCCATAAGGATTTCTACAAAGACTTTTCCCAAAGGAAAAATGTGAAATAAATTGCAGTGAAATACAAAATCATAGATAAAGCTGGGTTGGAAGAAACCTCTGCAGATGTCAACTCTCACTGGTGCTCAAAGCAGGGCTGACTTCCAAGTCAGGCTCAGGGATTTTTCCAGTGAGGTACAGAAAATCCCCCAAATTAGCTTTTAAATACATTCGTTCCCTGTGGCACCGAGAGGAACTCTTTGAATCTCTTTTCCTTAAATAATGTAGAATACATTGGATTTCTTCCCAATTTGGATCAGAAGAGATGTACTAGCATGGTAAGAGACAACGTTGGTTTCATGCATTACTGCTAGTTCTTTCTGACTCCATGTACGGGAATGTCAAGATTTATACCTTTTTGGAATACTGAAAGACTTGGAATTCTTGTGGAGCACCTGCACACATATCCAAACTTTAATCCAAACCCTGTAAGGATGATATGGTTTTGCAGTCCAGCTGAATTTTATCCTCACATTTATCAGAGATTCCCAGGCTGGTGTGCAGGAGCCACTGTTCTCAGGACATGAGTTGTATCTGTACATCTCACCTGCATCCTGAATTTTTTCATCTGGGTGGAAAGAAAGGTCTGTGGGGTCTGTCTGCCATTCAGCCACTAATATTGGCAGCTGCAGGTATTTGGGGAATATTATTCTGTCCATCCCTACATGCTTTACCCAAAGATTTCAAATGACACTGAATAAAGCCTTCGGTAAGTCTGTCAAAAACCTTCTGTATCTGTTCTTGGAGTCAAAAGGAAGCTGAACCATTTTAAACATAAAATTTCAGTCTTTTACAGAGTAGAACTTGTTTTGTTGTGCTTTTTTTTCTGGGATGAAACTCAAGATTCAGTCAAGTGCTCTCATCAGCTTATTTGGAAAGAGAGTGTCTGGCTTGCTTTCCACCTAAAAAAAGAACACAAGACAAAAATTACGCACCCTGAAGCATTTCAACTGCAGGTGTCTTTAGCTTAATCTCTCTACCTCTGTTTTCATCAGAGGGTAAATTGCCTCAGCACTGACAATAATCTCTTCCTTTCCTTTTCATGCCTCAAGATGTAAAGCAGCATTTATTGACCAACAAGCAATACCCAGAAAACTCAATTTCTGAGCAAAAGGAAATTCTTTATTACCATATCTCTGATAAATAAACATGAAATGATTCATCCCCTTCCTGCTACCATAACTCTTCAAAAATGCTGCTTGCAAAGGGTGCTGACACAGCAGCTCAGTACAGGCTGGACTAGAAAAAATAGGAGAGTAGATGGATGAAAAGATGGTTTAGAAATGCAAAGTGGCGAGCAACCAGCATAAAAATATTTTCCTTAAAGTGCTGGAAGGGAATTTCTCTAAGTGCTTGGGTAGCTTCAGCTCTGCTAAGATGAATAAGTGGTGGAATTTTAGAGGAGTGTCTTTATATTTTTATGAGATGTTTTCCTGAGTAATCCACAGGCTGAGTCCACCCACTTTGCCACCTTCTCTGCAGTGTCCATGGAAACACTGGGGTAAAGCTAGAAATGAATTCTGTGGGCCCAAAAAGCCAAATTGTTTTTATTGACGATGGAGGATCCCCTGCTAACTTCATCCGACCCTTCAGGTGAGAGGCTCCAATCCTAGAGCCTGGAAAAGGCTGAACCACCCTAACCTACGGCAGCGTGAGCAAGGCCATTATTTCTGTGTAAAAGAAGTTGTGAGCTAAAGAAATCCGATGCAGAGAGCTGCTGTGGAAAGGGATTTTGACTGATAGTCAGTAGGGCCAGAGGAAATAAGACAAGCAATCCTGGCTGAGCCACAGTAGGCCTGCCAGCATGTGTTTTAATTAGGGACTGCCTGAATGAAGCATTATTCTGTAAAATTTCAGACCCTTTGAAACTGCTGAGGCTGATTGCTGCAATATTTAGAGGAGTATTAACATGAGTGACTAACAGGTCCTCCAGCTCTCCTGCCTGGAAGAGCTCTCACGTACAATAAGGCAGCACACACAGCTTTGATTCACACTCTGGGAGCCAGATGTTCATCACAGGGAAGCGTTGCCAAAGACGGTACTAATTAATTGCTGTGAACAAGACGGGCTGCAGAAATCAAATGCTCTCATGGCTGGTGCCTCTCAATGTGGATTTAAGGGTATGGGGCCGGAGCATCAGTCACTGTAAACTCATAATCCTGTGGCAATGAGGAACAGCAAAGTGTACGGCAAGTTGTAACATCTGCAGGGTGATTTCTTCTCTCGTTGAAGACTGGGTGGGACTCGTGTCACCTAATTTCAGTCATCTACAATTCCCATCTGAACTCGCTGCTTTCAGCTTCTTTCGCAGACAAGGGAAGAAACAGACAAAAGTGGGATGTGAGTCCTCAGATGGACCACAGACACTGAGTTTAGGGGGCCGTGGAGTGAAGCTGGGCTGCTGTGACTGTCTTGCTCAGATGTCCACTGATTGCAAAGGCAGAATGAAGAAAACAGATCATTTGTAGGCACTTTATAAATAATGCCTTTTTTCAGCCCAGTCCTACCTATGACGGTAAGTTGTTGAGCCAGAAGATGTCTTAGGAACTGACATCTCATTTCCTATTTCCTTGTTAAAAGTTTAGGGTCCCATACTGGACATCTTGTGAATGTCTTATGCAGAGACTGAAATGCTAACAGGAACCTCTGCTTAGTATTCAGTCTGTGTGCTTGCATTTATTTCTATTTATCAACATAATTTCTAGACCCACTGTTTACCACATGGAGCTTTGTGCTGCCGCTGGCACCAGTGACTTACAGCACTGAGATGGCTGAAGGGCAAGAAGTAAAAGGAAAAAAAATCATGATGTGCAAGGCCCTTGTTTCTCCTTTCTGCCAGAAGATAAATAAGTTGTTTGTTTAATGATCAGTTTCTTGGCAGCAAGATTTTTGCAAGCGGTTTATATACCAATGGAAAATTGCAAAAGCAATGGGCACATTCAGGTTAAGTGTTATATCTGTGTCCAATGTGAGAGTCCTAACTCACAGGGATGCCTAATTCTCATTTATTTAGAACATGTAGCACTGGCACAGGCTGCCCAGAGAGGCTGTGGCTGCTCCATCTCTGGAAGTGTTCAAGGCCAGGCTGGATGGACTGGTTTAGTGGAAGGTGTCCTCACCCATGGCACGGGGTGGAATGAGAAGAGCTTTAAGGTCCCTTCAAACTCAAACCATTGTGGGATTCTGTGATATTTAGTTTTAAGTCTGAAGTAACACACAAATGCATTTGCTTCCATGCTTTGAGTCACTTCAGGCACTCAGAATGGAAAAAAACTGCAGCAAGCACAATCCAAAATAGAAGGCAGCTATTCCTGGGAAAAGAGTGATGCTTTTCTTCAGGGATGACATAGCACCATTAGGCTAGAGATAAAGAGAGATAAATTATGTTGACAGCTGAATTCTAGACAAGTGGATGTAGAAAATCCCCATTTCATGCATTCTTCCACTCGCTAAGCCTGGTTCTCCTGTGTGTACCCCCAGTGTGGATTCACCGAAACCCACATGGCTACAGAGTGTAAAATTGGAGTATTATTGCTGTGACTGACAAATGAATATTTGTAAAACTGCTTCTGATTCATTCACCTGCCAACTGCTGAGTCAAATTTCCAATCCTCTCCACTAACGCTGACAGTGTCAGGCAAGAATGTCAAGAAATATCACGAACCTTTTTGTTTGTTTGCTGTGCCGTGAGCTTCCAGAGAGCCTGCAAACAGTTTTTGGGGGAAAAAAAGAGAAAAATAAGTGATTTTCAAACCTTTCACTAGAAAAGGTAAGCGAGCATCATTGTCAAATGATGGCAAGAAATAAAACAAACATTGCACTGGCAAAAAAAAAGTTTTTCCAAGGGAATTCCTGACATGCTGAGCGATAACCCCACACAAGGAAATCCTAAAGTGACTTGGAAAATCTGGGGCCAGAAATTGCTGACAGCTCAGCTGCTAAAATAATTGACAACTTAAGGAATTCAGAGCAGCCTGTCAAGGGAAGGATCCTCCCAAAACTTTGTCTGGTGAAGCTGCACTTCAGCAGGGAAGTTTCTAAGGCAAAGATGAAGCTTGTCAGAAATGAGAGTGAGCCCCAGAAGACATCTTTATTTGGCAGAAAAGTACTTTTTTGGTTTCATTGTGTTCCCTAGATCTCCACTGATTACGATGTGAGCTCAGCATTAAAATATTGAGACGCCTACAGTTATTTATCTCAGTCCACCAGAGAAATCCTGCCCATAGTAACATTTAAACTGAAGGACTAGATTGGCTGTCTGAGCCTCAAGACAGAATGAAAGCTACTCTAGTATGTAAGAGGACATGGCAAGCTGAAGATAAATAACTTATTTGAGCCCAAAAATCCAGACATAATAATTGAATCAGAAAGATCCACAGAGGAAGGGAAATGGGAGAGGAGAGGAATAAATTATATGAATTTCTTTACAAAGCAGTAAATCTCCCAGTTTTGCTTTACGTTCCCAAAAGTATTGTAATAAAAGTTCTTTTTATTGAAGCCTTAACCTATAAATGATTTCAAGCTAAAAGGACTGGGGATTTAGCCCTTAAATTGTGTTATTTGTTTTAAGACTGCTGATATAAAAAAATTACCCCTTGGAGAGTAAGCATTGTTTGAAGACATTGCCTGTCAAGGGGGAAAACAAATATAAAATATAGGAAAGAATCCTAAAAACTACATCCTGAAGAAAGAACTTCAGCAGAAAATAGATGAGTCCGATTTTAGTGTAATCCCAATGGATTAATGCTGGGTGCAGGGACTGTCTCAGCCTTCATTTGATTGTCTAGTGCCAGATCTTGTTCAGTGTGGTAAAATACAGGTGAACACTGCAATCTAAATGCAAAGTGCAGAATATATTTCTGATAAATGAGTGAAAGAGGAGCTGAATCACGCATTTCTCTCTGCTATTTGGAAATCCAAGATTTATTTCCACAGAAGTAACTTGAAAGTTATTTGGAAATAATAAAGTTGTACCAAGAATCCACCAAAATGTCAGATCTACTTAGAGGTGTGGCTCTACTTACTCAGTGTGGCTTGAACTTCTGACAAAGTAGGTGATTCCTCTCATGACACATTTTCCTCCTCCCCCATTTTTAAGGTGAAACATCTCTTGATAATACATTTCACCATATTTTTAAAATTTATCTCTGAAACTGCTTTGCCAGGGAACTTTGAATGGTGTCCACGTTGCCAGTTGTCCTTCCCAGCCTGGAGCAAGGCACCTGAAAGCCCCGAGTACCCAGATCAGCATTCCCAGATGCGGCGGCTTTGCTGTCCCACAGCTGGCTGGGGAAAGGGGAGCACCTGGCAGGGCCTGCAGCCACCAGAACAATTCTCCCAGCCCACATGGGCTCAGTGCTCGCTGAGGTTTGTGGTGCCCTTGGGAAGTGAAGAGCCAATTGCATCTCCTTGGCAATAGGATGTGCCAAGCACTGAGCACCAGGAAAAGCTCTGTGTTATTCCATGAGAATACAGCGGCCACATGAGTTCCACAGTAAAGAAAGCCAGAAAATCTATTTTATGCCGAAGGCGTGATGCTTTCAGCCCATTTTCCTTCTTTCTCCCCACTCCCAAGGTTTGTACTGCACCCCAGAGACTTCACTATTCGGAACCATTTCAAACAATGGAACTTTCTTTAAATAGCACCATTTTTTCCTCCATCCTACTTACATCCCTCCTTCCAGTGAATTGCAAGTACTGACCTACCGAAGAGGAAGAATCTCTGTGCCTTTGCATTGTCAGAGTAATTTCCGTTTTTATGAGAGACCAGCTCTGACCCACCATTATTTCAGGAAACCATCACATTTATAATTAATAAGAACCCTCCAGCTAACTTTCGTCCCTTGCAGAAATGATTCTGGTTTCAAATGTCATCGTGGCATTCACCCATTCTGCAAGAAGCAGGGGGGACTCCTCCCATCCCTTCTCCCAGCCTGGCCTTTTCCAGATCTGGCACACCCAGATCAATTCCCCTGCCACTCTGAAACAGAGCTGAAACCGATGCAGTCAGGAGGGAACACGGCAGCACAACGCTTCCAGAGAATTGTAGCTGTTCTGAGCTGTCACATCTCTGAAAGGGGTCTAACTTTATTAGTTTAGGGGATGAATAAAACATCTGATACATAATGAAAATTGGATTTACTCAGATCCTGCACAAGAGGCCTAAAACCTATCCAAGTTCCAAATGGAGACCCAATTTGTCCCCAAATGGGGACTCACAAAAGAGGGCTCTGGAGCTCACCTGGAGGGATGTATTTGATATTTTCTGATGTTTCCTTTTAACTGAAAGACATCTCATCCCTCTGAGAGGTCCTCCAGTGTTTCAGAGAGACAAACTTGGCACCTGATTCAGCCCAATTTCACCCTTTGGTTACTGATGTCTTGTGTGATGCTTGTGGTTATTATTAAAACTGTTTTTCAAGTCATTTCACTGTATTGTAGAAATTCCTCAGGGTTATGGACACGGCAAGGACTTTGCTGTGTTAGGTGTGACACCAAGAGCTGGCCATGCCCTTCCTCCAGTGAGGATTCTTTCTGTACAGCTTCACCGCTGAGAGCAGTCGGAATGCTTGGACTTGAAGTTCTTTCAGGAGCTTTAAAGAGGAATAAAAATCACCACCAAACAAGCAAAAGGAGGTTATCCTTGTATGGGCATGACTGCAAGCCATGTCTGAAAGTCATCTGGGCAAGAACTGAGCGACTGTGATTCCATGGGGAGACTCACTCCATCCAGCTGGTCAGGATTGTCTTCTCCTGCATTCCTGAGTCTCTGAGTATTGATCTCAGGGGTCTCGGTGTGTTTCCTGAAAGAACAAGGCTTACATTTCTCATGCCTTATCCACACACGGGTGTGTGAGTATCTGTGTCTGTACGTCTCCGTTTCCATGTCAACCTTGACCAACCTCACCCATAAATCCAGCCAGTAGGATTCACGATCCTGCAAGTTTATGAAAGGACATGACTGGGAGAAGAGTCCCCTGAATGAGGGAAAAGCTGCAACATGAGCTCTGCCCTAAAAGAGTATCCAAAGGGGAGTGACCTTATCAGCAACCCAGACAACAAAAATCTTTGGTTGGACTTTGCAACCCAGCCGCAAGGGGAAAAGCCCCGAGCATGAGACTGCGGGAATGATTTGTTTAATTCTTAGATAGTCACAATTTTGGGGTTGTTTTGCTCTGTTTCAATACAACTTTTAAGATTATGAGGCTCTGGGCAGTGCAATAAACACAGATAAATCATAACAGAAAGTCATGGAAAACCTTCCTGGTTGCAGGGCGCTTGATGTCTGTGCACAGGCAGCTCCAGGCCTCTTTTACCAATTCCCATGAGTTCATGGAATCCTGTCGCGTGTGAGTTTCCAGTCCTGGAGGTGGATGTTTAAATGCAATAAAAAATTGGGTTGGATTTATTCCTCCCTTTTGCATTTTCATGAATGAACTCATATTAATTGGAAGCATGCAACTTTGGAATATGGCTTTGTTTTCTTTTAATAAAGAAAGGAAACAAATGCTGGTGTGCAACAGGCAGAAAAGGGAAAACTAGGCAAGCTTAAATATTTACATGTATTCAAACTGTTGAATAACCAGAGGAGAAGGGAAAATAATGCTGCTTTGTGAGAACTTTTGCCCATCTCTTAAGAGGATTCCAAGTTTTCTAGTGTATATAAGTGCCCATCTCCTTCCTATGATGTTCATGATGTACCAAATGGCATTCCTGAAGGAAATTAGGAATGTAAACATACTTGCAGATGTTTCAGAGAGGGTCAGAAGCTGTTTTATGCCTTTCTGAGCAAATGACAAAAAGCAAAATAATTCCTCAAGGCCTCAAAGAAAAGATGTCCAGGTATTTCTGCATCTGAGTAAGGCTTGCAAAGCTTTTGCAATCCCTGAGAATTTGCTGGAACTCTTTCCTCTGTGCCACTGTGACCTTTATGCCAATTGATTTTGATTAAAAACCCAAAAAACCCAACAAGCATGGTGGTGGAAAGACACTGTCTTGGGGAGGAAAAGGAGGAAAAGGCACCATCTCCCTGAAGGAAACAGCTGGCAACAGGTGACTACACAGGCAGGGTATGGCACAGCTCCCTGTGGAAATCCAGCTGGGCTGGGAAGGAGCTGGTCCTGTCTGCTCCTGCCCCAGAACCGGGACTGAGGGCTGTGTGCCTCAGGACACAGATGGGCTTTTGGGGACAGTCCCGGCTGTGGCTGGGGGAGGGTTCTGACTGTCATTCACCCACAGCTGGCTGTTGTCTGGGCAGATGCGGTGGAGCAGAGGGGAAAACAATTTTATTAGGCTCATTGCTGGCACTGGGAAGCCCAGGGCTTGGCCTGATGCCCACACCTAACAATGCCACAGACACATGCATTGTATGGAGAGGCACAACCGGATGTGGGGGGCAGGGAGTGATAACTCTGCTAGACCCAACAGAGCCAGAACTGGGCTCCAACAGGGTCAGGCACCCAAATCTGTAAGACTCCAAGTCCCTGATCATCAACATCTGCCCCAGAGCAACCAGAGGGCCAGAAGCACCTTGGGCAAGTGGGCAGGAAGATGAGAGGTGACCTTGTTCTGCCTTTGCTTGCACAGGGGTCTAGCCTGGCAAGTATCTGCAGATAAAAGCAGGACAAACATTTCTTGTTTCAGACACCAAGTGCACAAGGAGCAGCCAAACTGGCAGGTTTGGGATTGCCTGGATTGAAGTGTGTACATGCATTGGGCAGTCCTAAAAGGCTTCGTGCTGGGGAAAAAGGGCATCCCATGGCAGCTGGGAATAGCAGAGGAGGTACCCCACAGGCTTGGAGACTTTGGGAAAGGCGTGCTGATGAATTTGGTGACCAATAAGCCAGAACCTTTTTGCCCTGGGGTACACACGAAGATGGGAGACTTGCTTCTCATTATCTTGGAGGTGTAGGGCCTCATCACACCTGGTAATGTTGTGTCTTAGGCTTGGGGGGGTCCCGTTACTCCTGGAGGACTGGCAGGTGGTTCAGAGTGCACAGTGTCAGCGAGGATTCTCCCTTTTCTTCTCAGGTTTGTAGGGAGACACAGAATCATAGAAAGACTTGGGTTGGAAGGGACCTTAAAATCATCTCATTCCAACCCTCCTGCCATGGGCAGGGACACCTTCCACTATCCCAGGGTGCTCCTTGAACACTTCCAGGGATGGGGCAGCCACAGCTTCTCTGGGCACCCTGTGCCAGGGCCTCAGCATCCTCACAGGGAAGAATTTCTTCCTAGTATCTAATCTAAACTTGTAGCTTAAAAAGCATCCTAGCGCTACGTGCTGTAGCAAAGAGTTGCTCTCCCTCTTTTTATAAAACACCTCTAATGCACAGTGCACAATGCAGTTTTTACCTGGGCAGTGAGGGAAGCCTGTTGCTCCTTAAAGTTTTCAGGCAGTGGAGTTAACATTTTACCTAACGCCTGGCAGAATGGGTTGGTCGGGAAGGGATTATGAACGTTCCTGGGGGGCTGTGGGGGTGTGTGTCCATTGCACGTAATTTTGGAAAATTATCCCCACTGCACCCAGAGCCTGGGCAAGGAGAATCCTCTTGTTCCTGTAAACTTTGGAGGCAGTGGAATTTCCACCATATGGGAGGGTGGAGGAGGATCCCCGTTATTTCTGGAAGCTGGTGTGGAAGGCGTCCCCATTGCTTGGGGAAGAGGGATCTCCATCACTCTCAGTGCTCGGGGAGGGGGCTCCCCACTGCTCCTGGACGAGTGCGGGCGGTGCGGTCCCGCTTCCACCCAGCGCCTGCTGGAGAGGGGAACCCCTCTGGCGCTCGGAGCCGGGCCAGAGCAAGGTGCCCCTCGCTGCTGCAGGCTGTGAGGGTCGCGCTCCCCCAGGGGCCCCCCGCCGCCTCCATCCCCGAGGCATCCTGGGCGGAGGGCGGGCTCGGCTCCCCCTTCTCCCTCCCTCCCTGCCGGGGGTTTGCCCTGGGACGCGCCGGCGGCGCCGGGCTCGGCTCCGGGACGGTGGGCAGGGGTCAAGGGCAGCAGGCGGGGGGCGATGCCGGCGCCGGGGCAGCGCCGAGGGTCCGGCTGAGCCCCGGGCACCCCCCGAGCCCTCATGGCGGGGCGGGCGCCTCAGCGCAGCCTCCCCGCGGCAGCGGCCGCCGCGCTCCTGCTCCTGCCCGTAAGTGCCGGGGACCGGGACGGGGCGGGGGGTGCGGGACAGGGACAGGGAGGGAGCGGGGGGGACGCCCACGGCCGCGGGGAACGCAGCGGGGCTGCCCCGGGCGCTCGGGGCTCCGTGCGGGGACCGTGCCCCGCGCCCTCGCAGGTGCGTCCCCAGCTCCGGGACACCGCGGGCGGGCGGCACCGCTCCCTGCCAGGTGCTGCCCGTGCCGCTGCTCGGGGACCCGTCCCCGTGGCCCTTTCCTGCTCCATTGCAGGTGCTCTCAGAGACACCCTCTGCCCGCTCGCCTTTGGGTCCTCTCAGAGCCGCTGGGCTTAACCACAGCGCTTTTTAGTGTCCCGTTCCCCGTGAAACAGCCGCCTTTGCTTGCCAGAAGAGGTCTCAGCACAGGGACCCCGCCGGGGTGGCAGCTCCTTGCCCCAGCGGGAAGGGGCTTTCCCTCCATCTCCCCGCTGCCTGGCGGTGCCCGGTGTCGCCGGCCTCTCTCCGGGCGCCTCTCCTCCTCGCACCATGTGCTGCATGCAGCAGGGATCGGCAGTCGGGGGGTGGCGAAGGGCAGGGCTCAGCCCACGCACCCAGCCAAGCACTCGCTCCGAGTTTCTCCGGAGTGAAACGTGCAGGAAGCTTTTCCGCGTGGTCCTTCTCCGTCCCGAGCATCCCTCTGGGAGATGCTGGGATGAGGTGGAGATCAGGTTGGCCTCTGTCGGGCTGGACTTCAGACAGCTTTCCCAGCGCTTTTTGGTGGCTTGTTTGTTTTGAGCGACGGTTTCGAGTGTGGTTAAGTCAGACTTGAAAAAAAAACATGAGAGGTTAAGCAGGAGTAACATTGATCCTGTGCAGGATTTGTAAAGCTGTTCCCACAGCTTTAAAAGAGTGGCAGTGACCCTTCTGAACTGCAGTGTAATTGGCCTGTCTTTAACATTTCCTTAGATAAAGAAAGAATCTGTTTTGTTTCCTTAAGTTCTGTCTATTTTGGTTTAGTTTGGGTTTTGTTTGTTGGTTTGGGGGGTTTTGTTTGTTTGTTTTGGGGATTTGTTTGGTTTTTTCTCCCCTCTCTAATTTAGAAAGAAAGAGAAAAACCAGGTCAACAACAGGCTTCAGAGAGAAGCAACAATTTAATTTTAATTTCTTTTTTTGCAGTAGCTTTCTTAGAAGTGAGAGAACACTTTCTCACCTCCGCCAATGTCAGGGTTTTTTTATCCCCTAAAAAAGGGAGAGATCAGTGCACATGGGATCACAGTGGCATGGGTCTACACACTTGCTGTTTTCAACCCCAAACCAGTTCTTCCTAATCTTTGTTTCTTAGTCCCTTTTCTCTTACAGGCTGTGTTTTCTCTTGTTGATTTATTTTGGTCCATAGAAATATCTCAGTTTGTCTTTAGAGTGCAGGACTTGCCAGTGAGGTTGTCAAAAGTACTCAGGTACTGAGTATTTAGCCAGACTAATCCTTTCTCAATGAATCAAGAAATGTCATGTGCTTCCTCTTGTGGGTATAATCTATGGATTTTCCGGGTTTCCAGTTCTGCTGCAACTTTGCATTTGAATTATTTCTGCAAATCTTGGTAGTTGTGTCGCTGCTTTAAAAACAAAACTGCCTCAAAAGAAAGGGAAAAATGGTAGATTAAGGATCAAAATGTGGAGTTTCCATAAAACGTGTTTAGTCCAAGAAATGTGAACTCTGAGTGTATTCTGTGTGTTTTTATAGAGGAGCTTGTTTGGGTGGAACATGCTGCTGTCTGATAGGGGCTCGTGTACACCTGTGTGGGAAAGAACGTTTTGAATCTTCAGCCTCAGAACAGCTCTGGTTGCTCCAGATGTAGCAGAAGCTTTTGCTGCTCCTTTGGGGGGTGTTTTAATCCCTGAATGCTGTCAGTAAATCTGGATCTCTGCTTTACAGCTGGAGGAAACTTTGCACCAAGAAGCTTAAGAGCAGTGTTTTAAAACTTTGGCTCAAAGCCAAAGCTCTTACGTTCTTGTTTAACTTGAAAACACTTGAAAGTGGACTCGAAGTCAGTGACTTTATTCACATTTGTGGATTGGAGGAAAGGAATAGCTGCTTGTGGGAGCAGGCCCTTACCCAGTTTAAGGGAGTTTAGGTTTTCACAGCAGCCGAGCAATTGTGTTTTATGGGAGCTGCAGGTTTGCAACGCCCACGAGATGAGGCAATTTTCTGGTACAGAATTAGATCTGCCACATGAAAATGCTGGTGCAAATGACCTGACAGATTTCACAGGGCTAGTCAGCAAAAGGGTGAAGACTTGCACTGAGATTTATGTTCTCTTAAAGGGGTTCTGGACGTACGATACACTTGAAAACTTAACTGAATGTGGGAAACAAAAAACAAACCATAAACCGAAGGCAAATGAGTCTTATGACATTTTTATATAAAGTCCTTGCTAAGTTCACGTAATTTGGAGAGAGGGGTTTTATTCATTAGAACCAAAAGCAAAGCTTGCTATAATTTATTTGTTCTCCTGGAGCTGTTAAAAGAGCTGGAGCAGTGTGAGTGTATCAGTCAGTGATGACAAGTTAAATAGTATTCCTGGTCTGAGGCTGCCAAAATTCAACCTTATTGTGAATTAATGCAGCATAAACATCTCATCAGGAGAAGCCTTTCCTGGGGCAGTACTTTGTCAGGGTTTAGTCTGTAACCATCCCGTGGCAAGTATTGGATGTTGGAGGGAGGTGGCTGTGTGCTGGCGTTGGCTGGCTGTAGTTTTGCCATAAAACATTTCAGTGATGATGTTCATCCCTGCCCTTAGCCAGCAAGAAAGCAGCTTTAGCTTTTGTGCATATAAGGCATCTGCTTACATACTATTATCCTGTCAAGAGCAGAGGAAAAATCGTGATTAAGTCCTCTAAACTCTGTGACCCTCATATTCCAAACCAGAGCGTGGTTGTGGAGGAAGAGAAAGCGAGGATCTCTTTGCAGGCAGTGCATTGTCAGGTGCAGAATTTTAATTTCTGCCTCACAGGTTCTAACTTCTCTGGTAAATCAATATCTCCAGGAAAGCTCTCCAGCCTTCAGTTAAAATGCCAGGGAGTGACTTGTGCTCATGTGATGGAGCTCCTTCAGCTTCTAAAACAGGGAGATGCTGTGCAGGCTGTGCACGGAGCTGGTCCATGGTGCTTCCTAGCTCCCAGATCATTCCCGGGAGCTGTATGAGATACCACCAGATTGCTTGGGGCAGAAATGTGGCCAGGAGCCACTCTAAAAATTTAAAAGTAGAAATGATTAAGGGCATAAAACAGACCTTTGCGCTGCTTGATCTGTTGGCTCGGATGGAGAGTGCTGAGCTGCCATCGCTCAGGGCTCGCTGTGAGCGCCTCAGGGAGGTATTTTCCTCTAAGGCCAACTCTTCATTGCTTTGAATTTGGTGATCAGCTCTCTTTGTGTCAGGGGTTACTGCGGGTTCCTGCTGCTGATGTGCTGCTCTGAGATATTCACCACGAGAAAAACAGGGTAGTGGATGATAGCGGCTTTTTAAGGAAGTGTTTTTGTGTTTTCTTTTTATTTTCATTTTGCCCCATATATTAGTAAACCAAATATTTTAAAAATATTGTATTAGAACAAACGTTTGCACATTTCTAGATTCTTTTAATAGTTCTGCGGGTCTTATTTTTTGGGCAGAGGGGGAGGTGAGGAAATGTGGGTGGTAACAACAGGCTGCACATGCTGCTGAATCTGTTCCTTTTTAGTTTATATCACTTTCAGGTTTTGCAGCACTGCAGACTCAAGAAGGAGATTTAGAGGGAAAGCTGATTTACTCTAGATTAAAAGTGTATCCAGCAGATGACTTTTTTGCAGGAATTTTCTTTCCCACACCATGTCTATAAATTGCAACAGATCGTGTCCATGTCCTTCTTTCTTTTAATATACACCACTTTTAATCCCAAATGTAGTCTGGCCTTCCTTAAAGTGCAACCATTAATTGTTGGATGTAAGGTTGGAGCTGTCCAGCGAGCCACTGGTGGATACTCAATGGCCTGTGTTAAAGCATTGCATAAACATTGTCTTTGCCTCCTTATCTTTCTGTTCGTGATGACTAAACCTTTTGTGATGGTTTGCTTTATTGAACTGTTTCTTTATACAGAATTGCATTCTTTTACTGCTAATAATTCTTTTAATCTTAACAGCTTTGAAAATAGCTGTATTTGATTTAAGCTGGCAAGTGTTGGGTTAAGTGTTTTAATTTTCTTCTCTGAGGAGTTGGATAAATTTGGCTGTGGTCCTTGCTACAAGACAAGACAAATAGAGAGTAGATCAGGCAATGGACAGAACTGTCCTTCAGGTGACTGTCTGCTTGAATCTCATCAGTCACATCCAGATACATGAAAATTTCATTTCCAGTTTGTGGTGCCAGCGTGGGGATATTTGTTAGATGCTTCCTGCTGTGCTCAGCACTGCTCAGTTCTCTGGCCCTGGGCTCATGTGGGTTGGCTCTCACAAGCAGATGTTCTGCTGGAGCTTCTCAAAGGCTGGTCCATTTGGAAAGGGCTGTGGAAGGGAGAGAGAAAACCACCTCACAGAGATGGATTTCAACATCCTGTCCTGACCTCTGGCTCCCAAGTTCCTCACTGCCGTGCAGGGGAGCCCATGTTGAGAGTCAGGTGCTGCGAGTGTGCTGCTCCTTCCCCAGATCGGCAGCTCTGTTGTGGAGCTCAGTGGGTGGAGAACTTGGAATCTGCCTTTCCAAACATCCCTTAAGCCTCATGTGCTTGCACAGAAACTCAGCATGCTTTCACTAAATAAGAAAATCCATTTGATAATTCAAGAGCTTAAAAGTACTTCTTCCACGGAGCTGTAGGAAAACGAAGCTAATTAAATGAAGCCAATTAAAGCTCTATAAACTTTCGCATAATGCTGGCTGAGTAACTGTCCACTCTGGGCTGTGTATGCCGGGAAAGTAAATAGTGAGTAATGCAGATGGAGATTAAAATACATTAGCTGTCCTCACTGCAATGCTAAACCCTTGCCCTGGTAACAGTAGCTGAAGTGCCAGAGGGCTGGAGAGGAGCCCCTTGCCTCCGAGGGCAGTGGGATAATCCCTGTTGCTGTTCCCCACGTCCCTGGGATGCAGGAGAGTTGCTCAGTGCTGTTACCTCTGCACTGCCGTAGTTTGGGAAGTGCTGTCCTCTAGCTGGGGTGGCTTTTCCAGCGCAAGGGAAGGAGGAAAGGAGGCAAAAGGGAAGGAAAGGAAGTGCGCTGATGGGCCTGAACAGGTTTCCTGTGGGGCTGCCAGCCAGGCTCTGCTCGCTGAGGTATCGATTCCCTTTGAGTGGCAGGAGCAGATCCCAGGGCCCAGCCATGGCTTGGGTTTCAGGGGGCTGATGCCAGCAGAGGCTCCTGAGCCACGCCAGGGCTGTGCTGGGCAGTGTGGCCATCACAGCTCTTCCCTTGCTGCCTCCTCTCTCCAGTGCATGGGGCTGCTGAGAGCAGTGCAGTCCTCCCACTGCTTGCTTGTTTTGTGAGCAAACATCCCTGCCAGGGAGCAGGCTGCTCCTTCTGCTATCAATTGGCTCTTTCAAAGCAGAGAGGAAGCCCAGGGTGTCCCTCTGGCCACTGAGAACAGTGTCTCAGAGCTCAGGAAAGAATTTTGACCAGGTGTGCTTCCAGTCAGATGCACCGAGGATCTCTCCTCGTCCTGCCTCAAACCCACCTGCTGGGAGATCAGCTGTTTAGTCCACTTTGAACTTGAGACACCTTACAAGGTGTAAGAATCCCCTACTTTCTCAAAACAAGCGTCTTCAGGAAGCTTTTGAAGTCGTGTCAGACTTGCAGTATTTCTTTCCCTCCAGAAGAATAAAAAAGATTAAAAGAAAATTCCATCTTTAAATACAAAAATAATTTTAAAACATCTTTTCATAGTATTTGGCGTAAGATTTTAATTATGATTATGTGAACAGAGTCCAAAATCTTAGAAACATGAGTGAGAGAAACCTCAGATCCTCTGGATTTTCTGCTTATTGCTCAGGATACAGTCTGTGAGCTGTTTACTGCATTGCCAGTGGAAAGGTTTGGGGAGTAATTGTTATCTGTGATTCTTTTTACCATAGGGATTATAGATCGTATAGAATCAAGGAATGAGAAAATAATTTGTGCCAGAAGGGATTGCCAGAAGTCTCTTGTCTAGTCACCTTCTCAAAGCAGGGTTAATTCCAAAACCAAATCATTTTTGTCCAGTTAGGCTGTGAAAATCTGCAAAGATGGAGCTCTCACAGCATCTCTGAAATGTCTTTTTACAACATCTCTTTTCCAATGCTCAGTCGTTGTCATGGTGCATAATTTTTTCTTTATGTTCTGTGAGATTTTCCCTCGCTTCAGCTTGTGAATGATGCCTGTCTCGTTGCTCTGCTGACAGCTCCTGAGAGGAATCTGACTCCTCAGAGAAGAGTCTGTGATTCCCCTTCAGGTAGTGAAAGATAATTCCAGACCTGGAGTTAAATTTCACTGTGATACTTGGTTTTCAAATCTGAAAGTGGGCTCCAGACCAAGAATTAGCAGTTTAAGGAAAGATGGAGAGAAAGTTCACTGCTGATACCCAGTGCCACCTCACTGACTCGTTTTTAAATCCCGGTCAGGAAATCTTGGGTCAGAGGAACATTTTGTGGAGAATACAGAGGTACCACTGTTGGCATTCCGTGGAAAGCTGAACAGATACGAGCTGAATAAAGTCTTGATCCAGATGGGTTTTTACCTTTTTCAGGTGGCAGAGACCTGAAAAACAAAGATTAGGAGCTCAGATTTGTTGAGCTGGAGCTGGGAGAGCCCTGTGAAGGGCGGCCTTGCAAGTGTAGTGGCAGTGGTGACAATGGATGGGTGAATGATCCTTGCAGAGGCTCTGCATGTAGATGAGAGTTAGATGAGATATTGGCATTCACTTGGGTAAATACTAATTTTAAACTTGAGCTGCTCTGGATTTCCTGAGTGTTTTGTCTCCAGTGCATGATTATCTCATCCTGAAGTCCATGTTTAAAGCACAAGTGATGGATTGTTCCTTGACAGTGCTTCCTTCTTCCGCTGAGCGTTAGGGAGCCTGAAGCAAAGCCTGCTGGAATAAGGGCGTGAGGTGAATCACACTGGAGCTGCTGAGAGGATTCACAGGAATGGGAACTGGGTGGGAAAAAAATTACTCACAGATCTGGTGTGCAGACCTAAGGAGAAGGCAGACGTGAAGGCAGGAGTGCTGTGAGTGGCTCGCTCCCCTTCCAGGCTCTGAATATGATACCCACACGTGTGGGAATGACCAACAAAACTCTTCAAGGTTGTGAAACTGAGAAGTCTTTCCATTAAACAATTTTATTTCAGGAGAGCTGCAGCTTGCGATTCAAATGCTGTTATGATCTTTTTTAATATCTCAGGTTGCTTTGGAAGGGCTTGGAGACCTGGTTGGACGAGTCCAGCTCATGGGTGGCCTTAAACAGGTTTGGTTTGTATCTCGTGACTCAGAAAATCCCTCAGCACTTGCACGGCTTTTGGTGGATGAAGAACCTCCCCTCTAAAAGCTTCTTCAGCAGAGCATGTAGGCAGTGCTTACTGAAGGCAGATCGCCAGGTTTCAAAGACAACAGTGAAGTTCAGTGATGGGCTCAGTGTAGCAGATGCTCGAGGGTTTTTTTTAATTTATTTTTGCATAAAGATTGATTTAATTTCATGCCTTAGAACTGAGCATGTGTTTAGTTGCTTTATTGAACTGGGGTCCTAATTCCCATTCCATGCAGACTTTTAGTCTCTTTTTCCAGACTTCCTGGAAGAGCTGCAGAATACATCTGGCCTCTAAGATCATGGAGCAGTGTCTCCTGGAGCATTTGGTGTTCTCTAGCAAGTAGCAATGTTTCATGTGGCCGCTTGGATTAACTCAGAGGGAGTTTAAAGAGCTGAAGGATGACTTGAAAAGGAGCTTGTTTTTCTTGAACCATACTCAGGGTCTTTCCCTTTACTGTAACCTTGGCTGGCTCAGGTTTCGGGTTGCAGGCCCCTGTGAAAACTTGTATTTAGACTTTCTCTCCCAAATGGAAATTATTTTTCTGGTGAAGCAGAGCCAAACAATTGTACACTGCCAAATGCTGCTGCACGAGCGATTTTAAGTTACTGGGTTGAGAAAGACTAAAAACATCTTGATGCAGGCGGCTGACCTTTTTGGTTCTCCAAAAAGCAAAGTATTTCCAACACACTGGCCCTCTTAGTACTGTTCTTTAATGAGCATCTCTTTCACATGCATCTTGTGGATGAGGTAACCACGTGGCAATGGATATCAATCCATCCTGGCCACTGTAAAGATGACTTTCCCCTCCTCTCCTGTGCTAATCTCTGTTTTTGTCCTGAAGTAGCAGCTTTCACTCTCCTGATGGTGCATATTCCTTCAGGTGATTAGTAGTCAGCAAATATTCCAGTTCTCCTCGTTCTCTCCCGTGTGTTGCCATCTCTTAGAAGGAAAGAGCTGCTCAGATGAATGCTGGCATTTGTTAAAAAAGCATTCCAAGGAGTATCTGGTGTTTTTTCTCCCAAAGCATCTGTTTCCCCACACCAGTGATGCAGAACTTGCCAGATGCCTACCTGCCCTGGAAACTCCTTACCTGTGTTCAAACAGAGGATGGATTTTGTCCAGGAAGTGTGGGATTCGCTTTGATTTTGCTGTGTTGAGCTCTTTCACTAATTACATTTTCATTGTGAAGTTAGATGCATATGTTTCCATAAAATGAGCTTCTGTGGACACAAACTAAGAATTTTTGCATTTAATTGGTCCACTGTTCTGAGCATGCCCATCCCACAAGTTGGGGTGAGAACTCAATGTCATTGTGGAGATGGACAATTTATTTGCATTGCCTAATTGAAGAGCTAAAAATTAAACGCAGGTTTCCCTTTTCTCTTGCTCTCCCTCTTTTTTTGTCTTTTTTTTTCCTGAGTTCTGGGGCAAAGCTACTAAGCAGCAGCTTTTCTGTGTGCTGAAGACAGGTTTTTTTGCTGCAATTTTGATGTTGAAACGAGGTAGCATTTGCTGCCTCAGACATTTTAAAGAAACCCACGGGAAAAGCTGCAGCAGGAGTCTTAAGAGCAGTGGAGCTTCCCAGAGATGCAGGGTAGGAAGAAGCATCATCCGTGCTTCTGCCTGATCCATGCCCCTGCCAGAGGTGGTTTCTCAGGAGTGGAAAATGCTTTGGCTTTACAGAGAGCACAGTGGATAGATCAGGGTGAGACTTCATTCTTGTGTGGCAAGGAAGACAAGAGACGGACCCTTCTCTTGTCAGCTGTGGTCTGAGCACGTTTTGTGGTTGATAACTCCCAAATTCTTCCATGCTGGAGGGTCGCTTCATCTCGCTCACTAAAAGAAAGAGTGCAGATGATTAAATAAGATGGTGATGTGCTCGTGTCTTCTGCAGCCATCATCTCTAGGAATGTTTTTACCTCCCCTTTTGTATGTAGTGTCTAAAGAAAATTTAGGAAGGATGCATCTAAATGACTCTGTCCTTACAGTGGGCGAGACACAGCTGATGCAGTCAGTGGAGGTCATTCCAACTTAAAGATTAAAAATACAGGAGATGAACTGCATCTGGAAAATTCCTGCTGCTCTTCCTGAATTCCAGAGGGATTCCTGGCTGATCAGCTCAGCTGCTGCCCTCTCTGTTTTGAAGTCTGAGCTATTCAATACAAATCCCACTGCTTTTCTGGGAGTGGCTTTCTGCTGAGATGCTGTTGTACTTCCATGGGATGGATTTCTCTGGGACCTTGGGAGTACTAGAAACTACATTTTTTTAAAAGAGAGTTTTTGCTCTGTTGCTTTGAGGCTGTGTCAGATGTCAGCACCTCTCAGCATGCCACCAGCAGATGTTTGAGAGGGAGGCCTAACGACTGGCTTTTATTAGACCGCTGGATTATGAGAATATTTGGGAATTCTTGTGTGAGAATGGGAAAGGGGAGTGTGTGCATCTGTCCATGTTTGGCAGCATCCCCTGCCTCCAAACTCACCTACACCTTGGCAAAGGCTGTTCCACTGTCATGGGTCATCCTTTACCACTTCAGTCCTTCCCTTCAGCTTTCACTCCTGCTGACTTCACCCCCTCTGCTGCTACCTACTGTGAGATATTTAAACTTACCAGATGCTCCATTGTGTCTCTGTGCTAGCCCCATGCCTGTATTGGCATTTTTGGGTCCTGTCCGTAGCTGTGGGGGCTGGTTTATATTCCTGTAGCCATTCCTTTATATTCCTGTAGCCATTTCTTCCATGTTTGAGAGGAGAAAACAACCTTTGCCATGCCAGTGAATTTTACAGCACTGGCGTTCATTTGGTTTTATATTTCTGTATTGCTGCATAGTGGAAGTCGATATTTCAAACCAGGATTCTTTGTTAATTCTTCTTAAAATGAAGTTACAAATCCTTTCTAACCTGGATGAAATAACCACAAATTCTGGTGGGAACTGAGAGTAGGCAGCACTTGTGTCTCATAGTTGATGTCCTCTGACAGAGATAAAGATCTTTTGTGAGTTAATGAAGAGCAGTGACCATGTCCAAGGGGAAAGGTCACAAAATGCTCCTGAGAGAGGCAGGCAGTGACACACCAGAGCAATTCATCCACTCCATTTCCCAGAGTCCTCTCAGATGTGAATGGGAAGTTGACCAAAGGCTCTGTATTTTTTTTGTGAAGACTCAGAGCTGGCCAGCTCTTAGTTGGTGCCCCTGCTTTGCAAAGTAAAGGATTCATTTCCGCCTCAACCTTTGGCTCAGCACATCAGTTTTATTTGTTCATAAATGTCCACAGTGGTTCAGAGGAATTAAGTTGGACATTTCTGTGCATGATTTAGGTACATTTGCAGGACAAAAAAGAACTGATTTGGTGGGCAGAGGTCATGAAATAGCTGTTTTAAGAGAAATCCAGTTTGAATAAAGTAGTGCATTAGTAACCCAAAGCGATTATTTCAATACTTCAAAATACAATTGCTGTGCAGTCACAGGCCCAATTATTTATCTTTACAATTCTGCATTACTGAAATGTTCCTCTTTTTTTATTTGTTTTGGTGTTTTTTATTATTGCGAGACGGGCTTTTTTAGTCTTTTGGAGTTTGTCTGCTTTAAATACAATTTTTTTTTTAAATGTTTCGCGCACAACAAGGCTGTTGACTGTGGTTAGCAGAGAGAAAATGAAACCAAAAGTAACATAATATGTGGAAGGCACTCCTCCCTATAGCCAGATCAACCTGAGCTGACCCTAAAGCAAATGTGACATTTCACCTTTCTTGCTCCTGCCCAAGCTGTGCTGAGCTTGACCTCTGTCTGTTCTTTCCCATCGTCTCGGGGAGGGGACAGCTGGACACGCCGCGTATTTACAGTACATGGGGATGGCTCGAGTTTCTTCTTTGAAGTGAGGCAGTGCTTTGGCCTGGGAGCTGGCAGAGGGGTGAGGGATGGAGGGGAAGAAGTGCCTCTGCTGTGTCAGCTCACGTGGCTGGGTCTGACATGAGATGTGGCCACTGCGGGGTCTGGCTTTTGGGAGGTCGGTGCCTCGGGAGGTGGAATCTGTGCTAGCTGCACAACAGCCACCGCCTTTATCTCCTTGACCTGACCATGCATGGAGGCTTTGCTGTGGGAGGCAGGAGTCTTGAGCCTCCCTGGAGGAGAAGCAGCAGCTTCGTGGTGTTTATATGAAAAGAATAAAGCCTGAGAAAGGCTTTCTGTTTATATTTCAACACGTCCTATTTTGTAAAATAACAGCAAAGTGAGAAATAGGTAGAAAATGGTGGTGCACAAAGAACAGTTGTTCTTTAGAGACCAGCATTGCTGATGGATTCTATTGTCATGAGCATTTACCCTCCTTTTTATTAAGTGACAGAGAATTCAGTGACATAAAATGGGTTTGTCCATCACTTAACACACCTTAGAGCACTGAAATATAACATCAGTGTTCAATGTGTAGGGTTGTTTCCCTGAGTAAAAGCTGCCTGAATTGTGTTGGAGTCATTCTGTGTAAATAGAAAATCAAAGGCATTTTGTGTGTTACCATGGCTTTATATCCCCCTCAGAAACAGTCAGGAAGATGTTGCTTCATAGTTTGAAAATGGAATTTTCTGTCCTTGATTTGTCACTCCTGAATTTTCCTGCCACGTTTTGTTCTGCTTTTCTTAAAGGGCTTTCCAAGAGCTTCTCTTGCTCCAAGCAGGATCCCAACTTGGCTCTATATTTCGATGTACAGCTCTGTGGGCTTCCCTTCTCTGTCTGCATTGGGCACTTCAGTAATTTCATTTTGAGTGTGAAAATTAAAATAACCCCCCATTGATTTTCAACTCTATTCCCTGAAATTTACTTGGGATTGTACTTCCATCTTGTACTGAACCTGCAGCATTCCTGAAGTGCCCATGTTGGCATTACTGCTCTTTCCCGCTGTTATTTTCCCTCAGTGGAAGGCTCAGCCCTGAATGCTGAGGTTCAGGAGCTTGTGTGTCTCTAAAAAGAGCCACAGGACACCTTACAGGGGTGCCCAATTATCCTGTATATTCCATGGAAACAGTTTCTCCAGCCCTCTGAACTGCCCCTTGCCAATTGCTGTATGTCTTGGATGTGCAAGGATCTTTAGCAGCCACGTATCAATTAAAAGTTCACTGAAAAAACTCTACACATGATCTTTAATGGGATGTGATTCAGCTCTGCTATTTCAGGCGTCTACTTTTAGGCGAGACAAAGTGGATCCTGAGCTTTGTTAAAGGTGCTGAGGAGCTCCCACGAGGAGGGATCCAGAAGAGGTGGTTAATTTGCAGTTACCTGCATTAGTCAGGTGAATTCCATATGATGTCCTGGAGCTGAGCAAGCATAACCACAACCCTTCTATGTCAGGGGGTGTCTGTACCTGAATAAATTGTGAATGGGAACTGCTCTGAGACGGCTGGGAGTTGTTGTACTCACGAATGAGAAAATCTATTCTAGGCTGCTGCTTTACCTGCTCGGTTTCTTTCTGTTTATCCAGATAGTTCTCCACTGTGAATCCTCTGTGAACCTGCCCTTGTCTGTTCTGCTGGAAAAGTACTGCGAAGCTTTGTCAGCCCGCGCCAATGTCACAGGTATTTATTCCTCCATTTCTTGTTGGCCTCTTGTGACTGGAGGATCCATTTTCAAAGTGTCCTTGCTCCAGGAACATCTTTCCCTGCTGACATAAACATACTGTCTCCAGCCTTGGCTTTTCCTTGGTGACAGTGTGCAGTGGTGTGACAAGGAAAGAGAACTTGGAATTTTACACACCTGGAGAGAGCTTCAGAAGAACTAATAATTTTCTCATAGTTTAATCTGTTGAATTCGCTGTACTTACTGACTGATAATGTAGTTGAAGATTAGTATTGTTGAAGTGTCTTGTCCATCTGTCCAGACCAGTTTTTAGAAGCAGGACAAAGCACTTAACTCGTGGCTAAAATACACCAGCACAAAAATGATGCTGTAAGAGATTTGAAACTGGATCCAGCTTTGCTTCAGAAGTGGGAGAAGCACACTCAGAGCCACTCCTCTGCAGCGTGACCTGGGGGGTGTGAGCTGCAATGAGTGGCACTTCTGGGGGAAAAATTAAATTTCTTCCCTTCCTCTTCACGTTTTTTTTTCCCCGGTGAACCTTTGTGGAGGGAGGAGTTTAAAATATAATGTAGGTATTATGATTCAGCCAGTTCCCCAGCCCTGGGAAGCGGCAAAGGAAACGAGGCTCAGGGAATTAAAAATCTTTCTGTAAAATATGTGGGATCGATGGTGTTTTATTCTGACTTTATCAATTCCTTAAGGACAATAAGCTGATCTAGATATCAGACTGAAGTGTGAACGTTGTGGTGCCTTAAGTGCCTCTCAATTTGCATATAAATGGGTGTGTTGACCTGTATTATGAATCTGGCCCAAGCTGTGCTCTTTGTGCCATTGTGTTCCAGGGAGCAGCTCTGCCTCGTGTGGCAGATTTGTTTGTACCAATTTAATGACCATCTATGCCATTCCTTAGCTGGAAACAAAGGGAAGATAAATGACGTTCTGTATTTGGACCTTTCTTTTAGGTGTTCTTTGCCTTTTGAATGTGTTTGTAAATATTATTGTAAAACTTGCCATTTATTCAGGAAATGTTTTTCCTTGTGCAGAGCTTCTGTTTTAGAAAAAAAAAAAACAAATTTCATGTCAGGCTGTCTTAGAAGTCAGCAAACAATTTATTTTTCAGTTGTTGACAAAACAGAATTTTATGGGCTGTTTACATGGTACATGAACACCGGGAATCTTCTCCAGTGGAGTGCGGCTACTGGAACAGAATTTTAATGGGAAAAGGGAAGGGAGAAGCCACAGAAGCCTCTCTTCTATTCCACTATCATTGTGAGGCATCACTGATCAGAGGTAAAGCAAGCTCTGAAATTATTGGAAGTTGATTTTTATAGAGTCAGTCCAACCTGCAGCTTTTTTAGAGCATACCTTGATACGTCAAAATCCTGTGAACCTGTACTGTGCTTTGAGAGTGGGTTCATACACGTAATAAACCCCAAACATAATAAACCCCAAACATAGTAAACCCCAAATCTGCTCCGTGGTCAGCCTCAGGCATAAGCGTGAGGTGAGCTTTGGACATGCTAGGGACAAAAATTCACTTTTTTGCTTAGCATGGACCAATGTTCTTTTCTCAGTGTGGTGGACGATCAGCAAGAACATAGTGGTTCTAACGTGTTGGTTTTGTGCTCCATGAAAACTGGATCTTCCAAACAGTCTGGACTATTCAGCTATGAGCCTTCTCATTAAAAATGGAGGTCTGCAATATAATTACCACCTCCTCATGGTCAGTAAAAGCTCTGTTGGTAGAGCTAAAGACCAAAGCACAATTTCATCCTAAATTAAAACCTAAAATGGAGCAGAAATGAAATGCTTTTTCTTTATAGGATAACGAGCTCCTGTGACTAAGTCTGCTGTAATATTTCAATATCCAAAATGAGGTGAGCAGTGTTGCATCCCTCATTTTGAACCCTGATAATGACAAGGATGTGTCACCTGGGAACATTGGTGAGCTCCATTCAGCAGCATGGATAGAGAGAACCAGACCACAGAGCCTGCAGTGTCTGAGCCTTTTCTCTGGCTCCTGTTCTTCAACACAGTGCAGATATCATATTGTAGAAGGCGGAAAAAAATCAAGAAAAGAAACCTAAGGAGAGCCATATTGAACAATCTTTATTTAGCTGGGAGAACAGTAAACATTAAGCTTTGTAATTTATCTTCCCTGTTTCTTTTCCAGAAGTTGCTGTTAATTAGTCCAATATGTTAATTTCCTCTTCTTATAATTACTAATTTCACCCCCCAAATATGTTCACACTAAGTATCCCAAACAGATGGCATAAAATGCTTTTGGGAATGTAATGCATGGGTAATTTCACAGAATGGCTGAGAGAATGACATTGTAAATTCATTCCGAAGCGATTTAAACCAAGAAATACTTTTTCAGAGTTGGAAAGCAACATAACTCATTTTCTCTTCTGGGCGTCGTTTCCTTGAAAAATCCCTGGATGGCACCTTCAGGATTGCTTGGATTCAGTTCCTGAGCTTGATGGTGTTGTCAATGAGTGGTTCAGGTCATTAGAGAAGCACCATCAAAGCCATTAGCAGAAGTATGTTTTGCATTAATTTGTGAAAGTGGGAGTTAGCCAAGTTTGATGTCAAGGTCCACTCCATCACTTTCTACATGGATGAAACACACAGGGGAAAATCGAGGTAGAATTGAGACAGAATGATTTCCATAGAGATGAAAAATGCGAAAGGGTAAGAGGGACCCTTCTGCTGAGTCACGAGGGTCACAGTAGACCTCCCTTGTTTGTTAAACTCATCATAGAGCTTAGGTACAGCTCAGTCCAGTCTTAGTCCCAGACCTGGTCAGTGGTTTATATGTAAAGGATTACACATGTAATTAATTAGCATCACCTAAAGCACCACCATCAAACATACCAGCAAAAAATGTTTTTAATAGGGTGTTATAAAAACACCAGTTCACCACAGATGGAATTTTTACACAGCTTCTGAACCAGCAGCAGTCTGAGGTTTGTTCACAGTTTTTAGGTGGATCACAAGATTTTTAGCAGCTCTTAATCACTGACTAATTTAACATTTACATAGGGAGTTAATAGAATTTATTACAACTACAATAGTCAATCATGGAGCCAAGATATCAACATTCATACTACGCTTGCTGTAGGTCCATAACTTTCCATCCTGGCTGCAATCTGGGCAGGTAATTACTGGAATTTCAAAAAATCCAGTGACAGTGGAAGGTAAGGAATCTTCGAAGGCTGTCAGGGAATGACTGAATATTCCCACTGTCATTCCCCACCCAGCATGGTCACTGCTCCCACCCTGGCCACACAGAAGTCCTTGGTATGAGGTCAAGGGACACTTCACCACCAAACTCATTTCATAAAGGCCACGGCCTAGCAGGAATTCCTGGGATCATAGAGCAGTCCAGAGGAGAGCTGGGGGATGGGGGAAATGCACCACTCCAGACAGGGATGTGTGTTTGTGAACCTGAAGAAAAATTGTATTTAATTATTACTTTGATATTGTATATAAGGGGAATTGGTTGAAATATCAGGATTTCTTTTTAGCTGACTTAGCTGAAGATGTTTCTGATGTTGTAATCTCCTGATCTGGTTTGATTAGAATTACAGTGATATCCAGGATGAGCAGGTGGCTGTAATTCTATATATCTGTATGATACAGGCACTGAGTTATAGCTTGAATTTTTATAGGAACTTAGAGAACAGGAGTCCTCAGTTCACACTGATATTCCGTGTGTTTGTGCCTTATTCCCTTCACATCCCTTGACTTTCCCATCTTAGGTAGTTCCACAAGAGACTGCAAGTCTTGGCTTACATCTGATCCTACTTAATTTTGATCTGCATGGAAATCTTTTGATCCCCTTATATGTTCCGTTGACACATTTGACCACGCAATCTTTAAGACCTTGTCAAAAGGTCTGAAAACAGGAATTTTGTCCAAAAAATAACCCAGCATGTGGATAGCCAATGCTACTGTGCTGTGTCAATAAAAGAATTACATTCTCTGTTTTTCTTCTCTTTCTTCCCCTTCAGTCACTTTGAAGGTTGCAGTTTGCATTTATGGTGTTTAAGTGTATTCAGACAATCCAAAAAAGGAGAGGCAGTAAATCAGATGTCCTGCATTTCATTTCAAGAAGTCCTGGGATGCACTGAAAGGAAAAATGATTTGTTCCTCCTGGTGACAGGATCCTCTTGAGCTGGGGGTTGGTTCCTTGCCCTCATTCTGGTCACTTTGTAGTGAAAGGCTGTTGTCTCACAGAAATGGTGTAAACGTCCTGATTCTGAGTGGTGCAGGGTTCCACCTGTACAAATTCAGGCTTACACCACTCCTGTGTTGTTTCCTCAAGTCTCTGGGGAAGCTGTGGTTTAAGGAAGGTGTTGGTGGGTGTGGGAGGAATGTATCCAGGGATGGATCCCAGCGATGGAGCCGCAGTTCATCGAAGATGCTCATCAAGTCTCCAGCTAACCTGACATCATTTGGAGATTGCCATCATTTCCCCAGCTGCTGGGACAGTGTTTTATACGAGAGGCTCCTCCAGGACTTAGAGAAGCACAAAACTGGGAATATATAAACAGTGTTCTTCTTGGCTGACTTGTTAGTTTTAAATAATCAGTTTCAATCATTCTTGAATCCATCATTTTGAATCGATCATCCTTCTAGTGGATGAAAGTTTTATGACACACAAGCGTATTTGATAACTTGCTTTCCGTCCCGAACAGCGAAGGTGAGGCCCTCTCTGCTCCAGGGGTTATTTATTTCTGTACATCACACTATTCTGTTTCCTGGAAACAGAAGATTTGGCATCATTACATCCCTAAATATCCCTGCAGAGTAATGGCATGGCAGCAATTCTCGCTGCTTCCCTTCTGATTTTCCCAGCAGGCCACATCAATGAGCGGTCCCATTTAGAATGAGACTTGGCTGGGCTATTTATTTTCACATATGCTTTCGCTCCCTTAGCGTCAGCCTGCTGGCTGCAGCTCCCCACAATGCTCCTGCAGCTGCCTGGGGGACAGGGTCACATCCACAGCACCCAGTCCCTGCTCCCAGGCAGAAAGATAACCTCAGACATCGATGTTTGCACCATCACCGCTCGAGCCGGACACCGGCAACCTTCCCAGCGCTTCCTATTTTCAGATGTTGCAACAGCACGATTTAAATAGAGGTGATGATGTTGGTTTACTTTCCCACTGCCCCAAATGACATACCAGGCAGTCTAGCTCTGCTTGCTTGTGCTTCCCAAAATAAAGCTGACAACGCTGGGTGTTGTTGAACAATTTGTATTACTGCCCTCATAATTTCAAAAGCTGCATTTTTTCCAAGTCTGGTGCAGTTCCAAACCAAGGATGTGGAAATCTCTCGTGCGTTAGGAAACTGTAGACAGTCCAGCAAGTTCTGTGGTTCCCTAGAGAGGATTATTAGAGTAATAGAATAATTTAATAATAAAGGTTGTGGGTTTGATCCCTGTATAGCCCATTCACTTAAGAGTTGGACTCATTGACCCTTGTGGGTCCCTTCCAAATCAAAGCATTCTGTCATTTAGGTTGAAAAAGGCCCTTAGGATCATCCAGTCCAACCATTAAGATAACACTACCAGGTCTACCACCAAACCATGTCCCTAAGCACCACATCTAATTTCTACATTTGCTGTAGAAACAAAATATTTATGAGGGGTTTGGGGTTTTATTTTTTGGGTAAACGATTTATGAATGAGTTAGATAAATATGTCTAAAGGTTCCCACATTTATTACAGGTGTCCAGAGGCTGATGGGTTCTTCCAAATTTACAGCAACAAATCTCTAAGCTGTGTAAAGGAGGCTGTAAAATGCTCAGCATGAAACATGTTTCAGTAAGAAGTTGCCCCAGTGTCTTGACCCCATGAAAAGGTGCTTTTGCAGAACCTCAGTAAGGCACCAAAGGAAGTAATCTGCCCTCGGATTTTACGTTCTACAGGAATGCAAAGACCCTGGGAATATACCGCTGAGATTTTTCTCATATTTCAGAAGAGTGGCACACCTCAGTCCTGGCTCTGTCACTTCTGCCTGATGTGTTCCCAGCAGACCCTCAGCAGTGACTGTTACAATGCCCCACTCCATCAAATATACTAAATCTTTGAATTTATACAGTGGGTACAATAAACACCATTTGCTGAACGTGGTTTCTAAATTAGATACCATTTTTGCACACTCGATAGGTAATAATACACGCTGTGGAACCTCTCGTTTTGTCGAGTTCTACAGACTAGATCGAGTGCCTTTTCTGTTCACACAGAATCATGTCAGGGTGTCTGCTCCTAAACAAAAACACTCCCCGTCCTTTAAATCAGCATTTCTCTCTGGGTTTGGGGGGATGATGAGCCCTTCAGGGGTTGAAATAACACTGTGGCCAATCTTGAGAGTAAACCCACCAGTGGTGCTACAAACTGAACTCTTCCGAAGGATGGGTGGTTCAGAGGATGTCCAACATCTGCAGTGCTGCAGGATAACTGTTATTAGGAAATGGGAGAGATCGGGTGGAATAGGCAATTTTTTTGTTGTTGTTGATTCTGATTTCAATAAAATGCCCCAGAGCTCATGAACCCATGACTGGCTTGACTCTCCAGGTTAGGAATGAGCCTCTAGATGTGCTCTTGTTGACACGCAGTTGTGGTCTGGCCTTTGTCTCCCTGCTTTGGACAAAATGGATGTTTCCATGCTACTTTTGGAGGGGTACCCTGAGCCACACTCAGAGCCAGATTCACCACAGAGCCAGACCAAGGTGAGGCTGAGCTCCATCCATTTCTGTGTGAGGGTAAACTCTGTGTGTCTTAGGCCTCTGGGTGTAAAATCATACCTGCCAGTGATGCCTTTCCTCCCTAGCAACTACTGACAGAAAAAAAGAGGGTGACCTTCCACCATCTATTCTTGGTGTGTTCAAGGTGTGCCCAAAGCTGTTTGAGAATCCAGCAGCGGCTGGTTTGAGGAAGAGAAAGTGAAAGGATGCTTCATATTTGCAGGTGCTGTTCTGGCCTACCCTGGACTAGAATTTGAACACAGAAAATGGATCAGAGATTCAGCTAGAAGAAATCTAGCTGGAAGGTTGTAGCTGGCATCTCCTTGTTTAACTCTGAGTTGCATCACTTGGTTGAACTTTGATGAATAAACTCTGTCTTGCAGGGAATTAATTTGCCTTGGCTTTCAACCTTGAGATGAGAACATCTTATTGTATAGTCACAGAACCGTAGAACAACAGAATTGTCTAAGACCTTTAAAATCACTGAGGCCAGCCCTTAACCCAGCACCACCCAGTCCACCACTAAACCCTGTCCCCAAGTGCCACACCAACACCTTTCAAATACCTCCAGGCTGGTGACTCAGCCACTTCCCTGGGCAGCCTGTTGTCCCGTGTACACAAAAATAGTTAAGCACTAAAGCTTGTCAAAATGCAAAGCAACCTGTAAAGCTCCAGCTCTGTATTGCTCAGCTTTCTTATTCCATTACCAAATAAGAACTATGAGGGGGTTTTTTTCCCTCCAGGCATTCATCTTACTCGTTAAACTGTCAGAGGGTGGACACTGGCTGTATGAGAAAGAGATAATGGAAAATGTTAACAGGGTTTATGTAAGCCACTCGGACTCGAACTGTTCAACGCTTCACCCTCTGTGCATCTTTATTTGTAGCAGATTCATTCCCTTTGTTGTGCTACTGCTGTGCATAAATGGTCAAACAGAAGGATTGTTTATGGATGCAGATATTTCAAGTTGCACATACCAGTGGCTGAGAGGTGACACAAATGAGAAACAGATTCCTAAGGGTATAAAATTCTGTGTGGTGTCTCAGCTCCACTGATGCGCAACAGGAGTCTGATTTCAAGGCTCCCTCTTCCCCTTCTGGACTCTCCACCTCGTGCAGGTGTCCCTGGTACATCAGGCCAAGCATTTAGAAGCTGAACTCTTGCCTGCTGTCTCTGTGAAATACACGGGGGGTTGTTACCATGCCAGGGAAACCTGGTCCTGTGCAGGAAATCCTTTGGGATGAACATGGAGGCTGGGAGGGTGTTCATTTATCTCCTATCTCCGTGTTGTTCCCTAAATATCCACTGCTGGAGACTGGGAGATGTAGTAGGTAGACCCTCAGGCAGAACCAAAAGGGCTGCTCTGGTATTTTTAAACAAGCCTGGGTTTTTTTTATTTATTGAGTTTAGAGGCAGCCTAAGGCCTGCTCAGCTGTAGATGCCTACTTTGCAATATCCAGTTACAGGAAATTAACCATTCCCCTAAGAACCTGCTCTTGCTTCGAAAGTATCCCTGAGGTAATTCCACAGCAGGTGGGAGACTATTACTCGCTGCCTTCTGTGTAAATGAAGGGGAAAGAGTTAATATCAGAAGTGAGGCGAATTTGCAGTTTTGCTCTTAATATGTTCAAGGAGAGTGCTGGTGAGTTCATCCCTGGGAACATGAGTGTGAAAGCTTTAGATGAATCCTCAGTGCAGAGCCACATCTTAGTGGGCATCAGGTCTTTGAAATTTGTGTCAGCTAAACACAAGATTTCTGACTAAGATGGGCAGCTTCTTATCTGAGCAATTTGTTGTGCGTTGTTAAATATACCTGTATATGTATAAAAATATACACACGTAAATATATATTGATATGTGATTATTTTAGAAATCAAAAGTGTCATTAGGCTGAAACTGTCCTTCCAGTAACCACTGGGTAAACTTCCCAGTTCTAGGATTTAGGAGTATCATCAGTATGTTTTGCTGTCTTCTCTCCAGAAAAATATATCTGTTCTCTTGTTCGAGTTTATTTAGAACTTTGCACAGATCTCCATTTTCTTCATGGATAAATAAACTCAATTTACGCATTTATTTATGCAGGATGCTCACCAGGTTTTTTCCCCTGTTACTCCTGGAGGTTTTAGAAGTCTGGAGTTTTAGAGGAGGGAAATGCTAATTTAATGCCACAGTTGCCACCTAAGTGCTTGTCACTTCTGCTTGGGAGACTGCCCAGTTCACTCAGATGTGGCTGCTGTTCTCTCACATTGTTTTGATGGATTACTGTTCTTCTTTTACTTAATTTCTTAGGAAACCTTCTCAGATCCAAACGTAAAATTCCTATTAGCAGAAAAAATACAGTTTTTTAGGTTGCTGTAAAATAGCTTCTTGTGCTACAAATCTCTGAGATAAGTGATACAGAAATTCACCCAGTAGATGTAATTTTGAAAAAGCAAATTTTTTTACAAGATGACAGTGAAAATTAATGTAGCTATACGTGTTATTAAATTTTTGGCTACTGTTTCCCTGACCTGGAGGATAAGATTTTATGATCATTTTCAACAGGGAGACAGAGAGCTCAGGGGCAGCAGTTGAAACAGGCACAGTAAAAATGATTATGTCTTCTATTTTTCTGTTAAAATCATCAGAATTTTATCAACATTGACAAGACAATGAAATAAATGTGTCTGTTTGATTGAGGAAAACACACAGTAGAAGAAAAATCTATGCAGCATTACATGGTATCTGTTACCTTGTTTTGCTGCAGTCCCATAGTCCACAGATGGAACAAGCAAAGAATACTCGATTTTTGATCTGCATTGCAGATTTCAGAGCACTTTGTAACTCTTTATGTTATTCCAGGAGGCCTGACTATGGTGAGTTATTTTAAGTCCACAATTTTGCAGTTACTTCTTGCTTCCAGTGTTACAATAAACAGAAATATTTTGTTCTGGTTAACTTTCCCTAGTTTAAAATTTCAAAAACTCGTAGCAAAAGCAGAATGCATGGAAGCTGAGGGGTGGATATTTTTAACCTCTGTTCTATGTATGGTGAAAGACGAAAATGAAATGATTTGCCAAGAATTCAAAGCCAATCACCAGAGGAATATCAGAACTTGAGGCGTTCTCGCTCTGCAGGCTGCCTGCAGTACTTGGTTGGGACTGAACCCAGAGCAGTTAAAAGCGAGCAGCTGACATTTCTGCATTGCAAAAGTTTTAAATATTCTGTGGTAGCCTGGCAAGCCCACACACAACCTGAGGGCTTTCTAATTGATTCATGCAACTGCTCTTGCTTTCAGCTGCATCTCTTAAGTGTTGATATCTTCATTTCATCTTCCTCAGAAATGCTGAAGGCCCCAAAGGTGAAGCTCGTAGTTATAATCCATGCTAAAAGAATGGGTTCCATTTGAATTTTTGGTGGCTGGTGTGAAGCTCCAGGGAGCAGAAGTAATGATTCTGGAGAAGGGAGTGCTGAGATGTTCACAATGAATGATTCAGTGACTGCTGGAAGCTCAAGTAAGGGCGATGGAGATAACTTGTCCAACATCCCAGCATTAGCTGGGTTTGACATTGCTGTCTCTCTGCCCCGTGCTCTAATAACCACCCTCTTCCTGTATGAAATGTGCCACTTACATATTTGGATGTGGAAAAAATAGGATATAAATGTTACAACGCTGACAGTGGTTGGCGTGGTTTGTGCTGCAGAAGCACCTTGACACCCTACAAAAGATGGTATTTAAAAAGTTTGTATGTAGCAATGATCAGCGTTATAAAAACATCTGTCCTCTTTATCTGTGCCATGGATACAGCTGGTTATTGATATGGAAGCGTTACTGGGGGATGCTCTGGTTTGCCCTGGCTGTGGGTGTGTTTATTGGGTAAATATATTCACTTAATTAATTAATGGTCAGGGTGGGCAAGACTGTCATGGAAGAGAATAAGGATGTGGGCAAGGCAAAAGTCTTACCTGATCATGTCTAGCCTTTGTGTGATCTGAGCAGTAGCTGGAAAGTCTCAAACACATGATCAAACCTGACAAGGAAAACTGAAACACAGTCCAAGTGAGTTAAAGAAAGCTCTTGAGTCGCTTTGGTCCTGGCAGACCCCACTGAACTGTTGCAGAATATTCTGGCACAAAGCCTAGGAGGGGGTCAACCGTGGGATTTACCTCAAAGAGAGTTTGCCCAAACACCTCAGCACACACAGTTACAGGGTTTAATGTGTGACAGAAGTGCTGCTAACCTTGTTATCACGACAGCCTTTGGTCTATCCAGCACTTCTCTTCCTGGAATCTCTCAGGGTGTCCGTGAATAAGCAGCAGAAGTGCTGCATTCCGAAGCTCTTTTTTTATTTCTCCTCGTGTCAGTGCATTCTGAGTCAGTGCTTTCCTTCACCTTCTATACCCTGTTCCTGAGACAGTAAAGATTCAGCGCTCATTTGGAACTTTCACGGGATAGGGAGGGGCTGAGCACTTGGGGGACAGCTGAGTGCGTATCTTTCCCCTCTTCTCCAGACTTTTCCTGTACTCTCTTTCCTCTTCCTTCCTCCTCCTTCACAAATTCCTGAGATAGAAGACGTCCATCTCTCACTCCATCCTCCTCTTTGGACCCTCAGGTCCTCCTCTACATCCTGTTGCAGATTTCTAGGTGTCCCCAGCAGTCCATATTCATTTTACAGAGCCTGCTGGGCTGTTAGAAAGATGAGGGTGGTGGAGATGAGGTGGAGCAGGATCTAGAGCTGGACTTTGCTCTGAAGATCAGGGAATGGATGCGTATCTGGGACTTTTTAAGGTTTTCTTCCTCTGCTGCCATTTCCGCTCAAGCTCAGTGGTTTAAGATTTAATGGAGAAGCAGCTGCCATGGGATATTCCAACAAAAATTTTCTTTCAGTTCCCCTGAGATACCGAGGGATTCCCAAGCAGTAAATACAAGTACAGCCAGAGTGTTTGCTGTTCCTTTCTGTTTAGGAATTCCAACACAAATTCTTAAGCCAATGATAATATAAAATTTCCCATAGGTAAAAACAAATTAAAAAAAAAAAATCTACTTAGAAGCTTAATACTTCTGGCTGCTAGTCATTGTCCAAGTGAGAGTACACCAAGTTTTACCTTCAGGAAACTCCAAATCATGCAGATCTATGAATGTGTTTCATTTTCAACAATTACTGCTAGAGATTAAACAAAAAAATCTTGATTTCCGTAAGTGTTAATGTTTTCTTTAACAAGGGAAAAATTTTTACATGCTTGGAAAATCCATGTATGCAAAAAAATCATGTAAAATCCATAAATGAAAAAATGTCCTTAAAATCAATTTCTTTACATTATGTCTAATCAGAAAATGATTAGAAAATTATTAGAAAGTTAGAGGCTAAATTCAGACCTTTCCACACTTTAAAATAACCAGGATAAAACTCATCCTTCACTGTGGATGCCTAAAATTAGGAGAGAATAATTCTACCCCTCTTTTTTTATTGTCCTCTTCTGTGCTTACATTCATTTTAGTGCAATTAAGGTATCATCAACATTTCGTAGCCCTTGGCTTTCATTTTTGTGTGTTTCTCCAATCAACTGAATCGTAAATATCCAAGGAAATTGCCGTTCTGAACAACAGGGGTTCAATTAGGGAAAGCAGCAAGTTCATTTTTAAGAATGGTCCTAGAATTATTGGAATCATTTGGGTGGAAAAGACCTTTACAATCATCAAATCCAGCCGTAAATCCAGCACAGTCAAGCCCAGCACTCAGCCATGTCCCCAAGTGCCACATCTACACAGTGACTCCACCACTTCCCTGGGCAGCCTGTCTCAACGCTTGAAACCCTTTTGATGAGGAATTTATTTACTAATAACCAGTCTAAACCTCCCCTGCTGCAGCTGGAGGCCATTTCCTCTTGTCCTATCACTTGCTGCTTGGCATATAACATTTATTTTCCGTTGCTGTGGGCTTCTGCTTCCACAATTTGTGTGCCACTGAAGACCATTTTTGGTGATTCATAATGAAGGAATCTACTTTAATGCTGGAAAGACACCATTTTTTGTGTCATCAGCACACTTCGGTGTAGATTATGTAGTTCAGAAACATAAAGGAAGGGGCTGTTCAGACTTCTGGCTCCTTAGAACTGGAATGGTTGTTAAAGTGCAGGCAGAATTCTTGGAAAACCTTTCAAAAAACATTTTGCCAGTAGTGAGAGGGACAATTTGAGTCAGGTGATAAAGCCAAGGAGGGTTGGTTGTGTTGCTGCAGCTGGGAGAGGAGGACACATCATGTCCAAAGGCAAGGGAACGGCCTGTAGGCAACGGAACAAGGATGAAAAAGATGCAGAGTCTGTTTCTGGCCCGTTCATGCTTCAATCTAAATATTTTGTCTTCCTGGAGAGGGCCAGGTCACCCAAGTGTCTGCCTATCTCTGAACCAGCCACTGGTGTTTACTGATTTACAGTCAGTATACAGAAACAGGCATCTCCAGAGGGATGGCTCCCGTTAGGAGCAAATCACAGGATAAAATAAATTGATTCATGAAGGCATTTGTATTCCTTGCTGGAAGGTTACCAGCTCTTCTTGGAAACCTTCATTTTCTATACCTGGTTATTTGCAAATCCGTGTAAACTCTGCATTCATAGATTCCCTGCTGCTTGCTGGTTTAATAGTTTTTCCTTTGTTTATACTGTTGCAGCCCATTAATGAAAGCTTTTAGGAGACCAATGAGTTCTTATTTTCTGGGGCACTTCTAGTCTCAGAGATGGAAACTCCAACTCTGTCTCGTGGTTATAAATCATACTTTTATTGTTAAGATTCATTTTCTCATTAGGGTAGGATCTAGAAGCTAAACCAGATCAGCATGTCTCTTGGGGATAAACACTGCAGATCTCAACATAATCAGAATGGAGGAGATTTTTATCCTTTAAACAGCAAGAGTTTATAGTTGCTTGTTTGCCTCCTTCCTTCCCTTCATATTTATTCTGGAAAGGATGTGCTTCAATGAGGTTTTTCTTTTCTTAACTGCTGCTCTTAAAATTACATCAGTCCCACACCGATGGGCTGGATTAACAGTACAAGTGTAAATGCTGAAAAATTAAAATCTCTTTGCTATGCAAATGGAAGATACTCAGCAGAACATCCCCAAACTCAGCACTTTTCAGTAGCTGGGTATTTTTGGAGTGCTTTGTAGGAACCTGGCAATGTTGAGTTCTTGGTCCTGAGCAGTTCAACTCCTACTGGGTCCAGAAAATGGGGCAAGGTGGGTTGTTTTAGTGCTGTTGCTCAGCTGGTTGTTCGTTACAGCCTCCCACATGCTTGAACACAGACCATGGATTTGTGAAGTCACCAGGTGCAGTTATAGGACACAGCTCGTTATTTCTGATTATTTCTTCACTTGCCTCTTAGTTGGTGCTATTGGATGGTAAAAACAAATTGTAGAATCCTAGAATGGTGTGGGTTGGAAGAGATCTTAAAGACATCTTCGTTTTCCCCCTGCCATGGGCAGGGACACCCTCCCCTATCCCAGGTTGCTCCAAGCCCCATCCAGCCTGGCCTTGAACACTTCCAGGGATCCAGGGGCAGCCACAGCTTCTCTGAGCACCCTGTGCCAGGGCCTCAGCATCCTCACAGGGAAGACTTTCTTCCTGATATCCAATCTAAACCTGCCATCTGGCAGTTTGAAGCCATTCCCTGTGTCCTGTCACTGCAGGCCCTTGTAAAGAGTCTCTCGTCATCTTTTTTGTCGGCTCCTTTAGGCCCTGGAAGGCCACACTTGGGTCACCCTGAAGCTTCTCCTTTCCAGGCTGAATAAACCCCATTCTCCCCGCTTTTCCTCTCAGCAGAGCTACTCCATCCCTCTGATCATCCTGGTCCCTCCTCTGCGCTCACTCCAACAGCTCCGTGTCCTTCCTGTGCTGGGGACCTCAGAGCTGGATACAGGACATCATGGTTAGGAACAGGATTCCTACGTAGCCAAAACAAAATCATCACGGAAGATTGTACAAAAGAACAAGAGCCAAAGCAAAGCCTCAGTGGAAGCGTTCGACTCTGCACAAACTGAGGCTGTTTTTACAGGAAAGATCTTCCAGGCCTGATTTCCGTTTTGTTCTCCTTACAGATGGAATTCCTGTCCCTCAGTTCAGACTTTTATAGCACAGACGTGTGCCACGGAGCAGGTCAGCCCAGGTTGTCTTTACCGTTAATGGTGAGAAAGAGACACTTTTCGAAGACAATTTATCTGATCCAATTTAAGTGTCCCCTTTATGGTGACAGAAATCATCCCAGAGAGTCCACTGACTTCACAGAGTGGATCCCTCTTGACTTTTAAGGGAACCTGGAGAGTTCTCTGCCCCTGACAGCTCCTCTGCAGACTATTAAACTGAGACAAATGATCCCAGCCACATCAGCTGCGACTCAGAGGAGTGCTGGCATGAGCAATGCCCGTCTATCAATTTTTTATGGACTGCTTGGTTTATATTTTCTGCAGATTTTGCCTCCAGCAAAGACTTTTAGGGAACATAATCCATAAAAGAACAGTATAATTCTGCTGAAGAGGGGTGGTGTTTTCTTCTAAAAACCATAAATGGTTTCTTACTCTCAGAAGTTTCTTATAAGGAGATGATTATTTTTTATCTGAGGAGGGCAAATTGGGCTGTTCTTTCATCTCCATAGAATAATCAGTTATTTCAAATGAAACCATGGCTTTCTTGGCATGGGGGAACACTCAGCTATTGATTTCTGTGGAGAGTGGAATTTTAATGTTAAGCTCACAGGACTGTGTTGGAGAAATAACCTTTGCTCATAATCACAGAATGGGTTGCAAGGGAGCATAAAGTTCACCTAGCTCCAATTAATTAATAATAATAATAGCAACAATAACAACAAAAATTAATAATAATGTATAAAAATAAATCAAATATATAAATAGATCAAAATATATAAAATAAAAAATAGAGGTGGAAAAAGAATTCGGCTTTAAAAAGTTAAATATACATAATGTAGACAACGACAGTTAAGTCAGACACCTCAGACTCCACTTCTAGGAAATTGTAAGTGTTGGAGCAGGTCTCCAACAGGTCCAAGCTGGCCTTGAACACTTATCAACATCTAAAATTTAAGGATCCCAAACATTTATTTCATTTGAGAAGCTGCAGATTTCAAAAAAATCTAGGAAACTGATGTAAATTCCTGCTCAAACTTTTACACCTTTGTTCTTCTGTCTACATTTTCTGTCACCTGGCAAACTAAAAATCCAGTACAATTCAGACTAAATAATTAAGGTGTAATTTAAATGACCCCTAGGATGTTTCAGCCCAACTCTAGCTAATTTTATATTCAAAGGCAGAAGCAGAGTCACAGAGGCCAAGAAAATCCATTTGTCCATTATCACTGGTATTTTTTCTATCTGTGTTAGACTGTCTCAAAGGATTTGGGATAAAATGACCACAGCCAGGGTTCTTTATGCAAAGCTACTTCTAATTCATGGAAAATGAGTATTTTCTGCCATGCCTGATGGGCTGGCTGGCTTATATCTCACTTAGAATTAAAAATATTCAAAGTAACCCAGAGAAGCCAAACCAGGATAACGGCAAAATCCACATCCCTCCCTGGCTGGTGGGGAAAAAATTGGTTTTGATTCAGGATATACCTGAGAGCTTGGGTGAGCTGTGAGTGACAGAGGTGTAGGGCAAAACTGAATCAAACTGGGATCTACAGCTGGCTTTGCTTCATCACAAGGGAAAGTTCATCCCAAATTATTATTCTGGGCTGATCAAAGATGCTTGTAGTTTATTTTGGTACTCGATACGGCCTTAAGAAAAGATAGAAAAAATCATTCTGTTTCCACAAAACAATTTAGGTTTAACTAACTCATCCCTTTTGATCCAAAAGAAGCAGGGGAAAAAGAAACAGTCAGAAATTTTCATTTGGCAGTAGTCTGCAGGTACTCACAGCAGCGTGGACAGAACATCCCTCTTCCCACAGGGGAATGGAAAACCTTGAACAATCTCCTCTTTCCACAGGAGCAGCACTAATATGAAAAAGATAAGATGATTGATCCATCAAGAGCAAATTGAAGCAGACTGGGAAATTGGTATTGAGGTGGGAAATAAGTTAGAAGTGAGGTGGCAGAGGGCTGAAATCACGCTTAGTTGGAAAAGGGACTGAGCTGGGCAGTGGTTTCAGAGTGAAGCGATGCGGCGTGGGGAGGAATGGGTGATTGAGGCAAACACTGCTGGCCATCTTAAACTCAGTAATCTCTTGTGCAGTTGATAAACTTGTGTGGAAAAGGAAATTTTCTCTTCAGGGAAATTCATCTCTTACTGTAACAAAGCTTTTTGCTGCCAGAGACAGGGCAGTAAAATACCTCTTTTTCCACATGCGGATCTCTGGATGAGCCAGTGAACTCTTCCTGTTTTGATAGCTGCTCATTTTGCATTCAGGTAACCACAGGCAGGTTTTCTTCTGCAGTGTTTCTATACTCCATCAGACATTTCCTTTGCACTTATGAAGAATTAGGAGAGCCCTCCAGTGGCCGAGGGAGAGGGATGAGCTCTGGCAGAGAGCCAGACCAGCCTAGAAACCAGGGGCAGAAATATATGGTGCATATTTCAGAGGTAGGAACTTCCAGCCCTGTTAGGGAGGCCTTACATACTGCTTATATTAGTCCTTTGATCCAGAGGAATTCCACAGCACCTGAAAAACTCTGTGAGTTAAATAATGTGTGTGCATTCTTTCATTATTTCTGTCTAAAAAAGGGCTATTTGCGTGAAGGGGATAAACTTGAGAGATAAAATAACAGCTTTTATATCTAATAACTTTACAGGAATTGAAAATGAAAATAACTTGGTCCTTACAAATTCTTAGTATTCAGAATGCAATAACTGCCAAAACAATCTCTTCAAAAGAAAATTAATAATTATTATTTCCTCATTTCGTAGCCCCCAAAGGTAAAACCATGATGACTAGGTCCTTGTTGCCTGAAATATTGCTGTAAATGATGATTCCGATGATGTTATTAACTGGGAAAGGGAAGAAATGCTGAAAAAATAATCTTTTTTCCGGGCATCAGTCACAGATTTTGACATTTGCTTATGATAACTGGCAGTTAGCAACATCATGGATGGGCACTCTGAGGGGTGGTAGGAGATTTTGGAAGGTTAACGAGGAGATTTGGTGAGTCCAGAAGAGAAGCAGCACTTGCTGCCTGCTTGCATAAGATGTTATCTTCCCTTTGCAATTGAGTGTGAGAGCATGTGAGTGACAAAATGTTGAATCAGAATGTTACGTGTTTTCCCCAGACTCATTCTTTAATATTCATTGGGGTGAGACGTGCAGTTTTCCAAATAAAAAAACACATTAACACATCCTGGGGAAAGAAACCCAGCTGTGCTGTCAAGCAGACTGGGAGTGCCACACTTCCCAGGATTAATTTGTTGCTGCACCTGTTATTAAAATATCTATCCCATTATCAGCTACTTGATGACATTTACCCATGTTTTACATCTGTGCTGAAATAAATCTGTTTCAGTGTTGGTGCTTATTTCAGTTTTCAGCTATTTTGCTTTGAATTCTTGCGGATTGATCCGTGGCTTTTGTAAAAATCCACTGTAAGCAATGCTGATGGAACCAGTTATAGATTGAGATCTGCATATCCAAAGTCTTGATAAGAACAGAAAAAAACTTGGGTTTTGAGGCTTTAAACTGTTTTCCAAAGTTTATACTTACTGTGAAAGTTCTTAGCCATAAAATGGACACAGCCAATTAACAGGTGGCTCAGAATGTATGACTTAGAACAACAGGGTTCTGTAAGCTTTATACAAAATCAGTAAAATTCAAAATAAAACATAGTATTTGAACAAATATGCGTTCATTTCAAAGCAGCATTAAAGTCCTAGTTTTCAACTTCTGTCTCACATGTAAAAAAAACCTCCCAATACCCATCTCAGATATGTGATGTGTTGCAGGTGAAAGCTCTTTCCAAAGTACAAATGTATCTTGGGGTGAATAACATCCTACTAAGTAGAATATCTAAGAGTTGTAAATTTGAAGAAGGTATTTCTCTCCAAATTAAATGAATCATCATTCTCTGAAAGTGGCCATTTTCCTGGAGACTCTTAGAGAAACTGGTGTAGTCTAGACACCCAAATTTCGGGTGGCTGGAATTAGGTGAGATGAATCCCTCTGCCTCTGTGGACCTCTCAAATACCCTAAACTGTGCAGGACCTGATTCTGCTGCAGAGTCAGAAATACTGGCCCTGGTGGTAAAAACATCAAAGGGTAGTGAGCCAAGCTAAGGAGGAGATCTGGAGAGGGATTTTTTATCCCAGGAGGTATCCAGAATTATGTGGGGTCACTGATTCCAGACACAGGCACAAATTATTGCAGCAGAATTCATGTTCTGACATACACTCTGTTCTTCTGGGGCTGCAAACGCCTGCGGTAGCAGTTTGAAAATCACAGATCAGGCATTTATTACATTCTTTTTCCTCGGTTATCATGGCCATAATAATATTATGATAATCTATTTTCATGCCTAATTATTCCAGCTGGTGTCTGGTGTGACTGGATCCTCCTCACTGTCTGGTGAAATAGATATGTTTGAGAACCATTGTTTCAATTCTCGTGTCAAAATCTCGTGTCTCAAAATCTCTTGTCAGTATTCTGCTCAGGATTCCTTCCACTTAATTTCCAGGCATTTTCTCTGGTGTTTGCTGAGTGTCCCAGAGTCCTTACAATAATCAGTGGCTGGCAGAGAGATGCAAATCTATTGTACAGTGTTTGTGTTGTATTGATTTCCTCTGGTAAATAATTACATTAAATCTAAGACCCGAAATCTCTAAACAAAATGCTGCTGGCATTGTGATAGTCCTGTCCTAACAGGACATTTTTCTTCTCATATTTATTCCTGATGTGTTTAATTTAAGATGTTTTTGTTTCCTCTCCCATGAAATGTTAGGCCCAAAGTCAAGGGATTAAAGCTGCCAAACACTCCAGGGAGACAAGGTGGGCCAGTGGGGAAGAGCTCAGCAAACAATTTGATCTTTGTTCTGGGCATCTGGAATGGGATTAATCTGATTAATGCAGACATTTATATCAATCCAAGTTGGTTCCTCTTACGGACAGCAAAGATCTACTCAGAGTATTGGTTAGAGCTGAGGACAAAATCGATCTCATCAGGTGAATCTCGTTGCAAAAGTTCTTATTTTTTTTTCTGTTGGCTGCACACCTCAGTTAATTGGTGTTCCTGGAAACATTTGCACTGGGGACACCATAAGAGGTGATGCATCCAGAAGTTGCTCCCTCTCTGAGAGGGTGTTAGAAACATAACAGTTCGACCAAGGGGAAGAAAATTGTCAGGAAAATTTCAGTTGCTCTACAAGGCTACTTCTTGTGCTACTCTTTGTGTTTTAGAGGTTTCCCACATTTATGAATGATTTAAATAAGGTAACCCAAGGAATAAAAACCTACTACATAGAGTAAAGCCTAAGTAATAATAGTGGAAGACTCCCCGTGAGTGACATGCTGCCGGTGGGATTCTTCCCTTTTATGACAGGCCCAGGTTTTGCCCAGTCTGATATCCACAGGTGTCCCAGAACGTCTGGGATGCCCGAGCACAAAATGTTTGCCCTGGGCCTGCTGCTTCAGAAAGGATGGATCTTCCCAAGGTCCTGAGTTTCTCTGCCAGCCTCGTGTGGCTATTCCAGACATGCTGGAGTACCTCAGATCTTGCAGGTCACACACTTTTGGGCAGTGGAATCAGAGTCTAGATCCTTCTTGTCTATAAACAGCAGCTTTGATAACTCATGGAAAGCAGAGAGTCAGAGCAATCTTGAGAGCTGGCAACTCTGCAGTGTTTCAGTCTGTTACAAGTCCTGGATTTTGCGCTTGGTTTGGGCAGAGATGCCCAAAGGAGTACAGAAGCCACTAGCCCAGGGTCCCAAACCTAGACTGATGATGCTCCTCAAAAAAACCCCAAGCAAATATGAGCTGGATGGTTTAAAACTGGGAGTCACGACACTGTAGCTGCCATGTGTGCTGGGCCGTGAAGGCAGGGCCCAGACCCCAAAGGATTAATTCTCTTACTTTTTCTGTTAAGGTTGCTTAGGAAGCCCTACTGATTAGATCACGGCAATTTGGAGCAGGCTGGTTTTGTTGGCATCTGATTTGGGTTATTTTCAGAGCTGGGATACTGGGCAGCATGATCATATGTTATTTCTCTCTCTTTCTGCTTTCCGAGCTACCTGATGTTTCCGAATCAGTCACCATGCAGTGCTGTGAGTTTCCAGAGGAAATGAGGGATTGACTTCTGAACGTTTTGGTGCCTTTTATTTCTGTGCATCCTCCCAGCTTCTGATACATGGGATGACTACTTAGATCCTCTCAGCATGCATTGAAAGTCAGCACAACGAAGCAGAGTGAGAGGCGGGGAGAGCAAAAGTTTGGCATATCCTGAATTAAGCCACAAGGAATTTTGTAGCTGATGTGTTGTGAGGAGGACAACAGGACAAGACCCCTGAATCTTTTTTGGCAGTGGTCCCATTGTACATAACAGAAAGAGTGAGACTAATGACACACATCATCATGGTCATCATTTGTTCAGTTGGGACTTAACCCCCTTTTATTTTTGCTAATTTTTGTGCTTATGCTGTAAACAGAGCACCAGGCCATTGCCAGGCATAGATAAATATATCAAATCAGTTCCTTTGTGTTCTTGTGTGTCTGTGAAGCACGGACTTTGAATTTGACCGTGTATAAAATCAGAGTTATTCTGCAATGTTGCTGTGCTTTTATGCAGTAGATGATATTCTGCACATTCATCCAAAACAGCTCACTTCAAGAAAAATAACTCTGGCAGTTTATTAGTGTGGCAAGGTTGGTTCTTTTGTGTGTTTTGTGTTCTTGTAATTTCCCTGCAGTGTCTCATCATTTGTCTCATGTAACATGATTCACTCACGCAGGTTTTATAGCTGTAGAGAATGACAAGTGTATTAATGTGCCAAAAGAAATATATTGATATTGTATTGAAATATATTGATTCGGCAGCATAAATAATAAATGGCTACAAGCCATTTATTATTTATGCTGTTGGATCTTTTTACACTCCCAGTAAATATTTTCTAGCATCAGTGAAGCTGCGAAGATTCATCACCATGGACCTGCATTTATTAATTTTATCTTTGCTCAGTAGAGTCATACTTCATTTCTAGCAATAAAGGATGTCTCCTGTTTGTAACAAATGAGTCGATCAGCTGAAACAAAGATCTCTATGTATCTGTGTCTGATCTTCCTCTTCACATACAGCAATTTTCAACTCTGCACTTGCAGTGTAGGTCTCAAGTAGATGCAGAAAGGACCAGATTTTGATTAAAAGTGTAGCCCTCAGTTTGAGAAGGGGTTTTCTTTAGCAGTCTCCTCCTGTGGCAGAGTGAAATTCATCGTGAGGAGCCACAGTGTGGTGTGGCAGAGAAGTCAGGCATATGTGACATTCCCATGGCAGTTCTAGAGCTCTGTGGAGATCTTTAAGCTGTCCTCAATCTCGTGCTGCTTGAATTACCTTGCTCCCTGTGGTCTGAACGTGCTCCCACTCTGAAAATTGCATTTACAAACTTGGAATGGGAAGGGAGGAGAAATACTCTTCCAGATCGTGGTCATGTTGTCACTGCATTTGAAAAGTGCAGTCAGAGCAGTTTTGCAGAGCAGGTTGAAAAGGGCCTTGAGGTTTGTGGTCCAGAAGCCACCTTGGTAAATTTGTACCTTCCTCAAAGTCTTGCATTCGTTACCAAGCTGAAGAGTCCCAGTAACTTGAAAGTCGGATGATGGAAGGTCGTTGCGATAACACAGGATTACTGGGGGACACTTTCCAGAGAGAAAAAAGAGATGAGAAGAAACTTACTGTGCCATTTGAAACCCCCCAGCCTCATATTTAGAGGTAACAGATGCATGACTGAGTTAACAGACCAGTTTATACATTAGATGATGAGTCTGGATGTGGATATATCCACCTGGGTTAGGAGGGGGAGACCTAAAGAGCCAACACTGGGATGTGACTCGTTGTGGTTCTTCCACACTGATGAGGTAAAGTTCCTGAAGGCCAGTGGCACTGAGGTACAGAGGACATTGGTGTCACCAGGTTGTTTGATGGATGATGGGCATTTCCTGCCCTGAGCCTTGTGTTACAAAGCAGAACAGAGGGGTGGCTGCTGTGCCTGGAGAGCAGGAGCTCTTCACATTGACAGGTAGAGAACATGAGGGATAAAACTGTCTCTGTTGTGGGAGAGGGAGGCTGAATACACTGGAATTTCTTTCTCTGCAAAAGGGAAGTGAGGAGAGAACTGGTGCTCTTTTTTTTTTTTCCTTTTTGCTTTTTTTCCCCTCCTCTCAGTGTTTAACCCGGGTCTTGAAATACACAGGAATCTCTGGATTTTGTGTAGATTGAGTGTCTGAGGAGAAGTCAGATGGTTCTGGAGAGACTTCCACCCTCCCCAGACACTTAGAGTGGCTGCCTGAGTGTATGTAGAGCTGAGTTTTGGTGTTGCTGGATAAGCACAGCTCATCCTTGTTACTCACTGTTAGTGGGGCAAACTAAAAGCTGTGCTCTGGCTAATTCCATCAGCTGTGGCTTGGAGTGGGTTGAAGATGAAGAAAGCAGCTGTGTAACAGTGGTGTGAGGGCTGCCATACAGAGGTTTCCATTGCCATTTATGAGCAGAGCTCGTTCCTTTCCCAGAAGAACTGTAGGTGACCTTTAAATATGTCCTCTTTGAAGGGTCTTACTGAGCTCTGTGTCTGTGGACAGGTTTATTTGTCTGTCTTGTTCTCTTCCACAACCTTGCACATGCACCCAAACCAACCACTGAACAGCAGCACATAGGAACAAGCCCACTTTGAAGCTGGCAAAGTTTTTCTGCCTGCCAAGAACCAAATCCCAGCTTTCTTGGGATGCTGAGGAATTTCTAAGGCAGATCTCTGCTGCCTGGCAAGGTCTGATCTGTCTCATGTGCACCACGGCATCGGCAGAGAAGCAGCAGTGTCAGGATTCCTGTCAGTCTGTCATTTAATTGAATTTGCTTCCTGCATAAAGAACAACATTTTCACGTCAGATGAGTCCAGCTGACAGAGTCAGGATTTCACTAGATCCAGCCAGAGGGAGACTTTGGTGAAGTGGTTAATTGTACCCAGGGATAGCTGCAAAAGTAGTTTTTCATCAAGAGCTTACAGTAGAACTGGGATTATTAAAGAATGGTGCTGATTTGTGGACTGAGGAACAATAAATTACTTTTTTCATTCAGACTTACTCCTCAATAATTCTTTCATCCCCTCTATATTTATTTTAAGTGGGGTTTTTTTATTATTAAATATATGGAACACAATAGGATTGTCTGTACAATACGTACTGCTTCTGATTTTCTAAAGTTTGAACCAAAAAGATGGAAATCAGTTTAGATTGAAGATTTTCTAGCTCTTCTCACTTAAATGAAGAAATCATTCTCCTGATCCTGAAAAAATATTTAGTTTAATTCAGGGCTATTGTTTCAGGTGTTAACCACTATAAAGAACAGAATTGAAATGAAATCCAGCTTAGTGTTCGACTCTGTAATATCTGAACCATTTGAAAAATCTTCAAGTGTTTATCCTGGAAAATACAGGGCAGCATTTAGGAACATGAAACATTTACCGAATTTAAAAGTAGTTACTTTTTTTGAAACTGTCATTCTTTTTTTGTAATTTATTAAGTGATGCATTCCTCAAAAAATTCAGGAAACTCCAGTGCCCAAAGCCTCCAACCAGGACTTTGATTCCAGTGTGCTGAACAAACAGTGTGAAAAAATAGAAGGGGCAGACAGTAGGTGAGAAATGAAGACTTTTGGCCAGGCTGTGTGATTTTTCTCCTGCAGAGAGGCAGCAGAAGCAGAAAAAAAATAATTTTACAACATCCTGGACCAGTGTCCTGCTGACTGCTCAGTCCTGCCTGTGTGGGAGTGGCCACTGGGCTCGGTGGTGCCACTGGGCACCTTCAGATGCTGTCCTGTGAGAAGATCTCAAAGCCGCCACTGAGAAGAACAAAAAGGAATTCTATGAGCTCAGCTGCACTGTCAGGAAGGAAAAAAGAAGGTTTAGAGCGCCCTTTATCCTTCACTCTTGAAAGTTCGAGAAAAAGGGTCTTCTCCTCAAAGCCCTGTTCAAAGTAGGTTGGTGGTGGTCACATTACATGACTGATGCTAAAAAAATTTTCTCTCCTGCTTTTTGGGGTTAGAGGTGCATGGGACAAAGAGATCTGGTGGTGTTGGAAAGGGTTAATTTGTTGCAATTGAGATTTCTCAGGAAGGGCTGCAGTTTTGGGAACATTCACTTGGGAAGGAGATCGAGGCTCCAGAGAGAGGAGCAGAGAGATGCATTCACTTGCCTCGGAATATCACAGTGTCTAGAGAGTTAGTACACTTGTTATTCTCGTGGGTTTTTACATATTTCAAATAAAAATACTTATCCCAAAACCACAGTGGCACTCCTCCCGTCTCTGCCATTGCAATCTGAAAATGTTAAAAAGTCTCCAGATTCCCAGATGGCAGAATAACATCCTGGCTAGTTCTCTCCTCAGTGCATGTTGTTAATTTATTTGTTGTTCTAACCTAGTTATTTTTTCTTTTTCCTCTCTTTGGATGCCACAGTTCTTTTGGTCCTTCAAAAGTAAAAAATAAACCCCTTCAATCTTAAATATGAATAAAAGGAAAGTCCAGGCCTTTGCAGGGTGGGAGACAGATATTATAGGAGGTCCTGTACCACTGCTTTGACCTCCGTGTAAGCACCATGTCTGATCTAAAGCTGTGAACAGACTGTCAGTATTTCATTTAGGGATCAGTTTCTGTCTGTCAGAGCTTCTTTGCTGTCCTTGCCTTCTGTTTCTGCATTCCTCTCCACCACTTCCGTATCTACTGATCTTGGTCTACTCCCTCACGAGTCAGTTTTCTGTTTGCTTCCCAAAATCCTTCTGAATCTGTGATCATAAATGATCCTCCTTAGCAACACTTTTTCGTAGCGAGTCAGAAAGGCTGGTTAGGTCTGAGCTGCTCTCCAGCATGTCGCAGAGTGCAGACCTTCACCCAGTGCCCACTCTACTGAGCTTTGATTTCCCAAAGATAACCAACCTTCTGGGCAGCTCCTTCCAAACTTCTCCTTGCCCTTCACCAGACCCTTCTCATCCGGTCCCACACTGACCTCAGTTTGTCAAGCCGTTTGCTCTTCCCTCTCTCCCCACACCAGGGTTTCCTCGTTTAGAGGCTCCTCCTCTTGTTCCTGGTCAGTCGGGGTGCTCATCCTTTCTGAAAACCTTGCTCTCTCCCACCACTGGAAAAGGAGACGGGCATTTCTTTTCTTCCTTGTCCCCTGAATGATCCATCCTTTGCTTCAAAACTCTCTGTGCCTTGCCCTGCTCTACTGTCCACCCCATCCCATCCGTGTGAGTGGCTGAAAGATGTGTTCTCTCTGTGCCTTCTCCCAGGCTGGGTTCCCAGTCCTTCCCTACTCTCCCCACTCTGCCTCTTCTGTGGGTCATTATTCCAGATTTCTTTATTCCAGACCAGAATGCACAGGGCTTGGAGCAACCTGGTCTAGTGCAAGGTGTCCCTGCCCGAGGTAGTGTGGTAGGAGCTGGATGATCTTTAAGGTCCCTTCCAACCCAAACCCTCTGTGATTCTGTGATTCCTCCAGATTCCCTTATTCCAACGCCTCTCTTCTATCAGACCATCTCCCTCATCCCAGCTTTTATGATTTCTCTTCTTTCTCAAGGCCTGCACAGCATCCAGCACTGCAGCTCCTGGACCGGGTCCCTCCTTCGCCCTCCCTGCCCAAGCATCCCTGCTCATCCTCAGTTCCACGCAGCAAAGGCAGGAATTGCTTTGCTCCACGAAAAAACCGAGGAGTTCTATTCCTCTGATGGCTTTTACTGTTCTCTCTGGCTTCAATTTGCAGCGAGTATTTTTACAAAAGTGCTCATCCCTGGAGCTAACAATAAAACCGTGCCTCTGTGTGTCAGAGAGAGGGAGGGAGAGGGAGAAGGGGAGGGAGATGCAGCAGCACAGCGGTCTGGCAAAGTGAGGCGGCATCTGGGAGCTGCGAGCCCAGGGACACCGAGGAGACGTGAGCCCCTCACTCCGGGCTCAGCCCGATCCCATTGGCTCCCGAGCCGCTGGATTTAAAGGGAAGAAGAGCTCGGAGGGCTGAACTGCACAGGCAGACGCAGACTCTCAGCCAAGTTGTCAGCACGCTGCGAGCAGGAGAGGCTCACACACACACGAGACTGCAGCGTGCCCGCAGCTTGGTGCTCGTTTGGCTCCAGAGAGAGAAAAAGAAGAGAGGACCAGGAAAAAAAAACAAAAAACAGAAAGGGGTGAAGGAGCCTGATCCAGTCCAGCAGTCCCGGGGGGAATAATGGATGTGACCGTCTCTCAGTTCATCTTGGAAGAATTTGATGTGAACTGCAGCCTCCTGGATCGTTTACACGAGACTTTCTTAGAGAGTTCCTCTATCCCTTTCCTGGGCTTTGATGGTAGGAAATGTTACCTGGTACGGGGCTCGGGGAAAGCTTTGGAAGTGCTGAGATTCGGTTTGTTTTGTGATGCAAAGTGTGTGGCTTTTGTGCTTTCTCAACTGATTCTTTTTTCCCTTTCTGTCTCGTTTTTTAAACCCCAGGTCCATACTGCAATGCCACCACGGATCAGATCGGGACCTGCTGGCCCAGAACCTCGGCGGGGGAACTCGTGGAGAGACCCTGCCCAGAGTTCTTCAATGGGATCAAATACAACACCACGAGTAAGTACAAACTCCTTTCCTTCTCCCACAGATCTCGTGTTCAGAAGGTGCCTGGGGACACCCAAAATATATTTCCATTAAAGAAAAAAAACAATAATAAAAAAAATTATTTGTCTGGGAAGCAACATTTCCTCCACATTCCAGCCTGTACATTCAAAATTCTTGCCTGGGATGATGCAGATTTCTCAGAAGCACAGACTTGTGGACACTGTTTCCTCTTTGCTAAAGTACATTTCAGGAGATCTGGGCAGAAAATATCCTCTGCAGTCTGAGGAGGGTTTGTTGTGCTTTGTGTGTTTGTGCATGTGTAGCTATGCACAGCTCGGTGTGTTTGCAGCAGTGCTTCAGCCACATGGATAATTAAAGATCCTTCGGCTCATGAAATGCTTAGTCCTGACACCTAAGAACTGTAATTTGAAAGGACAGTCCCTTTTCCAGGCTGGCTGTGTGAGCAGGGGCTCAAACCGTGCTGGGAGTTGTATCTAACAAACAGAAAGAAGGCTGAGGTCTGGAATCTGTTTTAGCAACTTCATCAGGGACTGACTGCTGAGGCTGGAGCTGCATCAGCTCTGCACGGGAGACAGGAGAGGAAATTAGGAGGCAAATAATATTCAAAGCAAGGGAGCATGGGGGCTCCTTAGAAATCTCCTGGATGCTTTATTCTTTGAGGTAAACAATCATGATGACTCACTACAAATTTATTATTCCGGCTGTGGGACCCAGGCACTCATTTCCTTTTGCTTATCTTTTAATACTCTTTGGACCTTTCATTAAGAGTTTTTAAACGTATTAGTTCCAAATATGTGCACCCACTTGTTTGTCACTCGTTTTTTCGGTGTGGTTTTGACCACGGGGATATTTCATTCCATGTTTCACTCTGAACTGTTGCTTGGGTGTTGGTGGTCTAATTTGCAGGTAGTGTTAATTTTGTGGGGCCAGCATTCTCCCTAAGTCTCATAAAAGAATGACCCTGACATTTTAGATCTTATTTTTAAACTTACAGAAAGTGAATTTATTCTTTTCCCCAGCTCTAGGTATCATGCTCAGAAAACTGGCCAAAAGTTTGGTGCATTTGCTCTGTGAAACAAAGTCCTCTGCCAGATTTGTTCTTAGGGACGAGCTTCTGTCACCCCAGACTTTGAGCAGAGTAAATGGTTGCCTCAGAGAACTGCAGAATCATCTTCGAGCCCTCTAAGCTCAGACCCGGGCTCTTTGCAATAAAATAGGGGGGAACCTGGAATGGGCTGGGTGATGCTGACTTCAATTACAGCAGGTAGTTCACTACTTTGATAAGTCCCAGTTGAGACCAGAAGAAAATTTCTGAGGATTAAGGGCAGTGCAGAACACAGTGGAAAGAACTTAAATGTTTTTCCTGTGTAGGGAAGGAAAAAAAAATACTGAATACCCCAGTTTGGTTTTTATAAACTCTGTTGATGCTTTCAGTAGTTCATCAATGACCTGACTTAAAGTTCTTCCCTGCTCCTTTCCTTCTCAGTGGTGGCTGATGCTTGTATTGCAGTGCTAGTAAGTGTTCTTAAATTCTCTGCTCTTAAAACAACGGCATGTTAATTAAATTAAAGACTGATGGAAATACGTTATTGAAATGCTGAAGCATTATTTTCTGGGGAAATGGTTATTTTTCTCCTTTCAACATAAAATGTGAGTTGCTACCTCCAGCTGATCTTAGACACTTCCATGTGTGTAGTTCCTCCAAGATGTAGTGCAAAAAACAGAAGGAAGGGCTATATCAAAATTTGGTCAGCTTTTGGAATCAGTAGCTCCTTGGGAAATAGCAGTTAAGTGATTAAAGCTTGGGAAAGCAGTAGGACAGCAGGTTAAGGTTTGAATACACAGGTGCAATCTCTTTTGGGATTTGAAAAACATAATTACTGCATGCAGAACACGTCCAGAATTTGGGAAAACCAACTACTGACACATTCTGACCACTTGCATGATTTCAACAAGTTGGTTTGTGGGCTGCCTCATTTGTGATGAGGCTCATTGTGCTGAAAACCTCGGCTGTGTTCCCCGTGCAGATGACAAAATGAGCACAGCCAACTGATTAAAGAATGGGAAACGGATCTTGCAAATCTCAGAGGTGAATAATACAGCTCAAAATGAAGGTCTGATAGGAGATGGCTTGAATCAACATAAGTTTTCTGCCTAGGACATGTAGTTTTGTTCTATTTTGTTTTGCATTTTGATGAGGCAGAGGAAGAAATGATGGTTTGTTATACTATACAGATTTTTTTTTTTTTGAGAGCGAAATCAGACCAATTTAGAAAAAGCACCTTGCATTGCCTTTCTTCTACTAATAGCTCATCCAGCTCTAGGTTGTAACTCAGCAATTTATTACACTGTCAGCTGTCCCATGTTTGTGAGCTGCCACCTTTTAGGAACTACAGCTTTTCTTTGCATTGATTTTGTATATCTGTGAGTAGATTTTGTATATCTGTGAGTGTATTTCTCATTTGAAAGTGTGTAAAAATTTTGGATCAGTTTCAGTGATTTCTTTTTCAGTTTTAGAAATTGGGCTCTCAAAGATTCCAGTTTGCCACCAAGTTCTTAAAAGCAGCTCATCAGCTGGAGGGAATGAACCCAGTAGCATTCCCCTGTCAAGGAAAGCTTTTGCATTGTAGACACTGGCAAATCCAGACTGGGAAGTACCCAAATTGTATGAAAAGCTTATGAAAAACTCAATGAAGCACAAGACACTGATCCATGGCCAAGTTTTGGTACTCACGGGGCTGTTTCTGCACCTCACTGTATTCTCTGTGCATGTAGGGATGGAATTCAAGCCAAAATGAGGCAGGTAGGTTCCTCCACAGATCAGCTCATCAGAGGCTTTGGATGCACCTCCCCTGCTCTGTGTCCATCTTGTCACCTCTCATGCTTTGATGTTCACTCTAACTCGCATGGGGAATGCTATCAAACCCTGCCAGTGCCAGCAAATTCAATGAAAAAGCATTTAAGGCAAAAAAACCCCTTAAGAGTAAGAACTTGTGCTTAAAAAACTCCCCTCCTGTTTGCCACGCTAGAGTAAACTGTTTGCATAAAATATTTCCATCCTAACTGCAAGAAATTCCCGTGGTGATTCTGTGCCTGGGTCTGTGTTTCTCTGTGTCTCCTGGGAACTGCTGAGTGACTCAGATAAGTTTCAGCTGCGTTCGTAAAACAAAGTCTGTCAGTCTGTGAGGATTTTTCCTTGACACTTTGTTATTTCGGTGATATGTTGGGGGTTTTTTTCTCTCTCTTTATTTGAGAAATAAAGTCATGTTGACAGATCACGCTCTGGTTACCCTGCAGTGTGATTTATCGGCAAAATGCTCTTTGACCAAGGATCTGAAAATTATGCCATCCACTTACAGTTTTGTACCAAAGCTTATGTATTATTCTCAAAGGGGAAAAAAATTAAAAGAAACAGGAAAAAAAGTCTGTGTTGGTGCAGTGTGTGACTGTGCACTTGTCTCTGCTCAGGTTCTATATTTAGCGAAAAATGACAATATCGTTGCTGCCCTCTAGATGTGTTTATGCTTTGACAGTGTGAAGCTTTTAGTCTTGTTTTAGGAAACAGATTAATTCACTTATTAGGATATCCTGAAGCTTGATTAAGTCAGCAAATGGCCTGTAATGAGTCTGGTTTTGCTGCTTGCTAAAAAGCAGTTCAAGCACGTACTTAGAGCGTGTTACAGGCTAAAGTGCGCCTACATTAACACTTGCCCTACAGATCTCCCTTTCCAAGGGGAAAATCCAGGGTTACATGTTCATCTGATGGACAAAAAGTGCTGACTTTTGTAGCCTCAAGTGATTTGAGTTTGTATCAAACACCTGGTGTGGCAGGGAGGTGTTCTTTGGTGACACCCGTCCATCACGGACTGCTCGTTTTGCTCTGGGCTGGCTGCGGGCAGGAGCTGGAGGCATTTAGAAGGTCTTACAGATCAAAACCACACAAATCTAGGTATTTCCAAATAACATCAACAGCTAATTTAAGAATTTAAGCTCTAATGCAAGTCAGTGGAGCTCTGATTGACAGAGGGAGTGAAGCCTAGGGAGTTACTGAGCCCAGGCTAAAGGAACAGCTCAGCTCAGCTCAGCAGCCACTGCAGAAGTGGTAGTGCTGTTTAATATGCCCAGGGGTATTTCGTTCCTGTTTCAGAGGGCCCAGCCTTGTTGTAGGTTTGTGTTTTATCTCCCAGGCCACACAGGTGTTGCAGATGCTCAGTGACAAATGATCCAATGCCCGTGTTCAGGCAGCTGAATTCATCCCTGGGCGTGTGTTGTGCTGCACTGATCCCACACCTGGGGATTGAGATCAAACTGCTTTTGTGATCCGCAGGAACAAAAGGTCTCTGTAGCTCGAACTCCCTGCCTGCAAATCCCCCTCTCTCTCAGTGTAGGGAAGCTCTTTGACTGAAGTAGCCACTTCACAGGAGTGTTTTGGATATCACAAAAAGCATCCTCCTCGCCTTCTGCAAGGACTGTGCAGCTGAAAACAGGCACATAATCACTGCTAACCTTGCCCTGATAGGGACTTGGTTCCTCCTTGTTCTGAGGGTGTGGGCACCACCTTTTCCTTGGCCCTACAACCAGCTGAATGCTTTGGAGAGGGTTGGTGGCTTAGCAACGGGGCTGTTGTTCACGTGGCTGGGCATGGGAGAAGGAGCCCCTGGCACACGGATCACACCTGTACCTGTCAGCAGGGCTTGCTCCACACTGAGAGAAAAATTCCTGCAGTTCGTGGTTGTCGCATCTCGAACACAGAGAAATAATCTTTTGTGTGCTGAGGGAAGGGTGAAGAAGTGAATTAATAGCTCTTCTGGTTTGCATTTCCCCTCTTTTGAAAGTGTTTAAAGGGATGATTCAGTTTTTAAAAGAGCTAATTTTCATAGGTTAAAACCTCATTCTTTTATGGAGATCTAACCTTTACTGCTTTTCCTTCTGATTAATTATTGTTCAAAGTTCTCCTGGAGATGTGGCTTCAGCTTGCATATAAAACACGAGCCTTGCTAGGAAATCATTGGTCTCAGAGTCTTGTTCCTATTTTCTGGGCAAGCCCTGTCCTGATAATTACAGAAATGTGCACTTCTATAAGTGGCTGGCCTAGAGGCTCAATTAACATTTTCACTTGTGTTTTATCCATGTATTTTCGTGTCTTGACCACTTCTGTTGATCACATTCACATGACTTACTTGTTCCCCAGAGGTTTTTCTGGCTTGATTTCCAAAGACCGCATTTTTGAAAGCAAAGTCCTGCTGTAAATGACAGAGACCCCTTTAAGTTCTGGTGGCTTCTCATCATTACTGGAGAGAAATAAAATGCCCATCATGGCCATGCATGTGTGTCTCCAGACTCAAAAAAATTCCTATGAAACCCTAAAACTACTCTCACCTCATCTGTCTTCCGTAACCCTGTTAGATATCCAGAAGGCTTTTATGCCACTGTTTAATGACAGGGGATTTGGGATAAAAATAAATGTTTTGTAGCCAATTTTAGTTATGGAGTCACTAGAAAAAGACTTTTTTGTTGTTGTTGTTAAAAAGGCTGCAGCCTTGCAGTAGCCATGTATTAGCCATCCTGGGGAGTAAAACACAGTATTTTCAGCTAGGAAGTCAAGACATGAAAGTTAAAAGAAGGAGACTGATGAGAAATGAAACAAACTCGACAGTGGAAAAAAAGAAGTCCAGAATTGGAATTCTGGGGGAGGAAATAAAACATCATTTTTAAGCTCGTAAAGGTTCTCTCTGAGGAGATCAAATGTGCAGCTGATTAGGTCAGCTTGTCTCCAATAGCTCTGGATCCAGATTAGGATTTCAGCCATTTTTGTCCATTTTCTCTTGCTGGTTTTGCAAGAGAAACACAACTACACACATCTTCCACAAATACAGTGGGAGGCTCTGGATTTCAGTCATGCACAGATGGGAGAGGCTTCACTTGTTCCCCTCTCCAAGTTTTTCTTTTTTTTCTTTCCTTTGTGAAGTACAGTTTGTGGTATGAGATGGCTCTGCTTTTGCAGTTTGGAAGAAAAGTGTTGGAAAAAATATTTACAAGGAGGAATGAAAAGAATCCATTTTTCTTGCTCCCACTACTGTCATCGTGTAAAACATGTGATTTCTTCATTGAGCACAGAACACAAGTTAATTACATGTAGTAAAATAAGGAGATTGTTAATGTTACTTCAGTCAACATTCAAGGCCCTTTTCTCCAGCCAATTAAACACTGATTAGTACTTTAGTTCTTTGCTAATAAGTTATGAGGTGGCTTTGCTGTGGTCCTGTTGTACCTGATTTGGGTTCTCTTCAGTTTAGGCTTGGCTTTTGAGGCAAGCTTCACCCAGACTTTACCAGAACTGGAACTGCAGCTGCCATTCTGCACCAAAGTCAGTCAGACCTGAGCAGTGGCACAGCTTGGAGAGGACTTTTACCCTTGGGCCTTCCGGAGGGTCAGCAAACAAAGGGTTGCCCACATTATTTTGGAGGCTTCTTTATGAGTCTTTCTCTCCCTAAGGCAGCTGCCCCATCCACCTGTCTGGAACTTGCCGTTGTCTAAGCTGGCAGTGACTTCCAGCTGGCAAACAGATGGACTGAAGTCCATTTCTTACCACAAGTTTGGAATTAGATGATACTTGCAAAATTGTGTGCTTCTGGAGGCCGGGGAGGAAGAGGGAATGGCTCAGGAGCAGATGGGGAAGGGAAAGAATTAAATGCATTAGAAATCCTCATCTCACCATATCAAAATGAGAGGATAAATCCCACCCAGCTGCCTCCAGCGTGGACACTCCCTTGTGGGTTGGGATTCTTGTTTTATTGTGCCTTATGACCCATTTTCCATCCAGCCAAGCTGCGGGAGGCTGAGCCGAAACCGTGAAGGCGGCATGGGGCTGTTCTCGCCAGTCGCTGCACACCTGAGCCTCTCCGTGACCCGGCGGGTTCCAGCCTCTGTTTGTTGTCACAAAAGCTGGGGGACAGTGTCAGCGAGGGAATGGCCACCCGCCATTCCGCCTGCCAGCCACAGGGTGTCACTTAGAGCGCAGGTAAAGCGAGTGTCCCCCGGCGGCTGCTCCGAGTCACCTGCGGGGGAAGGGATGGCTGGGTGCAGGGTGAGCCTGGCGCTGCTGTGGGACACAGCTGTTCCGCACACTGCTGCACGGCAAAAGAGCCTCACTGAGGTGAAGCAGGGACAAGGACACAGCGGGGAGGATGTTCTGGGGGGGATCCTGTGTCCCCTCTTCTGCGGGGTGTTAACGGAGAGCAGGTCACTCACTGCCTGAGGGAGGGTGGTTCCTGCTTTCGCCAGGGCTGCTCTGAAAAGCTGAGGGAAGGGCAGTGCTGAGCTTGGTTCCCAGGCAGGTGTGTGTTGTGGTAGAGGATGTGGAGCCATGCAAAGCACAGTGCAGCCATTCAGAGATGAAACAAATCTATCAGAGGAGCCTCAGCAGGCAACAAGGACCTGCCCTTGGATGATGCAGGGATTGCTCCTGGCTGGACACGCCGTGTTCATCACTGCACTGCTTCCCTTTGCTTCAGTCTGATGTCTCCTGCCTGGGTGCTGTCCCCTGGCAGGGACTGTTGGATTTTCCCTCAGTACCTGACAGATGCTCCAGATGCTCCCACTTAACAGGAATAACTCATAGGTGTATTAGTGGGGCAATACCACCTCAGGTGTGACCTGCCTGTTGCTTGTGTTCTGCAGAACAACGAAATCAGTTAAATTAGTCAGATTTAGGTTCTTTAGGTTTCCTTCTGTGCTCTGCCATGACACAGAAGTATCTTTGCTGTTTCTCCAATGGTGAATGTTTGCAATTTCTGTGGCTTGGAAGAGCAGAACTTCAAGTTACATCTTCATTGAAATAACATTCTCAGGCTCTGACAGTCATTCAAGGCTTTGCTCAAGGTTTGCTGTCCTGGGAAAGGGAATCTCCTGCTCAGTTTTGGACCCAACATCCAGACTTGACACCCAGATTAGAACAGCCATTCTTAGCAGCTTGAGAAGCTGATGAGAAAAGAGATTTCCCATGGAAATTGGAGGGGAATGGATTTTTAGTAGATATTTTCTTTTTTTTTTCAGTGTGGTTTTCATTCCCCTCAGATGTTATTCTTGGAGTTCATAATTGGTAGCTCTTGGGACAAGTTCATAAAATCAATAAAACTCAGATTGCTTTATGCTGACTTCTTTCTCTGCAGTGCTGGGAGTAACAGAGGGCCACATGCTGCTCCATATGAGATTTGTGCTGGGAGAAGCAGTACTTTGAAGCAAATCATAGGAAAACTGAAAAAAAAAAAAAAAAAAAAAAAAAAGCCAGGAAAAAAAAATCTCAAATCTCATGAAGAGTTTTCCCTGGGAAAACAGAAGAAAGAAGAACCTTTCCCAGTTTGGTTGTATTGTCCCAAACCCTTGGTGATTAGAAAGCCCTGACCATGCTGTGACAGAAGAATTAATGCAGAGGAGCTGCGTCCTCCTCAGTCAGCCAGGGAGCAAACAGAGCTTTGGAAGGCAGAAAATGTGTTATGGAAATGCGACAAACACAGAAAATAGGAAATGACTTTGCTAGTGCATCATCACCGTTTTAACTAAACTTAGATATGACTTCCTAGGGATTCTTTTTCTCATTTCTAAGAATTTTTAGCTAACTTAAGAATTGCTGAATTATGCCAGTAATCCCTGATACATAAGTATTTGTGTATTTCAAAGTACGTGATGAGCAGTCAGGACTTGTTGCAGAATCTCCAGGCTCCACGCCAATTCCTGCTCTGCAACTGGAGCAGCTGGTGCAGAGTTTAGAAGCAGAAAGATTTCAAGGATTGTTGTTTCTGGGCTGATCTTAACACACTTGAACATGAAAACTCTGATCTCTGTGTGGGAACCAGTGTGGAAAACGGGAGTTTGGTTGCTGGAAATGGATTTCTAGGATTCATAAGGAAAGGACACCTTATTCCTTTTGCAAGACAGCAGAGTAAAAGGCTGGGGATGAAGGGGGAAGTGAGAAGCAGGGCCCTTCAGAGGATTCCCGGTGTTTTCCCGGAGAAAGCTCCTCACAGGTTCCTCCTGTGTGGAGTGCTTTTCTATTCCAGGAGCTCTGGAGGAGAGAGAGATCCCCTGACTTGAGAAGCCCTTTCTCTTCAAGGACTTATTTTTCTTTCCAGGATGTGGATGGTGACATCTTGAGTGGGGTTGCAGGGATTTGGACAGGGGTGCACCTGTCTGGGTGAGTGGGACTGTGTGGGGACAGTGACCCCATCTCCAGCTCACAAGACCTTTGTAGAGAGAACTCCTTTCACTCTTCATTGAGAACATTTGGTATTAAAGGAAGATAGGATCCCACAGACCTACAGTTGGGTTAATTTTGGCCATCTAATCCAGACTTCTGAATTTCCCACTCCACATAAATCTCCTGTGTAAACTCACCCCCTTGCCCCTATGTCATTAATTACCAAATCTCTCCCTCTCGTTAGGCCTGGCTGAAGATGCACATTTCCACCAGAGCTGCTTGTGACTCAGGAAGCCTCCTTAGCAGCCCAGAAATCAGAAGGCTTTTGTTTGGTGCGAAAGTGAGGGAACAAAGTCCCACTTGGATCTGCTTCCTGTTTCCAAGCCTGTCTCAAAAGGGGCAGGGGTAAATCCAAGTGCAGTTGTGGTTCACTGCATTGCCCAGTTCCAGGGAGAGGCTGTAGCAGTAGGAATATTGGGTTTTTCTGCTTCTTATTCATTTCTGGGGAGAGCTAAAGGATCCCCACAAGGGTCTTTTCACATAGTTAAGTCATCCTTGTCCACCTACAAATCCATTCTCAGTCTGGATTTATTTTTTTGCACTCTTTTTAATCCCTTCATCTCTCCTGTGTTCACTGCATGTTTCTCCTGGGAAAAAAACCAATCCAGCAACAGTAATAACAACAGTTCTATTCTCCATGAATACTTTAGTTTTTTCTTTCAGTGAATGCTGAAGGGGGATAGAAGGGTCTCTGAGCTGACCCAGTGAGGTGTGTCAGAAGAGCACAGACATCACAGAAGTGTGATTCAGTTTATCCTGGGAATATGTAAAAAGCTCTCCCAAAACTAGAAATATGCTAATAAATAGTTGGATTTTTCAGCAAACAGGTGGAAAGTCTTTCCTAGGGATTCATATTTTACTGATTCTCTGTTAGATCTCAGCTGCAAATCCATGACTAAATTCCTGGGATTACAGATGAGCACCTGACCACGCTCACTGCAATTATAGGGCTTCAAGAGAATCTGGGGGCTTATTTTTTCATCACTTCTTTGAGTGGTCAGATGCCTGCCTGTCTCCTGTCTACCTTCAGTGCATTATCTCTCCTAGGCTCTTTATCCAACCCCGTTCTCATTTTCCCAGTCCCTGAGCAGGCACAGAAAGAGGCATGAATGGGATAGATGTGAATGAGTCACCGATGCTCTGAGACAAGGTGAAAATCAACTGTGTGTGCACTCAGCTTCTGGTGCACCTGAGCTAAACTTCACCACCTGAAATCTCAGGGAAGGGCATTGATTTCTCTGTGGTAGGTCAGTTATGTGTGTGTGTGAGTCTTTAGGCTCATGAGTAGCTTTGGAAACTTCAGTGAGATTTTATCATTTCCTTCTTGAAGCATTTCTAGGGATTTCGAGCATGGAGCTGAAGAAGCTCTGGCTTTGCTTGGTGAAAATAAACCTGGTGGGGCAATATGATGTTGCAATTTGGACCAGATAAACTCTCCTGCTCCTTCTAACGAGGCATTTCTGTGGTTCTGATATCCCTGCAGATCTCATATGGATCCTTTAGTGGCCTCTATCGCCAACTGTTTGTTTTTCAAGGACGCCTGTGACTTAGTGATGGTGGTTTTTTATATGAAGAACTTGTGTTACCAGGTGTGCAACAGAGTGGGAGTCGTCTCAGGCTCTTGTTTTGATTCCATTTACCTATTGATGTGTAATTTGTGATTCTCCTGCACCGTTAAACTGGTTTAGTTCATTCTTTGCTTGCTTTTAGGGGACTCGAGTGATGCTCACGGGGCACTGACCTTTGTCTAGTTGCCATGTTACCTCAGTGAAAATCAGCTGGAAAAGGCAGGGCTAATTGCTTTGATTTCATCCTGAAATGTCAATGACTCAGTGATGGCTCATTCGTGGAAGCTATTTGCTCGAGGTGGAAGGACTGGACTTCCTTGAGATGAACTTTAAGTGCTGGAAGTTTCAAATCATAGCATCAAAGAGTGGTTTGAGTTGGAAGGGGCCTGAGAAGGGACAGGGGGATGGGGCAAACCTATGGGAAGCATGCAGGAAGCATCTGTGGGTAAGAACTGCAGTGCCACACTGCCAGCTGTGGCACAGCAGGCAAAAATCGGAGTTGCCACCCCAAAGAACAGCAGGTGAGAGAAGGGAATTGAGGGTTAAATATTAGATGTAAAGAATAAGGGTGATACTGTCCCACATCCAAGGCAGGCAGCAGAGGATGACACACACAGTTCCTGACTGCAGGGCCACCAGAGCCTCTGAGCAAATGAAAACTCAACAGAAAAAACTGTCAGACCCAAAGTATTTGTCTTGTAAATGAAAAGGGAATGTTCAGCTTGACTTCTAGCGTGTTTGGCCTAAGTACCTTCTCCCTTCCCATGTCTCTATGAGAAGAGATGCTCATAAACTGGTTTCCTTCATTATTTTTCTTGCTGCCTCTCCCCTGGCATTCTTGTCCCCTGATTTGGTGGGCAGGCACATGACAGGACCACAGCCTCCCATTAGAACCACTCTGGTTGTGGCTGTGTTGCCCTCAGTGTGAATTCCAGGACTCCCCTGGCCTCAGCTGGCACGGATCCATCTGGGCCATCCAGGTGGGGTTGTTCTGGAGCCCTGCTGCAGCCGAGAGGCAGCGTTTGGGGCTGTGCCGGTGTGAAAGGGAAGGGATGGAGGCAGATTGCTGCTGAATGCAGCTTGGTTCTGTCGGAACAGGCAGTGAATGAGACCTGTTCACACCCTGCAGCTGGCCCCTGCTTCAGGCTCCCGTTCTTCAGTCCTGCCCTGTGTAAATTAACTCCAATATATCAGGGACTCTGAAGCTTTCCAGCTCTGTAAAGACTTCTCCTTCTTTTGGTTTAGAGTGCAAGAAGTTCCCTGCTAACGTGTCACCTTTATTCCTCGGTGTCATTAATTTCTTTGAGGCTGAGCCAGGAGAGTTTTGAAGAGAGGATCTGTGTTTTGCAGTGCTTTTTAGGAGTTTCCGTACAAAGACTTTCGGAGGTACAAAGTGCTAAGCAGGCAGCTGGATTTCACTGTCTTAATAGTGTTTTCTCCAGGTCTCTCTTCCAGAAGGAAAAATATTCTGTTCTCAATATGGACGTGCGAACTGAATGGAGAGCATCCCTTTGTGTGTTCTGGGAAAACTGGAGATATTTTCATTAACATCTTCAGAATTGCAGAATTATCTTGGATATTTAATTTGTGTAAGTGATGGGTACAGTCACCAATATATTTGTGAGTTTAGCCACAAGATTTCAGCTCTGTAGCTCTGTTTTTCATGCCTTCTTTTCTTGGTGCAGACCTGCTGGTCTGTAGCACCTGCAGGTTTTCTGTGTGCCAGATGAAGTGCTCAGTTATCACAATCACATTTATTCAGCTATTTGCTGCTCTTCTCTGCAATGCAGGGTTGTTTCCTAGGCTGCATTTTCTGGGATAATACATATCCTGTTGTCAGATCCCGTCCAGCGCATTTGGCTTCATTCCTTGATCCAGTGAAGATAAATTAAAAAACTGTCCTGCTTTATCAGTGGAGATCGGCTTCGTTTTCCATAAGCTGAGTTTTACTTTTTCAATTACTTTTTTTTTTTTCTGAAAACACACTTCAAATACATCATGCAACTTTGTAGCACAGATGAAGAAGAATTTCAAACTCTCAGGCAAAATAATGTGAGACAAAGGAAGGAGGAAACAGCCTTTGATCAGGCTCTGCCTTGCCTTTTTCATGCTGAAACCTAAATAACAAAGTATTGATTCCCTGAAGGGTTCTTGGTGTCAGCCCCATGGGTGCAGGGGACACTTTGGGTGAGAGCAGTGCAGGGTGTGACAGGGTCAGCAGCCCACGAGTGCAAGAAAGGGAGCAAATAGTGAAACCAGCAGCTTAATTCTAGGTCCAGAAAGTGCAGAAACAGGGCTTGTACTTAATAAACAGTAGAAGGAGAAACAAAGCTACTGTCAGGACAAGGAAGGAAAGAAGAGGAAAATAAATTAGGAAAGGAGAGGGGTCAGGTTTTCCTGTGCGTTTTGGGGTGTGATGCACCAGTGAGTCTGACAGCCTGGCTGGAGCTGAGGTTTGTCTCTGTCTGCTCAGCCCAGCTCTCACACACCCATCCGTGAATCAGCCTCTGGTTTGCTGCAGCTCACAGCGAGCACTTGCGATAAATCAGCATCTTGTGAGTGCCTCCGGTGAACGTTGATCTCAGCTGTGCTCGGGGACACGGCGGAGGGCTGCAGCCGGGTGGTTTTACAGGTGCAATCCTTATTCCTGAACGGGTGTCGTTAGCTCTCCCCTCTGCTCAACCTTCACAGCTGCTTTCACTGCCAGCAGTCACTGAGACGAGCTAATCACACAGACTATGCAATTTTGCTGCACACAATACATGTAATTTTGTAATGAAGGAGTGGTGCTATGTTAATAACAGTTCACACAAACCTGCCTTTGACGCAAGGGTCTGGCAGGAAGCTTGGCACCAGAAACTTTGCATAAAAGAGTTAAATAAGACCATCAGATCATTGACAGGGAAAAAGATCTCCAGACATATGTTCTTTTGGAAGTGCTAATTATTAATAAATAATAATATATCCACAAAGATTTTTTTTTTAATAGGTAGGTTTCAGCTGCAGTAGTAGCAGTGTCCTGAATGCTCAGATGAATCTCATGAATACATGCAAATAAATGATTCACAGAAGACTTGATTTCATCTTTTTTTGCGTGATCAGGCAAAAGATTATTTTTGCTTGTTGCAACACTGTGGCTTGTTGCCGTGGTTGTGTTTGTTGCAGTCTTTTCCTCATTAAATAACAGAATAATTAAGGTTGGAAAAGACCTCTAAAATCATCAAGTCCAACCATTAAACCAGCACTTCTTGTTTGCTTCTTTCTGTGTGGACGAGATTATCGATTATAGATGGTAAAATTAGCTTCATTTTGCTGGCACGGCTGTGATGCTTAAGGACCAGATTTTTTTTTTTAATAAGCTCTAAACAAAGTGTGGAAAATACTTGCCCCAGGCAACTGCTGGGAGGCTGTAAGAGGCCAGAGAGGAAAGAGAGGAGCTGTACTAGGTTAACATGGCAAAGGTTTGATAGCAGGGGAATGCAGGAGAGGTTTTTGTGAGAAGAGGTTGTCAGGGACTGTCTCCGCATTTGACAGAACCAAATTAATTAATTAAACTGTTAATTACTCACTAAACTGTCTTTTTCTCGTCCAGTGAGTTTTCCATCTTATTTTATCCCCCTGTCCTGATGAGGAGAGGAGGAGAACAAGAGGTGGAGTGGGCACCTAGCAGTCAGCCAGGGTCATCCCACCCCAGGGGGGTATCAAATAAATGCAGGAAAATTTATCCTTATATTTTTTTTTTCAAATTCTGCAAGCTTGGAGATACAGTTATGAGGGCTGAACACTGCAGAGCACAGGCTGCTGTCCCAGGGAGAGGCTTCCAGAAGGCAAACTGGGGCATTTGAATGGAATTTTGAATTGGAGTATTTATTCAGTCTAATCTCTGACTGTATTTCACACCAGGTGGAGATGTTTTAAATCCAGCCCTTGGTTTATAGCCACATGCACTCCCTGGTTTTCAGTCTCAGAACACAGTCAGGATTGAGAGTGCTGACTCAGAGACATTTTTATCTCAGTGAAGTCATGAAGAAATTCTCTCTGCCTGTAGCAGATATCCTTTCCCAAAATAGGGACACCAGACTAAAGTGATGTTATTTTTACGTGAAATTCCAGCTGAGTTGTCTCACTTCAAGGAATATCAAAATCAGTCGTTTTTCAGTGAAACAAAGGCACTGATCTGTGGTACCATCATTCCCTACAAACATTTTTAAACTTCCCCGAAGTTTCTGATGTCATTTGGCATGACATATCCTGTTTGGCATGGACCTTAAAATCCCACAGTGGTGTGTGTTTCTGCCTTCTCTAATGTGGCTCCAGAGCTGAGGATCTCAGTTTCCAGTCTGGTGCCATTGTTGAGGAACTGTGACACCTCCAAGCTTTCCTTCACTAAATGCTCTCCATTCAACTTCAGGAACTTCAGTTTCTGCCATTTCAGCAGCATTTTTGAATCAAATTCCCTCTCAGTTCTCACAAGGAAAGTTGTCTGTTAAACTGCTGCTCTCTGGCTCCCCAACCCCTCCTTACAAATGCGTTCCGTGTAACTCAGTGTTTCAGTTCTGAGACCAGTCACTTCAACAGATCATGAACAACACTGTGTCAGGATGGAAGAAAGTGTAAGTGGAAAGAAAGTGGTAAAAAAAGGAGAAAATAGATTTAAAGGAGGGTTTGTAAACTGGCTGTGGTCACTTGTAATCAAGCAACATTTCCTGCAGTCTGAAGCATCCTGTGAGTGGTTTTCAGAAATGATTTCAGTACGAAGGTAGCAGAGGCCCTTGGAGTCATTGGCATTTGCATTTTGCACTGTAAATCTGTTTAAAGAGATAATGAGCTGTATTCTTCTCTCAGACTGAACTAAATCCTTAGTCATTCTCTGAAACTAAATGTTTCTTCCTGACATATTCATGATGTGCAGCCATGTAACAGCTAATTACAGTGATTAACTGCATTTCACAGATGATGACCAGAAGAAACTGACATGATGTATATTGCATCTCCTTCGTGTTTCAAAAGTAATGAGAGCAAACTTTAATTACCTTTGTACTGTCATTAGAATAATGTGCTAACCTTCTTCTATTGATTAATCTAAAGATAAATCCTCGTGCACAGAAAAGGAAAAGGCATTTTATTCTAAACACTTCATGTGTAATTACTTAAAGAATCTTCTATCTATAGAAAGATTTAAATTCTATTTTAAGAGAAGAAGAGTTCGAGGGTGGTACATCAAATGTTCTCATTTCATATGATATAATTAAGATCAGATAGCTGAGAGGAAAAAAAATAAAATCTTGGTAATCATTTAATTTTAAAAGCCATTAATGGGAACTACTCCAGGATGTTGTAGCTGCGTGACAGTAAAGTCATCTTTCAGTCACTAACGTTTCATTTGGGAACTGTTATGTGGGAAATCTCTCTTTATAGGGCACAGCAGCAGAAATGAAGGTTCAGCTGCGAATTCCCTAATCAGAAAATCAGAGAATGGTTTGAGTTGGAAGGGTCCTTAAAGATCATCCAGTTCCAACCCTCTCTGCCGTGGGCAGGGACACCTTCCACTAGACCAGCTTGCTCAGAGCCCCATCCAACCTGGCCTGAAACACTGCCAGGGATGGGAATCTCTGTTTTTGTTATGGATAGGATCTACAGAATCATAGAATCAGAGAATACCCTGAGCTGGAAGGGACCCACAAGGATCATCAAGTCCAACTCCTGGCCCTGCACAGGACACCCCAACAATCCCACCTGGGAGTGTTGTCCAAACACTCCTGGAGCTCTGGCAGCCTCAGGGCCGTGCCCATTCCCTGGGGAGCCTCTTCAGTGCCCAACCACCCCCTGGAGGAAGAACCTTTTCCTGCTCTCCAACCTAAACCTCCCTGACTCAGCTTCAAGCCATTCCCTCAGGTCTCACCACCAGAGAGGAGAGATCGATGTCTGCCTCTCCACTGCCTCTCATGAGGATGCTGAAGACCACAACGAGGTCTCCCCTCAGTCTCCTCCAGCTGAACAAGCCAAGTGCCCTCAGCCACTCCTCGTGGTTTCCCCTCCAGACCCTTCACCATCTTCATTGCCCTCCTTTATGTGAGAGTCAGGAGCACTTTTGTAAAAGCCATCCTTGCTGTGCTCACCGTGGTCATCGCTCCTTTGGGCTGTGATCTGCGACTGGGTTTTTTTGTTGTGCACTTTGAAGTCTCCTCACTGCCTGGCTTGGGTCCTGCACCCAGCCTCCAGTTCCTTGTTCTTACACTGTTCCTGCCTAGCCTTAGCTTACAGGAATTTTGGAAAGGCGCTGTTTTCAATCCCAGCACCACGAGGGTCTGGGTCTCTGCTGAGGCTTCTGCTGCTGTAACTGAAGCCAGCGCTGTACAAAACCTCCAGATGCCACTTCAGCAGAAAGACTCTTAATTCCTAAGACCCAAAATGTTCTTTTGTGGGTATTAATCCATCGCTACACCTGCTAAAATCATAGAGGGATCAAAGTCCAGACTCAGGAAGTATGAACTTCTCTTCAGGCTGTGGCTTTCTGCATGGTCTGTGTGCACCTCAGGTGACCCTGCCACACCCCACCTGTCCTGAAAGAATGCACAATTTAATTTCGATTTTATGACTTTAGAATTCTTCTAGGCCTAGTGCTAGAAAACTGTGGCATTGAACCTCAAGATCCAAAATAAGGGGGGTTTTGTCCATATGAGGTGGGATTTATCTCACTGAACTTGAGCCATCTCTTAGTGATGACTCCTCAAAGCCTTCTCAACTCCACTTCTGGTTAACAGGGAAAGGTGAAGGGACCAAATCACTCTCTGAACATGTCCTTTAGCAATAATCCCAGAGGTTTCCACATCTGAACTGTTTCTGTGACTAAAAACAGGTGAGGAAAGCCTTTTATCTCATCTTAAAGATGGATGAGCTGCTTGGATGGGCTTGGAGTGGCACCACTGCAATCCAAGCAAAAGAGGAACCTTACAGAATTATTAAGTTGTATTTTGTCAACAGATAATTAGAATGTAGCACTATGGACCTTTGTGTCACATTTTGTTATTTTTTAAAAAGCTTTTTCCCTCCTTTTCTTTATTCCTCTCCTCCTGTCCTGTCTGGAGATAAGGTCTAACCCACCTCTGGAATTTCATTCCTTCAGGGGTGGCAAATGCATTCCTAAAGGAAGAACTGCAGGCATTCCAGAAGGTCCTTGGCATTTGGCATTGCTCTGGGAATGGGAGGTGACAGAGCAGTTGGACACAGACTGGGTCTCCCTACTGCACTGTTTTAAGATAAAATTCATGGAGTAAAACAGGAACAAACAGTGTTAGAGCTTAAGAGAACAGCACTTACTTAGTCCCTTGAGGCACTGGTGCAAAATGAGCATTTCCAGTGGAACTGTTAAGTAATTGCTCATTTTTCTTAGAGAGGAGGCTGGAGGATTTGGATGCTCATTTGTGCAGAGGTTTTATGTTGCACTGCAGATTTTTTTCATGTTCACGTTAAAAGTAGGTCTAAACTGTCAAGCTAGCATATTTTTCAAAAATATTATGTAGCTTTTCTGTACCCCATTCATGATGTGCACAGGAAGGTTTCAGTGCCATAAAACGTAATTCACTGCTCCTCAAATGCAATCAATATTTCACTCTACCTTTAAAAAAAACCGTGAATTTACCTTTTAATTCGTCTGTCAAGGGAAACAGCTCTAGTATCACCATATCACCTCTCCCAAATTTGATATACAAGTCAGTAGCTCATTATTTGTTAGCAGAGGAAGTCTAAAGCTGCATTAATTTGAAAGGTGTTATAAATGTAAGACACTTTTTCATGCACTTTAGATTCTTTGAAGTCCAAAGCAGTCTGTCTTTTTTTTCCTGTTGTTTGTTGGGTTTTTTCCTTTTTTTTTTTTATTCTACACCACAGTTGTTCATGGCAAACTTGGGATTTAAGGTTTTATGGTTTGGTACCAAGGAGAATATCAATTAAGCAGTCCTCACTTGACTACCCAGTGGTTAAATATTGCTCACTCAATTTGCTCTTGGGGAGCTCGTTTTGTAGTTGAAAAGGAAACGGCACTGAGGATAAATCTGCCTCAGTGTAAAAGATGTAACGTATGAGTTTTCAGTAATTTTTCTTGTCGTAAGAGAAGATCTGAGAAAATCTATTACCAAAGTCAGTAAATGTATAAACGGGAGAGTCCCAGCCAAGTGGAAGTGAATGATGAGCACTAAACATTTCTCTGAGGTGAATGAACACTTTCAAACATATTTTACCTGATCTAATTGCTCTCTTTGTTGAAAGAAGATGGTAAATCTTTTTTAAGAGACTTTTTTTTCCATCTAGTTTCTAAAACTCCTCTTGCATTGTCACTGTAAACAACCAGTCAGTGCCCATCTTCCACGTCAGCATGACAAGAAACCAGCAGGTATTTAAGGAGCAAGGGGAACTCAGCTCTGCATGACAGAAGCTTTCTGCAGCATCCTCCCTTATAGCCATTCGTGCAGTTACCTGTATTGAACTAAATCTGATAAGTGCTGAAGCATCACCAACTCTTTTATCCTCTTTGGAACACCTGGAACGTTTTCACCACTTCCAGTTCTTGGCTTGTGTCCTTGCTGGATGCAGCATTTCTTTAGGGATGGGGGTGGCATAAGGAGACTGCCCTGCTTCCCTCTTTTGTTGTTTGATTTCAGCCCAGATCAAATTTACTGTGCTGCTTCCAAATCCCTGGAGCCTGTGTTTATGTCCCAGGAGGGTGGTACATAACCCTGTGTCTAATTAAGCCAGCAAATTTGGGGCTTGGAAACTTAAATTCTGGATTTGCAGAGAAGAACTTCATATCAGCTTTAGAAAAAGAAGGAAAAAAGTGAAAGAATGTTGAGGAAAACACTGAGCTGGGTTGAAACAGTGACAAGTGTCATTTTCAGTGCTCTGAGAGGGGTCTAGAATATTGGGGGGGCTGTTCTGTCCTGTTTTGTATTGTGAGATTTATATGACAAGCCTAAGATTAATGCCCTGAGTGTAAAGCTGTGCAAGGTGTGCAGTGTTCAGTGCCAACATGAGATGATTTATGCTTTCCATCCACGTCCTTATCATCATGGAACTGCGTGGAGAATTAGTACCGCTGTTTACTGCAGCTCCCAGAGCTGTTTGAGTGCTACAGACAGCACTGGGATCACAGAGATGTGGGTCTTTAAAAGATGGGCGTGATGCTGTTGGAGCTGCCACACCACGTGTGCCAGGCTACAGTGAACCCAAAACCACATGGGATGGTTCAGAGATGGCCCACTTACCATTCCTGCTTGAAATAAGCTCAGGACCTTAAGATACATCAGGGAGTTTAGCCAAGAAGTGAAGCTGGTGAAATGCTTTTCTTAGACTGTCACAGCATGTGCTGACAGTGTTTTATGTGCTATAAAATTAGAAGAGATTTTAAAATTCCCTTTCTCCCTCCCATGCCATTTCAAACCCCCAAAGAGGCAATAATTACCAGGTGATAAGAAAGCACCTTCCCACGTAACAGCAGGCTTTCCAGATGAAAGATGCATTGTGTTAATCAGGTTATGGCAGGAGAACAGCCTCTTTGCCTCTTTTCCAGCTGCCTTTTGCAGAAGATTATTCAAGGTCTTCCTGGCCAACAAGTGATCACTCAGCTCCTTGTGCATGGATCCTCTTGAGGAAGATCATTTGTGTTTGGGCTGGGAGATGTCTTGGGAAGCTGGGCTGAAACAGAGACCCAGGAGCAGTGCAGACAGTCCCATGTTGCTCTCAGAGAGCCAAAGGCGTATCTCTGATCTGCCTTTTCTGAGTGATAAGGTGCTGCTGGCATGAAAACAAGCCTTACAGAACAATATGATCCTTCACAGTTCCCTCTCAGAATTAATCTTGTACTTCTTCACTTCCTTTTCGATATCACTTGCAAACCAAATTTCCTGGTGTCTGTCCAGCACTAGCAAACTAAACATATAAACAATTACATGAAATATTATTTCTCTCAGGTTTCTGATCTCACGTGAAGTTTCAATCTGTGCTGTCGTGGAGGGAAGGAGTGGCACCTGATTCACGTTCCATGCTGCATTTTGGGAAAGGGTAGAAATGCAGCAATGGAAGCAGCAACATAAAGCATGGGAAGGGGAGCCCTGGGTGGTTTCAGCAGTTGGTGAACTTTTAAACGCAGGCTTTAGCATCATCAGCCTAGCAATTGCTTATCTACAAACTCAGCTATTGCCTGCTGCCCTTCTTACCGGATAAAGCATCTCTGGACACTGAGTTCCCCATAGCAGCGCTGTGCTGGGTGATTAATTCAATAAACTTTTTGGCACTTCTTTCAATGATGGGAAGAGAAAAACTTGAGAGGGAGGCAAAATTGGAGCTCAAAAGCGCAGTGCTCCTTATGGTAATTGCTTTAATGAAAGTTCCCTGTTCCTCACTGTGGCTGTGTAAGAAAGACGATCTGAGCTGGGTGTTGCTTTTCTCCTGGCAAGAGCTGTTTTTAAACCTTATTCTTCACCCAGTGGGAGAATGAATTTATGAGGAGGGACAACCCACAGAAAATGTAGCAGTATAGTATCTGCGATAGGTCTTTGAGACTTAGAATTATTGTTGTATTTCCCTGTATCTGCAGGGACTTTACTTTCTCATCTCAAACAAACCTAATCTGTGATGGCCTAAAGAATCTACTTACAACCCCCACATCTGCAACCTCCACAGTCAAAGTTCAGCCTCTTGATATTGCTGAATATTTTGCTCATCCTGCAGTATTGTTTGATTAGGGGAGGGGTTGTATTCACACACCTCAAGTTCACTTCACAGAAGTCAGGAGAACTTGCCCATTCTCATCCCCTTTTTAAACTTACATTATTAGAAGGGGAAATGTGGTTCAGCAAAACGAGTTCACATCTGCCAAGAAACATCTGGAATTTTTTGTGTTCCTATATTAGGCTTAGCTATGAAAGCTGACAGGGGCTGTTTTGGCAAATGGTCACTCGTCTGATGTTTGCAGGCTTTTTTTGTCTTGCAGTCTGTTTCTTGCCTGCTTTCTCCTGATGAATATTTAGGCTTGGGGAAGACACGGTGCTTCCTGGCAACCACACACAGCACGAGCTGACAGCAGCGTATGTTGTGTTTTTGTCCAGACGCCCCAAGACATGCAAGTGTGACAGGATCTGTCTGAATCATCCCATAGGGCTGGGATTTTCTAAAAGGCAAGGATTCTTATAAAGTGCTGGATGTATGATCTGGACAACAGTTTGAAATGGAAAAAAAAACCAAAAACCCAAAAGCCAACTAACAAAGAAAATCCCTGTAAGGCCAAGCAACTGTTGCGGTTCCTGGTGGACATTCCTGTGGTGTAGGCAAACCCCCAGTGCTGACTCAGGGATAATAATCAGGTTTTGCAGATCCTCCTGGCCTTTTAGATCAGCTCATTCCCTGTGGTGTGTGTGGTATTTTCTCTCACCTTCCTAGGTGGCTCTTATTTTCTGTGTGGTGCTTTCTTCTCACAGCCTCTGCTGCTGGGCCATAGGTTTCATCTGAATTCCTTGTCAAAAGGTATTTGAACCCTACCAGGCAAATATCACATGAATGAGTGCATTTTGGAATCTGTTCTCATCCCTCCTTTTCTCAGCCACCTTTCTCAGTATTTTTGCAGAGTTCTGGGAGCAGGTCGGGATTATTCCCAGTGAACACTGACTGTGCTCCATCACGAACCATTCCTACAGCTGTTGTGCTTTGCTTTTGTGACTGCTACTCATAAATTCCTGAATAAATTCCAGGCAGTGAAGGCTCTGTGAGAAGAGCATTGCTTCCCACATTCCCACTTTGCTCAGGCAAAAACTAAACTAGAAGGAGGCTGCACACACTCATTTGTTTCAAGAGGTTGTGGAAATTGTCTTCTCGAGTCATCAGTCCTACAACTCCACCCTCCAGCTCCTTTCCTCTCCCTCTCCCTCCTGTGTTAATCAGATCTTAGTGCTACTCAATTCCACAGTGCTTTACTACAGGTAATAAAGTACAGTTACACCTCTCATTATCATTGCCGTCTCTCTGTGCATTCAGTAATTATGCCAGCTGACTAATTGAATTCTGAATTTCAACTAAGAAGCGATTACCATAAAGATCAAACATCATTGCCAGCCTTCCAGAAGGAGGTTAGGGAGGGAGTTTCGTGGCTCTGTGCTCTCCTGGTCTGTCAGGCTCAGAAACAGATTGTGTTGCAGCCCTGGGTGATGCCTTTCCTCCTCCTGGTGCTCTGCAGGAATTCACTGCCACTACACAACAGAGGGAGAATGAATGACCTGTTGGACTAACCAGCAGGGAGAGCCTTTCCTTGGGTTCTACCTTTCTCCCTCGTGTGTTTTTTAGGTGGCTGTGTAGGTGGAAGTTCCCTCTCCCTGTGGCTGGAAGTGTTCTGGGCTAGGGAATCTTTCCTAGTAATTTGTGGATGATCCATGCAAACACAAGCTGGATGATAGCCTGTTCCTTAAAATAACTGCATCACCCAGAGTCGAGTGAGGGAAGTCTTTAAAATAAACATAAAGTGATTGTTCCACAACGAATGACAGGCCCACCCAGGCCAGTGTTCTGTTTAGCCCAAGCACCCACATTTAGGTGTGAAGATGCTTCTATTTGCTGTAGGTGATTAAATCCCTCCTATTGTAATGTGGGGTCAGTGGAAGAACAACTCAGCTCCAAAAAGTAAATGGCCGTGGATCAGCTGAATCTGTCTAGACTGTGCTGGCTGCAATCTTGGGATCAATTAATTAGCTTACATTTGGGAATTTAGTATGGTTTGATGGCCTGGATTGAGTAGATAACGTGGACACCACGGGCCACCTCAAATAGTGCTGGATGTCTCTCTGGCAGCATGGACATTGTAACCTTCACTCACACATGAGCATTTGCATCAGGACATCAGGATTTAAATGTCTTAATCTTGAGCTCGTCTGTAGAGAGGAATATCAGAACAGGACAAGTATGAAGAAAGACTCTCCTGGGTGCTCTTTGAGTTTCCAGCAATCCAAGTGTCAGTGCCTTGCTGAAGTGATGTCTGTGCATCTTTTTCTGTGTGTGATACCCACCCTTCCAGGAAAGATTAATTTGAAAAACTGTGTGTGGAAATAAGCCCAGCATGAATGCCAGACTTTTATTCTGCAACAGGTTTTTGGGGAGTCATATAATTTCTGGTTTCTGTTCAGCTAGAAGTGAAGAGGTTTGAGTTGGGGATTTGGTTTGACTTCTATATTTTGTTGGGCTTTTTTTTCTCTGTTTATTTTTTTTCCTAATGCTGAAGGGAAAAGATGATAACCTGAGGAACGGTGCTTTGTAATTTCCCTCTTCTATCTTTCTTAAAAATACGTAGAGGTCTGAGCTGGAAAACTTTGGGTTCTGTGTGTGGTTTCTTTGGGATGTGCTGTCTCAGGGATTTGCCTTCACACTGCACAAAGCCGTGGGAGGCTGCAGGCAGGATTAACCAGGCATTTATCAAGTGCTGCTGAGCCTCTTCACTTGGTTTTCTCTCCCTGTCTTCTGGGTGTTCCCTCAGCTGTTGTCAGCCCAGCCCTGACACTTCAGAGCAAGAGTTTCCTCAATTACAAGCCGTAAAATAATTTCTCCAGGAAATTAATAGTATATAGGCATAGTAATTGTATAATTATTAAAAATAATAATTATTTTTATTATTGAATTATTAATAGGCTTATCACAGGAGCTGTAGGCAATTGGGATGGAGAAGGCAGCTTCCAGGATGGTTCCCCAATCATCCTTCTGAGGAGTGACTGTCTTGGGAAAGGGCAGATTTGGGGATTGCCTGCCACTGCCCACGCCTCAATCCTGAAACAATTCAAAATGAAGCTGTGAAGAAACAGAACATTACTATAAAAGAGTTGTATTTCATGTAGCAGTTTTTCCTAACCTTGGAGGAATGAAAGGAGTGAAAAATATTGCAAGAAATTGTGTTTCCTGAGGTGAACCATGTGGGGTTGACTTTCCAGGGATCCAAAAGTCGAACAGAATGTGTGTTTTCTTTTGTGAGAAGTTTTATATAAGCAGGTATCTCATTGAACAAGGTTGAAAAGAGTCACTTTTCTGACAGTTCTGCACGATTCAGTCTATGGGGTCTTTCTAATGGCACTGCTTGCTTCTAGGAGCCCTAGCCTGGGGCAAGGAGAGTCCAAGGCCGGGTTGGATGGGGCTTGGACCAACCTGGTCTAGTGGAAAGTGTCCCTGCCCATGGCAGGGGGTGGAGCTGGATCATTTTAAAGTCCTTCCCAACCCAGAATATTCTGTGATCCTCTGTAGACACAAACAGAACTGAGTACCTCAGGTGCCTTTAATCTTCGTAGGTCCAACAGAGAGAGGGTGCCTTGGGCTAGAAACCCAAAGAAATGTTTTTCTAAACTCTGGAGGAGCCTAGAGCACTTCTAAACTTCTGAAAGGTTCTGTTCCTGCCTTTGCTTTTGACCTGTTCTGTGACCTGAGTGAATCACTTGAGCTCTTCAGCAGATGGGGAAATCGATGCAGCAAGTGAGCATAATTAGGCTGCTTGAGGTTCTTGTAAACCTTTTTAGGCTTCTTGGCAAAGGAAAACAATAGAAAACTCATTGAAGTTTCTAATGTGCTTGAAAGCCTGAAGACACATCAAGCTGAGCCAGACAGAGCTGAGTTTAGAAATACTTTTCTAGGGGAACATTTCTTGCCTAAAGTATGATTTATCTGCCTTCCAAGACTCTCCTATAAGTGCATTATATTTCTTTACAAATGTTAAAAACCCCAGCTGTGACATCTGGAGAAAACGTCTTGGCTTTCAGGTTGATGTTGGCTGATGAACAAAGCAATAAGCGTTGGCTGGATAACTGTTCTTGCCTCTCCTTATTTTTGTCAGAATATCCCTCATTCACAAATGAAATACGTGGAGAGAGATTCTTTTTATTTTTTCCAGTCTCCTGGATGTCACAATTATGCTGCTGTCACTTATGATTTCTAGAAATAGTAAGCAGTTGTCCTGATGCCTTGTGAATCCTACCTGGCTCGAGCTTGTCACTGCAACAATGAGAGAAAAATAAAGGACTGAAGAGGGAGGGTGGCACAGAGATAAATAATTTATAGCCCCATGATTCAGCCCCTATTTTTAGAGGCTTGCTGTTTTCCTGAGACTTTGAAAAAGGGCTGAGAATAGTCTATACATGAAGTGATGTGTCCCTTATGCAACACAGGTTTTTTTTTCTGTCTCATTTGACTCTTATGAAATCTGAAATCTGCAGCCAATCTGAGGAATTTGTATCGTGCAGTTCCTGTTGGATTTACTGGGGATCATGGTGGATAAGTACCCAAGAAAAAAATTTTTGCTTAATACCAAGCAAAATGTCTTATTTTGAACATTAAATGAATAGAAATTATTTGGAGGAGACGCTGGGAGAATCTTGCAGTGTCCCAGTGATTAGAACTCCCTGAAAAAAAGGAATCCTTTAAACTGGGTTTGAATTCCTCATGAAATCCAGCATGGGAAGAGACCAGAGTTGAACTCCATGTTGTGAGCAACTCCTGGGCTACAACATCGAACAGTGGAATATTTTGGATTGTTTTACTCCTAAGTTCATTGAATGTATCTGAATTTTTTCTTCAGGGGGTAAAACCTGGGTCCAATTTACATTTACCAAACCTATCAAGTGATTTTTGCTGCCCCAAAACCGTGTATTTCAAAATCCGTTTATTCAGCTCGGAAGATGTCATTGGGCTTTGATCGTGGCACTGAGACAAAACAGATTTTCTCCACTGTCTCTTACGATTTTACAGGCCAGCACATCACAGACACTATTTTAATGTGTATCTAAGGGAAAATCTCACTTATCTGGGCTTGCTTTCCATTGGAAAATTTGGCATAAACACCTTCATGTTGGGGGCACCATGGACTGGCTGCTGTGCTGTGCCCTGAAGCCAGAGTGGGAAGGGACTGGTGAGATGTGGAAAAGACTGGCTGAAAGTTGATATTCTAAAATTACAAGGTTGAACTCCACCTGTGGCAAATACACAGAACTAACCTACCCTGAAAAGGATGGCAAATTGCCCAGCTTGGTCAGAGGGCAGTACAGGGGCTAAAACAGTTCAATCGTTTTCTTAAAAAGTGAGGAAAAAATATAGATATAGGATAGCAATAAAAAAGAATCCCAGTGAAGAGGTTTAACAGACTGTCTGTAATAGTTTTACAAAATAATTACTGAAAATTTTTGGGGTTTCCACTTTTTAATCTGGACTGAACAAGTGCTGTGTGTAGGGAGGTGGATGACGTGACCCACTGTGCTCTTGCGAGGTGTTTATTGCATCTGCGGGTCACTGAGACTGCCACAGTCACTCCCAACTCCACTTCCCAAAACCTTGTGTTTTCTAGGGAGTGTGTTCAGTGAAGGTTCTGGTTTTGTGATTGATGGACTCTTCATTTCAGCTCAGCTGACAGCTAACATGGATCAGCAAGATGTCAAAGCAGTCGCATACCCTCAGCTCAGGACTTAACAGGCTGTCTTATTTATTTATTCATTTTTTTTGTTTATTCCCTTCACCCCAGTAGCTGATGAACTTGTCTCAAGATTCCGTGGCCACTCTGTGTGTGTGTGATCCAGGAATGAAAGGCATAAATAGCCAGAGAAGTCAGATTTCCATTTTAATGATAACTAGAAATGCAAACCTTGTCAAAAAGTCATCTACATGAAACATGGCAAGACAACTGAAATCTCTCTCAAAACCAGCTTCGTTCCAGTTGTCAGGAACTGATCCATTGTAGTAGTGCCTGCATGCAGTGTCTGGAATTGTCTTTCACTCACTAAGGACTGGGAGGATGTGGTGAACTTCCTGCTGAGAATGACATCCACTTACCTTTACCCAGTGCTCCTGTCTCCTGTTTGTGTTTTGCTTTTAATGGACTTTTACTGACTAAACACAAGCCTGCCACCAGTCCAATCCATACATATTGAGTTACCACTACCTGAAAGGCTTTGTGTTATTCAGCAGGGTCAATAAAAAAAGAAAAATACAAAGATACCACTCATCAAACACCTACCTTTACATAGCCCATTCGGAAATGCAACATCATCTGCAGTTAGAAATGAAATTAAGGACAGTGTTTTACCTCTTAAAATGATGTAGAACCTTGTACCTGAGCTGTGTTTTAAAGCTGTTCCAGAAGATAATTTTATGCTGTTAATCACAGAACCACAGGATGGTTGAGATCTGGTCCAACCTGCAGCCAGTTGCCCAGGAGCATGTCTTAAAAAGTTTTTAAGTATCTCCAAAAAAGGGAGACTCCACAACTTCCCTGGGCAACCTGTTCCAGTGTTCTGTCACCCTCACAGCAAAAAGATGTTGGTGGATTTTAAGGAGCAGACAAATCACAGTTGGGATGACAAATACTGGATGTTGCTGCTCCCTTTTCTGTTTAGACACGCAATGAGGGCTCTTTAGAAGAGTCTCTGGCAGTGTTGTTAATAAAGAGTAATGAACTGGGGTGGAATTCATTTTACATGAGTTTAGATGACTAAAAGCCACAATTGTGTCTGGGATAAAGGTTCTTGAGTTTATTTGTGAAAACTGCTCACATCCCATGCAAGTTTTCTCAGAACTAGTCTGGTAATACTGGTGCTGACTTGCAGGGATGCTGAAGAGAGTTATGGGAAAACTGGAAAGAGAATTTGGATGTCTCCCCCCTTTATGAAACACCAGAGTGTGAAGAGTCCTTCAAAACAAATAAATGAAAGTCTGTGAGCTTCTCTCATGTTCTTCCCTGTCAGATTAAAATAATTTTCTATTATTATTGATGTATGGGCTCAAATCTGGGTAGATCAGCTTCTTTTTATTGAAACAACAGATATGCTGGAGTTTCTTGAAAATCCTGTTTGCCCTGAAAACAGACGGAGTTGTGATTATCAATTCAAGGAATTTTTGCTCTCCACCTTGGAATTTCTCACTTGCTCTTAAATGGTTCTGCTCCACTAAGAATAAAGTTCAGGCTCTGTATAGCATGGGTGTGTGGGCATGTGGATATAAATACATAAAAGTGAGACATTCCTGTAGGCATTTGATTGTTTATCTGGGTATATTTTGTGAAGATCTATAAAATAATAGACTGAGTTGGACTTTCCCAAAAGCTGGAGTCAGGGAGAATTGGTTGTATTCCTGCCGAGGCTTTGCTGTAGTCATGCTCAGGTTTTTTGCCTACCTTTTTGTGATGTGGAATGAAGTTTTCTCGGGAGTGGAGACCCCTTTTACATCACCTTGGAGTCCATGGGAGCTGCAGATGTTGGTGCTGCTGCTGCTGTTGTGTATCTGGGCTCTACCTGCTGTCCTTGGCTTTCCTGGTGGAATATGGCTCTGATCAGCGCTCCTGAGTCAGCCTTTAGGGGAAACAGGACAATGCATTTGTATCCTGGAGGGGTTGAAATACATTCTGTGGAAGCCTGAGGATATTCCTTTCTGTTCAGGCAGTTCCCTTTTACCTCCCTGCCTGTCTCCTGGACTGATGATTAAGCAGAAGAAACCAAGAACCACAAATCTACAACAAAAGGATGTAAAAGAAGATGGACTGAGGCCCAGGAATGAATATTGGATGATGTGTCAAGAGCTCTGTGCATAAAGGCTGAGTGCTGCCTGTGCCATCCTGAGTCATCTACTGCTCGTTATTCATTTGCATGAACATTAAATCTCCTTGTCCACTTGTGTTCTACGAGTGCGAGTGCACGCAGAGCACGAATAACCACGTGTTGTAACCACCAAATCTCTATTTTGTGTATTCCTTCTTTAGAATAAAGTCAGGCAGGAAGGGGAAATTATAAGAAGAGAAAGTGTGCTGAATTCTTCAGGATGTCATTTGTCTGGGAAAATGAAGTTTGACACAATTGCTTTTCAACTAGGAAAAGAAATAGTGCTAATAGCTGCGTTTCTCTATAATTAGCTCTTGTTGCCCTGGAAAGATCATGTAACTGTTCTTTTCTTCTTGGGTGTTCATTGTTGCTAAAATGGAGTTCTCCATCATGATTCTTCCATTTTTTTTTCTTTTTTTTTGTGAGAATCATTAAGAAAAACTGAACTTAATCCAGTGTCTTTCTGCACAGAATGTGTGAACAAGAGCTGCTTCCTCCACGTGCCTCCAGTGAGGCTCTTACCCTCCAGTATTACCTCACCCACTAAATCAGATGTTTCTCCTTCAAAGCACTGGGTAAAATAGCTGCATTATGTCATTAAAAAAGAGAGGGAGAGAGAAAAGGAGAGAGAGAAAGGAAGAAAAGAAAGAGAAAGAAAGGGAAAAAAGACAGAGAGAGAGAAAGAAAGAGAGAAAGAAAGAAAAAGAAAGAGAGAGAGAGAAGAAGAAAAGAAAGAGAAAAAGAAAGAAAGAAAGAGAAGGAAGGGAAGGGAAGGGAAGGGAAGGGAAGGGAANAGCAATGACAACTGGAGTTTGGAATGAGAGATTCCCAGAAGCCAGATCTGCTTGCTGCTGTTGTTTCTGAGAAGTGACTGATACTGGAGGAGATCCTGGACTGGAGAAACTGAGAGTTTGATTTTCCCCCTCTCCTGTTCATACATTCACCATGTGGGAGATCTGCTGATGTGGGTTGGACGTTCCCAGTGCCTCATGGGGCTGGTTGTATTTGTGCTCTCCACAGCTGAGCTGGAGGGATACAACCAGGGAAAAGGAAGAGTCAGAATGAGTAAAACGAGGGTTTGAATGAATAAAAGAAGGGTTTCATATGAGCATTATTCTGGAAGTGGGACTCAACATCCGACTAAGCATCAATTCATTTGGAGAATCAGGAGTTTGCTACAGAGGCTCAAAATCAGCAACAATTCTGCACAGCAGAGAGCTTCAGCACTGGCCAGAGGAGGGGACAAATGCAAGGGCTTTTAGGGATGTAAATCAGATCCTACCACCTAAACCCTACTCAGACTGTTTTGTTTTGTTTGGCCTCGTCACTCCAAAAAGAAACAGTGGAAAAGTGCAAATAGACAACAGCAATATGAAATTCAGTGATCTGTGTGGATACGGTGTCATCCGGAGCGTCTGCAGGGACTGTTATTTGTTGACTTCCCCTCTCTGTAAGAAAAAGCACCTTTTCAAAAGTCTCTTTACCTTTTTCAGAGGCTGGTGTCAACAGCACATTTAGGACCATTTAATTTTCCTGCACTAAATGACCATGGCAAAGGCCCAAAAAGAAATTGGGTAAAGGGCAGCAACAACATCATGAAGATTGTTATCAGGAAGTTGCCTGTATTTGTCCTTTGGGGATCTTCCTGGATTTCCTGTTTTATTCTAATTTTCTTGTTTCTAAGAAACAGTTCAAAATAAGAATGGGAAAAAACCCAAAAACCTCTTGCTTGGAATCATCGTTATGATGAGTGGAGGAAGGTTTGTACAGGAAAACTGCAGTTTTCTCTCGGAATTCCTTGAGATGAAGAGAGTGCTTGCCAGAAATTGAACTCCTCTCTTACCCCAATATTGCCACGTGTAGTTCCCAGAGCCCTGCAGGGTGACGTTGGATTTGGACATGAAATGTCTGCTTCAGTAATTTGTGATTTTCACTTACGCTCTGTGAGAACTGGCACCTTGGGAAAACACCAGGAGTGGTTTCAGTTGCAATATTCTCATACCTTTGCTGTCTTCTGAACTCATATGCTGTAAGAAAACACTAATAATAAATATCCTTAAATACTCATTGGCTGTAGATGTGTTTATGTTATTTCTTTCTCCTCAGCGGGCTGCTCCAGTCCTCACGGAGGTGGGATAAGTTGATTTGCCTTGTAAATAATCTGTTCTGTCAATCTTTTCTTGAACCTGTGAAATGTCTAGGCTGTTTAAAGTCCAGCACAGAGTGTTCATCTCTCTTTTATTTTGGTCTGTACCAGGAAATGCCTACAGAGAATGCCTGGGCAATGGGACATGGGCTTCCAAGATAAACTACTCTCAGTGCGAGCCTATTCTGGATGACAAGGTCTGTATTTTTCCCTTCATTCTTCTCAATGACATTTCTCAGCATAAATGAATGCAAAACTAAACTTCAGGTTAACGTGCTAATTTGGGACTTCTGAGAGAGATTCCATTTCTGTCTCCACAACAAAAACTCCCTGTGAATTCAGGCAAATCACTTATCCTCTCTCCATATCCCCTACTCATGTGGTTTTTCGAAAAGGATGCTTTATCTCACTCTGTCCCTGATGATGTGTGTTTATGCAGATTTTTCCTAGCTTTGTTCAGAGCCTACAGCTGCTACAGTAAATGTTAGTAATAATAACAATAAGACCTAAAGCCTCTTTGGCACTAAAAAATAAGTTCAGCCAGCTGATTCCACCCTATATCTGCCCATTCTGAGGTCTCATCAACAACTGACCTTTACAGATCTCAGTGTCATTTCTCCTTCAGCAAATATGTAAAGGGGCAGCAACAGAAAAAATACATAAAAAGCAGACTCAGGTCCCAGCTGTCTTTAAGAGATCGAACCAGTCTTGCAGATATAGGAGTAAGCAGATTTAAATTAGCATATGGGGTTAAGTTCCTTCGGAAGGGCTGTGAGGAATTATGCAAAGCCCTTTTCTTGTTGCATGTCTCAGAGACTTCATAGACATTCACCCTCACACAGTTTAAGCCTTCAAGCCCTTCATACTCTTCCTCCTGTGTTGAGTGCTGTGGTGGGACACAAGCCCACAAAGGCTTTGTGCTGTCTCTGCCAGGAGTGGCTTTTCCCTCTAGGAGCCAAGGTGGAGCCCAGCAGCTCACACTGGTTTGTTCCGGGGTTCATTCAGCTCCTTCTGTCCTTGTAGTTGTGCCGTGCCAGGGACAAAGAGAGAGGAGGAAGATGAGATCCCACACTTGGTACTCAGGGACTCTCTGGAGTGGTGCTGCACCCCAAACAGCCAGGGTGTGCTCTGGCTGTGGTCCAGCATCCATCCTGTAAGATCCACGTGGTTGCTCAGTGTGGGTTTTCACCAGTGAATCAGGAAACAAATAATGACACACCAGCTGCTGAGGAGGACCTGCTCTTACCCCCTGGCTAATTTAATCCCCCCTCCTTTTGCTAGAGGCTTCTAGGAATTAAGAAAAGTTGTACCAGTACCTGACTGCCATCCAGAGGGACATTCAAGGTGTTCTAGCACGGTGGAGAGGCTCCCATGGCAATTTAGGCCGCCCTAAGCTGGGACCACCCCAGTGCAGCCCCTCCTTACAGTTCATTCCCACTTAAAATGAAAAGCTAACTTGCTGCTGGGTCATTTTTTTGGATGAATCAGGTCCCTAAACCATCTCAGTACATTGTTGCAGAAGTGCTGGGGCCAGCAGAAGCTGAGGGACTGGGAGGGACAGACTGACCGTGTCTTACAAGTGAGCAAGAGAGGGAGTGTGGAGCAGCCAGTGCTGATTTAGAGAATGGGGAGCAGAGCTGGGCAAAGACTCGATATCTTTGATGTGGTTTAGGTGGTACAGGAAACCTGAGCTGGGAGCAGTGAGCTGCATCCACTCTGGAAAACACTGCTGCATTTTCATAACACTCATTATGTGTTTGCATGGCTCCCAGCAGTGGCTGTCTCTGCACAGGCAAATACAGAGGGGTTTTATTTGAAGAGGCTGGAAAAGTGTTCTGACTAGAGGACAGGATTATTCCCTTTACTCTGTTTTTGCTTTTAAAAACTTTGCAGCTATGGTGATAGCTTAAAACTCCCTAAACAGCGTGTTTCTTAAACAGATGAAAGTGCAGATGTTCCCCCACCCTTGCTTACAGAGGCTTAAAAACTCATTTATTAGATCTTTAAAGATTTGTGACAAGCTTTGCAAATATTAATATTTGTGAATATTTTTGAAATCTCTCATGATGCTCAGTGTTACAGATGAATACTTTGTGATCTCAAAAAAAAATAGAAAAAAGGAAGAAATCCTCACAGATTTGCTCCATTTTGATTAAAGGTGAGATTCAGGCACACAAGTGGGTCTGTTGTTATTTAGTGAGTTTAGCAGATGCTAAACATCAGCCAGGAGGTAATGCCCTGTGATTTGTGTTTATTTTTAATACAAAAATGCAGCACTGCTTTTAAGCTTGACCACTCATAGGCAGAGTGCTAAAGAATGACATGGTTTGATTTTTAATTCAGTGATTGGTAACAGGGGATAGGAACAGGACTTTTCAACATCAATCTCATGCTTTATGACAGAGTTTTGGTAATGTAGCAATGGGAATTTTAGGGTTTTTTCAGCTGTGGGTCAGTCTTAGGGAGCATCAGCTCAGTAACACACATTCACTGGGTTATATTAAGGCATCATTGCTTTGCTTGTGGTTGAGACCTGTGGCAGTAGCTGATAAAACTCTGCTCTGGGACTGATTTGCTGCTAGATTCCCGCTCTGACTGAGATCTAGTTCCTTAAATGTAGTTGTGTGGTGTAGTTTAAACTGTCCCAGTGTGTCCATGCATCTGGCAGGTGACAGTCCTTGGGAATACCTGTGTCCTTCATGTCCAGAGGAGAGAACAGAGCTGGGGAAGGCTCTGGAGCACCAAGAGTGGCTGAGGGAGCTGGGAAAGGGGCTCAGCCTGGAGAAAAGGAGGCTCAGGGGGGACCTTGTGGCTCTGCACAACTCCCTGACAGGAAGGGGCAGCCGGGAGGGGTCGGGCTCTGCTCCCAGGAACAGGGACAGGAGGAGAGGAAATGGCCTCAAGTTGTGTCAAGGGAGGTTTAGATTGGATATTAGTTAAAATTTCTTCACTGAAAGAGTGGTCAGGCATTGGAACAGGCTGCCCAGGACAGTGGTAGAGTCACCATCCCTGGAACTGCTCAAAAAATTTGTGGATGTGGCACCTGGGGACGAGATTTAGTGGTGATCAGGGTGGTGCTGGGGGAACGGTTGGACTCCATGATCTTAGAGGTCTTCCAACCTTAAAAATTGTGATTCAGCAGCAGCCATGGAGGTCAGTCACGAGCTGAGAATCACAAAATGTCCCAAGTGCACCTCAGGGGACACAAGGTGCCCATGTGTGCACAAGTACTTCTAACCCTTGCTTTGGGTGGGTACCCAAGTGTTGATGTCCTCACGTCAGGCTGAATCTCACCCTCTGAACAAATAGTTGGCTCCTCCTCCAGGCACAGGAGCAAGGTACAGAAATAGTTTTGATCCAGCTGGCTGTTCGGTGGCACGATGTGTGACAAATGGAAAGATTCTCCTTAGCCTACAAGCTCCTGTGTCGAAAGGGCCTTCGCTGTATCCGGCACAAATCTCTGCTCTTCTTAGAAGAAAAGTGAGCGTCTCAGGCAGCAAAAGATATATCTTAACCTCCAAAAAGAGCTATAAATCAGGAACTTTGGTCTTGTGGTCTGTGGCAGCTGGACATGAATTTGCTTCTGCTGATGTTTTGAGGTGGCTTCAAGCTGAGTAGCTGAGTTAGCACCACGCTGGGCTCAGACTAATGTATCCTGCATAGGAGCACGGTCACATCAGCCACAGCAGCTCCCAGCTGGCTCAGAATGGGAAAGCAGTGACCTCAGAGGCATCTGGGATGACAAAGACACTTCCCAGTTGCTTCTGAAAGTCTTTGGAGAGGTGTCTTTAAGCTTTACTAGTGGTGCTGAGATCATCCTGGCAACAGGAGGAAATCAGAAGTGACTGAACTGGCAATGGCATGTGGAGCCTCCCAGGGAGACATGAGCTGTAAACACTGGCAGGACCTGTCAGTAAGTTTTGTTAGAGGAAGCAAGATCCTTGTCAGCTGGACTAAGAGTGCTTTTATTGGGTGGTTATTGATTCAAATCACTTGCTGAATTGTTTAGGACAGGTTAGCAGTCACATTCTAGATGAAGCAAGGGGAAAAGTGCTCTGAACAGGATGGCTCTGTAATTAGCCTCAAATCTGCTTGAATATTTGCAAATTGAGTATAGGAAAAGAGACTGTGCTGTCCTTCCTCAGTTTACCTGGTAGAGGCTCCTGGGAGACACCTCTGCCCTGCCTGGTGTAACATGATTGTCATGTCTGATGTCATGGAATGGGATTGCAGTGGTGTGACCTGCTGTGGCCAGGGAGTAAAACCATCTCTGGAGTCCCCATCCCTGAATTCCCCACCCCTGGAAGTGTTCCAGGTCAGGTTAGGTGGGGCTCTGAGCAACCTGGTCTAGTAGGTGGCATTCCTGACCATGGCAGGAATCATCTTTAAGGTCTCTTCTGACTCAAACCATTCTAGGATTCTATGATCTCCTTTTCTAGCCCATTTCTAATCCAGCAACCCTCCTCCTAAGCCTGAATAGAATTTAAATCTTTATTTTAGTGGAGTGAAGCATCTTCCGAAATCTTTCCTTCTGAAAGCAGAAGGATATTGGGTAACAGGAGAAGGTTGTTGACATTTTAAATGTATCGGTGTCCAAGAGGGTGAGCCAGAAAAGAGCTGTGCAAGTGTTTTACATGAGCTGAGCTTTGGGGAACAAACACATGGTTTTCTGGGCACGTGATTTTCCGCCCTGAAGGTGTTGCCTCCCATTCCAGCAGAGATGCAGGTTGCGTGTAGGCTGGTGGAAAGTGATCTTGCCACCCTGTCAGCTTAGTTTTCCACAAGCACCGAGGCAGTTCTTGTTTCTATGATGTTTGAATTTGCCTTCAGGAAACCTTGTTAGAGTCAGAAAGCAAAAAATATGAAAGTCGTGCCTGTTTTTCCTTCAGCATCAGTGCATCAAACAAGAGCTTAATAATTTCATTTTTCCAATCAATCTTCTCATGTTTTGAACCACACTTTCTTAAAACTTGAGTGGAGTTAAAATAGTGGCCAGGAGCCAAAGGAGGGTCAGACTTAGAGAGCTGGAACCTCATGCTGGGAAAACACAAGGTTTGCCATCTCCCAGGAGATTTCTAGCACTAAATGAGCAATTCTGAAAAAAGTTCTTAGTCAGATGGTTTGGGTTTTGATAGTGCTGCGAGAAGCAGTGAGTTGGCTTCAATGATCCTTTTGGGTCCCTTGAGATGTTCTGTGATCCTCTGGCTCTGTGAATGAAGCAGGAGAGTCGATGAGCCCTGCAGTTTGCCAGGGCATTGTTGAATAATAGAGCATTGCACAGGTGGGCACATCAGGTCAAGTGAGTTTTCTTTCCTTTTAGGTGTCCCCTCGACTGAAGGATAAATAAAACGCAGTGTGGAATTTGCATTCTGTAGCTTCGTTTTGTTGCTTTTTTTCTTTTCACCTCCAGGCGATTCAGAAAATGGGCCCGTGGATGGGGAAGTTTATTTTAGGGGATTTTATAATAGACTTAAAAATACTCTGCGTGGTTGAGTTCTGTCCAGAAACAGCACATTACTCTGTGAGCTGAAGATATGGGCAGGTTTCATCACAAAAATGATTCCAGGAGAGCTCCCTGGCGCTCTGGCAACGTGCTTGGAAGATGCTTATCTTCCCAGAACAATGGAACAGATTAACTATAGCTGCTCGTTGTAGTTTCAGCCAAACATTCATTCACTGACAAATTCTTTTCACTGGAGTAAAATGTTAAGGGAAATTGTTAGGGGGAAAAGATGAAAAAAATAACTTCAAACAAAATTTTTAAAAAATGATGCCATTTGTAGGATTTTACTTTCATGTTTTTAGCACGATGGAGGAAATGTAGGTGCTTGGTTTTTAAGAGCCTCGTTCTTCTGAAGGAGGGCAATGTCCAAAAGTGGGGAAAGATCTGCTTAACTTGAAAAGAAATAAATTACAAAACTAATAAATGAACATATTTTTCAGGGGGATTTAGTCTTCCAGAAGCAAACCTCTGTCCATTTTTAGCCAGCTTCGGTATTTATCGGAATAGTGTCTTTCTACTTCTTCCTAGCCAAGCAAAGATAGGAGATGCTTCTCTTTACTCTAAAGCCAACAGGAGCCCACCAATAAAGATGTTTCTGCAAGGTCAAATTTTGGTCACATCCCTAAATTCACTGACTTAGGTGGGAGCACTTCTGTACTTATTTTTTTGTGTACAGGATCAAGAACCTACCAACAATCTCCTCCACATCCTAGGAAATTGACACTAATACAGGAAATTTCACCACATATTTGGGTTGCTGCTAAAAACAACAGGATTTCTGGTTTGTCAGGCTCTCCCTGAACTGAAGGGACAGCACCAGGTTCCAGCTCTTTCAGTCTGCATTGGTTCTGCCCTGGCTTTGAAGGATAAAGATTCCTGCAAGGAATGTCCCTCAGAGGAAAATCTGCCTATATGAGAAGGGCTTATTATTTATTCTTACTGACATTTTTGTGTGAAAACCAAGCCGTTGGAGTAGGAAAGTGGGATAACCCTGCTCATTAAGATTGTGCTGTTTCCTAAGATAATAATGTTTTATAACTTTTGAAACTCAGAGAAGACGTGTCTTTGGTAGGTTTGTCACCTAAAATGACAAAGATTTAATGTAAGAAAACCTGAGGAACTGGGGGAAAAAAAAGAAGGTGGGGTGTGAAAAAGTGGGGGCAAAATAACTTCTTTGCAGATATTTGTAAGAAACTGTGGACAAATCCCAAACTGAAATGACACCAAGCCTGTACTTGCGTGCCTGGGCAATACATTTGCCTTACACAGAGGCATCAGCCCTGGGGCTATTATGTCATTGAAAAGTTGGGAAAAGTAATTACTGTTTTCTGAAGTGATGAACTGTTCCTGAATGCCAGTGCTTGGAGATTGATGCTGATTTAATCCTGTTATCTCTTTACCTCCAGAGGAAGTATGCGCTCCATTACAAGATTGCTCTCATCATAAACTACCTGGGGCACTGTATTTCAGTAGGGGCCCTTATAGTTGCCTTTATGCTTTTCTTGTGCTTGAGGTGAGTAATGTGTTTGCATGTTTCTAACTCGGTTGGGTGACGCTTTCTGGGTTGCTCAAGCCCTTCTCATGACTCTGTCCAGGTCGTGGATGGTCCTGAAAAGTGGTCGTGGCTTTTATGTTCCTGAGCACACCCGTGGTTTTGCTGACTAATGTGCTGGATGAGCTCCTCCTGAGCAGAGGAGCTACAGCCTGTTTGGATTCAGGGAAAGAACTGAACATGGTTTATTGATGCAGCAAAAAAAGTTTCAGTGAGCACCGTGTTCTTCATTAAGGGAAATTGGGATCTGAGTGTGTCAAGTTGCAAGTTTTGGGGGCAAGTTTTGTTTTTTCACAAGGCAGAACATGGTAATGTCTTGCATTCCCTCACAGCTAAAACCCAGATCTAAACCAGCGGAGACAGAGCGAAATCTTCCCATTTTGCTTTGGGTTAATTTCAGTTTTTCTTTCATTAAAGGACTTAGAAGTTTTCTTAAATAAAAAGAGGAACATCATTAGTGGTGCTTAATCCCTGGCAGTGCTCATGAAATGATGAATGCAAATCAAGGAGACTGCATAGAAACCCTTCCCTGGTCTGGTCCAGGGTGCAGAAGGCAGTTTGGCAAGTGGAGATGTCAGTGAAAGCAGAGTTTTAGGGCTACAGGGAAAAGAGAAAGGACAGGAGGAAAGGAAAATTAGTGGAAAGTAACAGGTAGATGTGGATCAGTCATCCTGTGTATTATATGCCCACAGCCTGAATCACAGGAATATATTTTCGTAGGAGTGGCCTGGTGGGTTAATTCTGTATTATTTCTTGGATTCCCTGACTGGCATTTCTGTATAATTTGTGCTGTGTTGTCCAGGAGAGTTCAGCCTGAACTTAAAACCAGCTCCACTGAGTGCTGTGCAATAATCCTTGAGAAAAACCTTGTCCTAATGGCAGAGGATAAACTGTGGGTGGAGGACACCCTCCTCCTGCCCGGGATTACAGCAAGATGATTGACAGTGACCTCAGTGCAAGAATTACTGTTTTCCTGGAGTGGAGCATCCCTAAAGTCTTAGCTAAGTCTTCTGAGCATTCCTAACAAGGCCTTTTTTAATAACAGTAGGAATCTTCTTGCACTCCAGCATCCATAAACAGAGTAATCTATGCTAATGGCAACAAAAAAAACACCTTAAAACATTAAATGGGGACGTTTATGATGCATCAGTTTAAACTTCCATTTCAAGCCCTCTACAGTGCATATAAAGCTAATTCCCGCAGTGCTTGGAGACCTGAATTAATTTGCACTGAATAAAGAATGCAAATTATTCATTGCAATAACTATATTCCCTGCTTTTATCCTCAATCTTTTATAAATGCTTGAGTCAATAACACAAAAACAATTAGGTAGGATGGTATAAATGTATCCAGCTTCAAACGCGGAGGTGGCGTGGCTGAACTCTTCTAAATTGTTCTTCTGTTATTTAAACTTTAAGGTTTAAATTTGGCAGTGAGCTTCGACATTAAAAACAACAACTGAGTAGTGGCAATTAAGTACTTCCCTGTGCATGCTGTGAATTAAGATAGTCCATCTTTTCAGATTTCCATTGTGTCCTGCAAAACGTGTCCAGTGTGCAGCCAGAGTTAACCAGCATGAGATACCTCAGGGTCTGTCAAGATGTATTAACTCTCCATTTTGCAAGGTTCCAGAGATGTTCCAGTGCAGGCAGCCCAAACTCATGTTTCATTACAGGTTGTCCCTACCCAAATTTTGGATTATGCACATCTTCATCACACTTACCTCTATAAAATGCCCCAAAACCAAATCAGTTTTGATAATCAATTTCTATTATTTGAGGCTTTTTTTAATCTTGTTTCATTTTGGATGGAAGAAGGTATGATGGAATTGGGTGAAAGGAGAGAATTTAGGTAATTCCTGGCCAAAAAGATACAATCTGATAGATCCTCATCTTGACCTAAAGTAGAAATCTGCCAGTTCCTTATTCCTGCCCCTCTCCATCCATCTACCTCACTCCCTGAGTCCCTGCTGAGAGTGAAAATAGAGGAGACCTCCAGGAAGATTCAAGTTTTACATCTGCTCCTTGTTTTTACGTTTCTCCCCCATCACCTGCTCGATTTTCCTTTGCTCTGTCAGTGCAGATGGATCCCAAAGGCAGCCCTGTCTCAAGGGGAGGACTGGAGCACACCAGCTCTATTGGAACATGACTGCTAGCAAGGCTTTGGGATCTCTCACTCTGGGGGTTGTAGGAGCAGGTGAAATACTTGGTTGGCATGGCAAAAAGTGTTGCTGTGGTGTTCAGCTGGTCAGGAGGGTGTTCTGCTTTTGGAAATGAGCTTCACCATCAGTGGTGCCGCCCAGCCCAGGGAGCTTAGTCCTCAGCTGTGCTGAAGTGGGAAGGGGGAAGGAACTGGATCTCGACCCCATTTTTCCAAATTTATCCTGTCAGCTTGTCCACAGCTTCATTCTTCCTCGATTCCTCAAGCAACTTCATCCTTCGTTCACAACCCACCCTCCATTTAGTAGAAAAGTCTTACTGCCCTAAATGCTGAAGAATCACACACCTGTTTTGAGGGTCAGGAATCTCAGGTGTAGCAGGAGGTGTTGAAATCATCTGCCATTTGTGTCCATGAGACCCCAACACAACTGGCAAGGGATGAGAGCTCAGCCAGGGCCCCCCTTTTCCCGTGAAGAACCATTTTAGCCTTGTTTTCTCCAGTTCTGTCTCATCTGAAACTGTGCAATGACAAACAAGCCAGTAAACATTTCATTTAGCACCTAAAGAATAAAAAGTGAAGTAGAGGGCTCAATTGTTGCTGGCACACTGGCTGAATGCCAGTGAGTCATCAAGGCAGCTCCTAAAGGCCAAAGTCAGCATTAGTTTCTCAAGGTCTAAATGTGCAAACTGTGAGAGCATCTTAAAATTGTGAGAGCCGTGCTGCCTGTACCGTGCAAAACCAAACAAACTCACAAACAAAAAGGAATACATCAAGAGGGAAAAACAAAGAATTTGTGCACAAAGTTTGCCATAGAGGTGGATTGCTCTCCAGTGCAGGACCTGGAGAGATTTGCTCAGGGCACTTCACTTGGCATTGTTGGATGGATCTGCAGTGCTGGGGATCTCACGGTCTGTTTGTTCTCATTAATAGTCAAGGTTTGCTCCCTCCCTCAGGTGCACACAGGCAGCTCTCACTGACTCAGCCCCATCGTCCCACTGAATCACAATCTCACACTGCTAAAACAGAAATTTTCCATAGGAGGAATCCTGCTATCAGTAATACCAATCAAGCTGAAGGAAAAAGAATAATATTTTTTTAAAAAATCGAAAGGATTAAAATACTTCTTTTGAATCACATTTTTCCTTTGCTGTTGCTGATAATGCAGAAACCCAAATTGCTTTGTCCTGGATTTTCCCTTGTCCCCGTGCTGTTAGAGCAGCCTCTGGGGTGGAATAGGAGTCCTTTGTAAAACTCCTGACTTGTTATTAAACAATGTGCTGACAGTGGCCAGCAGTGACCTGAGTGGATTCCATCAGAAGAAGTTTTATTTGTGCAGTGGTTATCAAAGAAGAAGTAGGGGAGGAAAGGTATTTGTTCTGGGAAGCATCTACGTCCCTGCTGAGTTTTGAATCCAATAAAGGATGGTGCTGACAGGATGATAGGCTGCAGATTAAAAATGACATGTCCTTGCTGGGTAAAGGCAGCTCTAAAAACAACCAAACCCACAAACATTGTCATAACATCTTTTGTCACTACTATGGTGGCAGCAAAAGCAAATTGAGGTTTTGAGGGAAATTCTGCTTTCCTGTTGCACTTAAATTTAGCTCTTTCTATTTCGTCAGTAAAACATCTGATTTTTTTTCCTCATAGGCTTGAGGCAGTGTCCCCGTTCTTTCTTATGATTACATACAGATTTCCTAAATCCCACATATTATTTCTCCCCAAAAGACTGAAACATTTTTTTTCTAAAACAATACAGTCTTTTTTTTTTCCTTTTTTTCCCCTCACCATCTCATATCTTCTCTCTTTTATCATCTCCTGTTCCAAGCTCCTTTGAACTACCCTGTTGCTCTTCAGTCTGGTGTGCAGTTGGCAGGACTGCTGCTGCAGGCCTCTGTTAGTAAGAATGGAAGAGTTTGATTAAATGATTTGTAGAAACCTGTCAGGAGAAATGCAGAGGATCAATACAGGGCAGGTTTCATAGAGCAAAGTGATCTGACACCTCTCAGAACCTGCAGACTGAGGGTATCTCTGGTGGGGAGGAGATCTGCACAATTAGTACTGGTTTGCATTTAAAAGGGTGAGGTTTCTGATGTGATTAGAGCACAGCAGGCTCCAGATCTACATCACAGTTCTTTGTTGTTGAGGTGCAAGAGGAAAGAGCAAGTCCCAGGTCAGGACATCACCTTACAGAGTTCATCTCAGTGCTCCAGGTCCCCCCCTCATCTCCTGCCTTCCCACCCAGCCTAGTTCAGTCTGTTCCTTCTTCAATAGCAGAGCCTTCATTAATGATTCAGACACGTGGCAATTTTAAACTTCAGCATAAAGGGGTGGGGTGGGTGCAGTGGCTGTAGGTTTGAAGACAGCTCTGTCCCACCCTGTAATAGTCTAAAGTAACATCCACAGAGAAAGGCAGGAATGAAAATTATGGAGCTCTGTAAACAGGAACAAATCCAATGAGGGGGCCATCTTTGAATACAAAACATCTGAAGTGCCTGTACTGCCTGAATCTCTGTGAAGAGTCTCATCTGATGAACTCAGATGAAGGCCAGGAACACTTTTCCAATGATGAACCTCAGGCCATTGTCTTTGCTTCCCACTGCCTTTACTCACCCCCTCTTCATCTCACATCTGTAGGACTTGTTCTTTACACTCTTTGTATAGAGCCTACCCCGCACAAAAAAAAAACCCCAGAGAGCAGGGCCCTCATGAGCTCCTGGAATAATACCAGTAATTAAAAGTGTGCCCAGGGAGCTCTGCTCTTAAAATGTGAAAGGTTTCACAAGCTGCATCTGAAATAATGGTATTGTAACCTAGCACAATGAAAGCCACTGAGGAGTGTTGTTGCTGCCTATAAATTCATCACCATTGGGTAGACACTGCAAACAGAAGAGCTGCTTACAATCAAGGACAGTGTCAGTTCAAGAAAAAATGAGTGTAGGTGCTCTACAGACAGATTTGTGAGTGGATATGAAAAAATGATTTCCAGCCCACAGACCAGAGGGGTCCCGGAGCAATGTGGTAGAGGGAAAAAATTTCAGTTGGAGTCTAGAGCATCAAGAATTTAGGAAATGCTTTTACTCAGATCCTTTCTTGACCTGAGGTTTGGAGGCCACTTCCTATCCTGTGCTAGAAATATGTTACTATTGGTGCCTTTCCGTGGCTGCCAAGATTTTGGCCGTGAGTTTTTGGAGATGGACATGAACTTGTTTGAATTCTGATAGTAAAACTGCTCTTACAAGATTTAGATCTGTGTTGACTGACAACCTAAAACTTGTCTGTGTTCTACTTCTGATGATGATGGAATGGTTTTGGGAACAGTGGAGAAGACATTGCAACTTTTCCAAGATCTCAGAGAAAGGAGGAAAGCAAAATTGTGTCTTTGCAGTTTATATATGAATTATGCTCAGGAGTGCAATTTGATTGAACAAAAACCACATCCTGAGTCATCTCTGGGAAGGAAAACCAGAGAAAATGTTTTCAAGATGATGTTTAGAGTTATGAACTGCAGATGCACCTGCAGTTGTTCAAGTGCTAAATGGTTCCATTTCAGTTTTCATCCACGGAATTGCACATGTAGGTCTCTCACTAACTCCACTGTACTTGTTCAGCACTCAGGACCCTTCTCTTCTGCTTAATCTAAAAGATGATTTAGGTGCTGAAGCATGTCCAGAGAAGGGAACAGAGCTGGGAAGGCTCTGGAGCACCAAGAGCAGCTGAGGGAGCTGGGAAAGGGGCTCAGCCTGGAGAAAAGGAGGCTCAGGGGAAACCTTGTGGCTCTGCACAACTCCCTGACAGGAGGGGGCAGCCAGGTGGAGGTTGGGCTCTGCTCCCAGGGAACAGGACTGGAGGATGAGAGGAAATGGCCTCAAGATGTGCCAGGAGAGGTTTAGGTTGGATATTAGGAAAAAATTCTTCACTGAAAGAGTGGTCAGGCATTGGAATGGGTTGCCCAGGGCAGTGGTGGAGTCACCATCGCTGCAAATGCTCAAAAAACATGTGAATGTGTCACCTGGGGACAGAGTTTAGTGGTGCTGGGTCAATGGTTGGACTTGATGATCTCGGAGGTCTTTTGCAACCTAAACAATTCTAGGTTCTATGAATTTTGCTGCTTCACATTGCTCTGTCAGCTAAAACATGAGACATGGGAGAGGTGGAAGTTTCTGTCACCCCTAAATGGGCCACGGACATCCCTGCCTGTTATGGGAACAGCAGCTTCCCTGGGGAGGTGACCAGGCTGAGCCACTGGACTCATTTCCTAATGCCCAGTGAGCACCGGGAGGCTGAGGAATTTAGACCAAGTACAGGAATGATTATCTGGAAGGTTTCCAATCTTTCCTGCATTCCTGGCCAAATGCTCCAAAATAATTAAATATTTCACACCATGTCTTGGTGTAAATGAGGACAAGGAGAGTGTGAACAGCAGCATCAGCAGCTCAGATTTTCCTCCTTGGTTTATCCCCACAGTATCTGCAACTGTAGATAACTTAATAAACTTTGCTAATTGTGTAATTGTATTAAAAGCAGAAAAAAAAAGCGCATAACCTTTGAATTCTCTAGCTGGTCATTTAAATTAATTTTGCTTCAGATTTTTTTTTTTTTGTATAATCCCACAAGGGGATTGTGAATGAGGACGTGCTGTGCACTCGTATTTCCCAAACAGTAGCTGTAAGCCAGATCAACTACTCTGAGCTCTCAGTGTCTGGCTTCTGAAGTCCTGTCTCTGATTTGTGCAATCCTGCTGCAGCGGTCGCTCGCCATGGAAAACATTCACCCTTCCACAGTGTGGACTGATACCTGCAACCTGTGTCAGAAGACCTGAGCTGCAAGGTGTTTTCTGCTCAGAAAGACACTTTGCAGCCCTGTACAAAAACTACTGACATCTGACCAACATTTAGCGAAGCAAATTAGAGGAGAATCCTAAATCTTTTTTTTTCAGCCACAACCACATGCTGCACTAAATGAAGTCAGCTGCATTTTTATCATTCTTGTGAAAACTGGGAATTTTCTCCAGTGGAAGACTTGATGGCACAGTCAGGGTTGGAGTTGTGTTCCTAGACTGGGGTATGCAGGGGCTGGGTTTCAGGTAGCCCTTATTTAAGCAGTTAGCACAGCCAGTCTGGGGCTGCCCTGCCTGTTGAGTGTTGTGTTGGCTGCATCCCTCCCACTGCAGGAACGTCAGTGCTGAAAGCCTTTGTGTCTAAAGCAGGCAGGATGCCCCATGTAGGATGCCCCGTGTCCTGTGATTAAAAACTGCCTTGAAGGCAGGAGAACGAATCTTTGGAAAAGACAGATGCACAGATGGTTCCACCATGGGTTTGTTTTTAGGGTCTCTGCACATCCTAAATACTCATGGAAGCTGCCGCTTCTCCTCTTCACCTGAGCATTTCACTCTTGTCCTCGTGATAAAGTTGTCACTTCCTTCCAGGCTTCTGTTCTTCCCTCTCAATTGCCCCTTGCTTTTCCTGTGGAAAAATTTACATTCCCCCAGGCGACTGCCACCAAGAAGCTGATTTTTCCCTGCCAGCCTCTCCAGCTGCTGTTCCCATCTGGAAGCATTAGGAGTTCCAGAATATGTGCACTGATTGAGTACACGGGGGAAACCAGGGGAGGCTTCCATGTGGATGAAAGCAAATAGGCCCAGACAGGCACAGAGCCTGGGAAAGAACTTGCTGTGAGGTATTCTTCCCACTCCATGCCATTTATGGGTTAGGCATGTGCTTTGCCTGCCCTAGAAAAGACCAAAGAGGGGAAATAGTTTTTTAAGTATCATCCATGATTCTCCTTCTGACATGTTCCAGTCATGGAATGGAAAGGGCTCCAGCAAAGTGCACTCTTGTTTCTCCTATCAGCTGTTTTCAGAGAGACTTTGGGACAGCAGCCTTAATTGAACATCATTATTAATGGAATACTACGTGAATTAATAGAAGGTTTCCAAGCTTCCTTAATAAAGTTTTCATTTGCAATTATTTCTATGCAGATGATTCAACTAATTCAGCGAGCTTTCAACCATGCTGGCACATTATTATGATTGTTAACGTTAATTGTTTGTCTCATGCTCTGAATCAGAAAATAGTGGCTCTGTGCATCCCAGAGGAAAAATACCACTGTATAGATAGAGTGAGAAAAAAACCCAATAAATCAACAGAAAGCTACTTCGAGTTTTACCAGGGCTATTTATAAATGTCCATTTCTGAATCAGTGAGGCCACCTTTACAGAAATAGTTGATGTGATTTTGTTTCCGCCTTTCCAGATCTCACAATTTCGCAAGTCAGAAGAATGGGGTTTCTATTTCTCTGCTTTCTCTGTCAAATCACACAATTAAGGTCATTTGGTGAAAATAATTAGCCTCTCTCTACCAACAATCAGAAGCGCTTTCTGCCCACCTCTGACCCAGGCTGCAGTCAGCTGCTGGAGAATTTTGCTTTTTTTTCCCTTTGCTGCTGTTTTCCTTCGTGGAAGCCCAGCTTTGACACCCTGCACACGAGGCAATTCAGGAGCCCGATGGTAGGAAATCGAGTCAGGGAACAACATGGTCTGTTCTCAAATCAAATAAAGGGGCTGTTGTGTGCAGTTTCTCACAATGCACATGGCTCTTGATTTACTAATTAGGAAGGCCAAGGAGAAGCATGGTGGCTTTCACCTTAATTGCTTCTTCATGTCCAACCTGCTGCAGAGCTGAGCCAAGTGCTATGTGTGTGGTGAGAGGGAGGCTCATCCCAGATCCCAGATAATCTCATCTGGTCTGGCCACCACACAGACAGGCTCTGGGACTCTGGGTTCACGGGAATACACACATTTTCCTGCAGACCCACAGAATCACTTAGGTTGGAATAGACCTCTAAGATCATCAAGTCCAACCATTACCCCAGCACTGCCAGGTCCACCACTAAACCCTGTCCCCAAGTGCCACATCTAAATGTTTTTTGAACACTCCCAGGGATGGTGACTCAGTCACTGCCCTGGGCAGCCTGTTCCGATGCCTGATCACCCTTTCAGTGAAGAAATTTTTCTTAATAGCCAATGTAAACCTCCCCTGGTTGGCCACTTGAGGCCATTTCTTCTGGTCCTGTCCCTTGTTCCCTGGGAGCAGAGCCCGACCCCCACCTGGGTGCACCTTCGTGTCAGGGAGTTCTAGAGAGTGAGAAGGTCTCCCCTGAGCCTCCTTTTCTGCAGACTAAACACCCCCAGCTCCCTCAGCTGCTCCTCATCAAACTTGTGCTCCACATTCTTCCCCAGCTCTGTTACCCTTCTCTGCACAGGCTCCGGTACTGTTGTCCCCAAATTCCTGTAAATACAAAACAAGGCACTTCATAACTCAGTCTGACATGCGAGTGTGCTGTCACTTGCTGCACTTCTCTACCCAAAGCCTCACATGACCAGCCTTTGAAACAGGTTTGGTGTCATGTAAACCAACCTGACATGAAAAAAACATAGAATTCTCCCCGTGACACCATGCTCGGAGCCAGGTATTGATGATCTGCTGGCTCTTCCTCTTCCTTCCTTCATCATTCCCTCCAGCTGGAAGGATAGAAGAGAATGGTATTTGTGCTTCTTATCCCTTAACCAGTTGTCTGAGTCATGAAGACATGAAAACATGAGGATATGAAGACATGACAACATGAAGACATGAGGCTACCTCTGCTCAAACCCACAGCAGGACTCCTGAGAATCAGGCCCTCATCAGAAACTCCTGCCCTGTCAGGAGGAGGTGTCTGGATACCATTCAACAGGGAAAGCACTGATTGTTAAGAAATCATGAGGAACCAATGAACCCTTTCATTTACAAAGCCAAGATGCCTCCAGTGGTAATATCTTTTCCCTCCACATCAGAAATTGTCTGTCCTTCTTTTCTCTCCGAAAGGAAATCCTTTTCCTTCTGCCTGCTCCTTCACTCAGAGTGACGCACACCCCTTGCTTGTGCCTGTCTGACCTGCTTGCTGTATTTCAGAGATATTTCCTGCCCAAGATCTGCTGTCAGGCACAGCCAGAAGTGAAGCTGCTGCATGAACTGTGCGACTTCAGGATGCAGCACCAAGCACTCCTCCCAGCTTGCTCCCACAGCCTGTAGACGAGCAGTTTCTTGCTGTCCAGATCCGGGTTTTTTCCATTCCTTCACCTTGCAGCTCCTAAAGGACAGGAGGGGGTGCAGCCGTGAGGAAATGCCTCCTTGTCCAGCCCTTGGGAGTGGGCAGACAAGCAGAGAAGAGGAACCCGCACAGACAAAGGTGTTTTACAGTGAATAACAGGTTATGAGCTCTTCAATCCATCATGTTAGTGGAGTAATCCATGGTCTGACCCCAGTGAACAGAAACCACAAAAGGAGTCCAGTGACTCCTGTGAGGAGTTGGGGCCACCGGTGAGGTCATTTAATGCTTTTAAATGCGGTCTCTGAATCAGGAATATCTTCTGACTGCCAGAAGCAGGGAGGTAAGAGCAAGGAACAACTTGCAGTTGAACTCCCCTGTTTCCAGTGCTCTTCCCCAAATTAATTTTTACTGATCTCCACAGGCACTGCGTCTCACCTAAATGGCACATTGGTCTGAGTGAACATGGAAGTTCTTGTGTCTTTATGTTGTGCCCTCAAGCTTTAAGTCTGTGGTGACTGAGTTGGTGCAACTTCTCTCTTTATTCCATCCATCCTGAGACCCATGCACCAGGCAAGAGCTAGTGCAAAAGTCCAGCCAAAGCCTTGGCCAGTGTTTTTTGTCTGGAAGGGATTAGAGTAGGAAGGAAATACAGCGAATAATTAATTCCTCTTCAGTGGAAGCCCATAGCCTCAGTCTGTGGTGCCTTGTGATGTGCCAGGTTTCAGGATCTTTGGGGTGGTGATTTGTGCTGCTGTTCATGGGAGCTTGCACGATTCAGCACACATCAAGGCTTGTAAAACAAGTGGAAATGGCATAAACGATGTTATCTGACATGAAGATGAATAGGAAACCTTCTATCATCGGATCCTTAGGGCTGGGGGACTCTAAATGGTTCTGTAAGACACAGATTCTTCCCAGCAGTGCTGTAATTGTCTGAAGCAGCAGTTCAGCACCCTCAGCTCCCACTTCTCCCCTCTCTCACTTGCCTCTTTCTCTCTTGAGAGGCAGCTCTCTGCTCTCTGTGCTCTCATTTCCTTCACGCTGCCACTACCACCACCCCCAAATTGTGCTGCCTCCCTCCTGAGATACCCCAGAAACCCCACATTTCTTAGCTTCTGGATTTTGAGGGAATTCATTCATGCCACCCCCTCCCTGTGCCTCCAGAAAAGCCCAATTCACTAACTTGTAACACAGCTTAATGTGTTTTAAATTCCACCTCCTGCCAGTTGCAGCGTGATGGGAATTCTTTTTCTGTGCTGCCTGTGAGGGCAGTTATTGCTGCTCCTGGAGCACAGGCTTGGTTACTTTTCCATTCCACGGAGCAAAGCCAGTAATTAATCAAGGAGAAATGAACTGTGGGGCTCATTGTCATAGAAGACTGATATGACTGTTTAAGTTTTCAAAATGGGACAGGTCATTTTCATGAATAACAGGGGTATTTACATTTAAATTAAGGCTTATAAATTTAAGCTGCCTTCTATCTACAAAGAGCCGGGAAAAGACCTGTGGAGGACAAATGACTCCTGTGAGTATTCTGAGGGTTTTTTTCCTCAGGCTTTGAGATGAATGAGTTTGACAAGCTCAGCTTTGTCCTTTGAGCAAACATTACCTGTGCTGCAGGTCTCCTGTTGTTCACCACTTTCGTTGCCCAGTTTGGGAAACGTCCTTCGTTCAGTGCCCACCTCAGACTCCAGCCTGGCTACAGAGATGAATTCAAGAGATTGTTCCCTTGTTCCATCGGCTGCAGCAGCCCTGCATTGCTGTGCCCTGCAGCCTCCACGCACTTTATTATCCTGCTGGTTCTCCCTCGCCGCTGCAAACCTGACACAGTTGTTTCTCAAGCTTTCCCTGCCCTTGGCTGTGAATTGCATTACTGCCACTGTGATTTCTGTGCTGGTGGTAGTTAGGAGGCAGAACCACGGGCTCTGGGCTCCTTGTGAACAAAAACAAACTTTCAGTCTCCAGTTGGGACTCTTATTAAACGAAAATGAAAGGGAAAAACAAAAAAAAGGGAAAAGGTTAAAACCATTCTGCGCCTGGGGTCACATCACTGCCTGAGCTATTTAAGAAAATCTGTGGCACTTTCAGACGTCTCTCAGATTATCTTTCGTGGTTCTGTTAGCCCCAAAGACAGGAGGCTTTTTAGCAGGAGAAAGATGGTTCATTTACCATCCAAGCCACGCACAGTGTCTCCAAAAGGGAATGAGGCAGCGGTGTGAGGTTACTTGTACCCAAAATATGGCTTTTGCTAAAGGCAGTGGGACAGGGGAGCCAACTGTCCGTGTTTCATGTCCAAAGCCAAAGCTTCATTTTGGTCAATTCCAGCTGCTGGCCACATTTATACTTTATTTAATTTTATACCAGGAGCACACCTTCCCTCAACAAATAGAGCTTTTTGAAAATAAGGAGTGTTTTGATAATTATCTGTAAAGATTGGGGGTTTCCAACACAGACCCTCTTGCTCTGGGTCCTGCACAGATGTCACTAAAAGTCTGAAGGATGCAGAGTGATGGGCAAAGAATAAAAACCAGTAGGAACCAAGAAGCGGTAAGGAGGGCAAAAATCACATAGGCACTAGATAAAAACATAGAACCATAGAATTGTTAAGGTTGGAAAAGACCTTTGAGATCATTCTGTCCACTGAGTTTGTCTTAAGACCAAGAAGACAGTGTGGTTTTGATGACTGGGATCCTCCTGGGCGGAAAACCTCTTGTTTATGAACCAAAAATCTGCAACTCTTTATTTGATCCTGTTTGTCCGTGTGTCCAGCCGAATGTCCTGCTGTAAATCTTGTGGCAATAAGATTTCCCCTAGCCAGATTTAGGGATGTTCCAGCATATGAGATGATTGAAATATATCTAAATGGATGCCTGCAGCAAGGATTTTTTTTCCCCCACTTCTTTATGTTACTTTTACCCAAGAGATACATTCAGGTGGCAAGTGGGCCGGATCTGTTTTGTTGTTAGAGCTCTCAAAAGCAATTAATTTCATCTCAATAAGTCACAGTTTGACCTGAATTTCCTTAGTTTTAGTCCCTTGCCTCCTTCTCTCCCTAGAAGCAACGTTTCAAACTCATCCCTTCATCTGCTAATCCTTGACCTGGAGGGAGTGACTAAAACATGTAGGTGAAAAGCAGGACATTTATGTGCAGGATGATCAACAGAGGACAGACCTGAGTAGGATGTTTCAAAGCCTGTCCAGAGCCAGGTGGGCTCCTGGGGCTCAGCATGGGCAGCTTGGTTGCCTCTTTTCTTTGAAAGCCAAACCCTGAACCTCAGCCATTTGTTAAAAGTGAAATTCTCAAAGTGAGACATGTCTGACAAGTCCAAGAGCAGCATTTTGGGGTTTGTAGCTTAAATTAAAGAGAAGGGGTCTGAGCAGCTGGATATTTGTTCTCCAAATTAACTCATCATGAGTCACTGAGGCTCTCAAACCAAATACCAATTTCATTCTGGCAGCCTGAGCTGTTAAACTCGGAGGCTATTTTAGCGTTGGCTTAGCAGGGTTATACCTCTGAGCATCTCTCTGTAAGTATCTCATATGTGGGAGGTCTTCTGTTTGTTTTTTTGCTGGATTGCTTGAAATCTCTGAGAGATTTGTGAGGCTGAAGGACATAACAAAATTGCTTCTGGCTGTGAGACCAATTAATTTAGTCCTAGGAAAAGTACAATGAGTGTTTTACGGTAGGAAAACAGTGTTTGTTGTTAAGAAGAGTGGCTTGTTTGCCTTGGAAAAGACCTGAGGCGACAAAAAGTTGGTTACTGGATTGTGCCTCTCTTTTTGCTGTCCCTGAGGTGAGCTCAGTCAGTTCCAGCTGAGCAGCTTTGAGCCACTTTCTGTGTTTGTGCCACATTATCTGGCAGCTTCCCTGGCAAGGAGGGAGCCTGATATGGCCACTGCCAAATCCCAGGAAGTGCTCTGGCTGTTTGAACCCCTGCGGACGTGATTTTCACAGAGTGGTTTGCATTTAGCCAAGAAAACATCATGTAATTGAAGACTCTGTAACTGGAGTGCTGCAACTTGTCACTTGCCATCCTTTACCAGTTCCCAAAGAATCAGAAGAGAAATGTTCTGGTCTTAAATGACTGAACCTGTCACGAGTAACTCTGTCTTGCTTCAGTGATTCAGGTTTCTGGCAATAGCGTCATGCACTGGCTGCCTCCTGGAGCCATTTCCAGCAGCAAATATGTTTCAGATGTGCCCTCTTTTGTTTTATGGAACTGTGTCCCAGCTTAGTGTAGCTCAGATTTTACATCGTGCTCATCATTTACATTGCACCTGAATGGGGGCTGGGGAGGGACTAAAAACAGACACAAATATTTCCTGATGGAGAAGGATGTGCAGCTCTACCTTGTGTGAGGTACAGCCAGCTAAGCCCAGGATTGAAAACCAGGCAGTTCATGCTCTTCTGTTGCATTAGTTCAGACTCACACAGGTGAGCCTGTTCAAGAACTAACCAAATGTAAACTATTCCAACTTTTATCCACTCCAGCACAAATATTTGTCATTAAATCTCCTTCTGTGAGCAACTCAGCAGCCTCCAGGGCAGCCTGCTTGTTCAGAGGCTTTTCTATCAATTCCAGTTGTTCTAGAAGTGGAGGTAAGGGGAGCAAAACTAATAACCAAGGATGAAATGACAGTTTGAGTATTGCATTTTTTTTCCTAGTATATCCTGTTTCACTTGCTTGAATTGATTCTTGTCAAAGGGAGCTCCTTGTGTTGTCAAGACAAATTGTTGTACATGGCTTTGCAAAAACACAAACCTCCTGTTTCATAGAGTAACAGAGGGATTGCAGGGGGATAAACCATGCAATGAACAGAATTAACTTATTTGTTTTTATATAGTTATTGATGTGTGCGTGTGTGTATTCACTGTGTATGTTCACTTAAGTGTGTTTCCCTGTTCAGGAGTATCAGATGCCTGCGGAATATTATCCACTGGAACTTGATCACCACGTTCATCCTGAGGAATGTGATGTGGTTTCTGCTTCAAATGATAGATCACAACATCCACGAGAGCAATGAAGTGAGTGCTGGGAGGTGGCAGGGCCCTGCCCTGGAGTTTGGGGTGCTGAGTTTCTTTGTACAAATATTGCAAGGGACATTTATCCCCGTGCTCAGACAGACTTCCCATGCTTCCCTTCATTTTAATGTCAGCTGGGCACTCATCATCCTTGATTACCTCTTCAAATGTAAGATTTGACATCTGAACTTCAGTCCCATGCTTTGGGAAAACAAATAGGGAAATCATTATTGCCTAGATAAAGAAGATGTCCGTGCATAAATCTCTATTATTATTCATCCAGATGCTCCTTTGAGAAAATGTGAATTCAATTAATTCAGTGTTTGCCCTGTGTTTCTGACATTCTCACACTCCAGAAGATGGGGGTTTATGAGCTTTATGGTCAAAGGTTTCATGCTGTGTGACTTGCTCTCATGACAATGCTGCAAATCTTTATTGAGATTTTTACAGTTATTTAGGAAAAATCTGTAGGAGAGAGGCACTCAAATACCTTTTTAAATGTGAGCACACAGTGACAGTGAAAATATAAACCTGCAAATATAAGGACAGATCATCACATGCCCCAGTTTTCATTAACTCATCTTTTCTCTGCAGCCTTTTTGGGAAAGGTGCTTTATACAAGCTCGGTGATAACTTTGTTATGTGATTGTGGGATAAGTCAGCCTAAATAACACCACCAAAATGAATGGGAACATCATGTATTCTAACTATTGATGTGATCTCTTCTGTGCTGATCAGTGGGGATTAAATAACACAGACACAGAAGCATCAATGTGGAAATATTTTGTATGAAGTTTATAATGCTTACAAAAAAATCAAGAAGGAATTGGTGAAGTTATCTGGAGCCTAATGGTGGGGACATGTGGGGATCAAGAATCCTCAGTCAAATAAACAGAAAGCTGTGAACTAATGAGCTCTGCAAATTTGGTTTACTGTTCAATAATAATAAATCCACAATTCCCAGAGGACTTGCTTGAAATTCATTTTATTCTCGTCTTCTGTGGAAGTCATGCAGGGGGAGTTCTCACCACCATTATTCGTATTTGTCTCTGTCTGTCCCAGATTCTTCCCAATCCACGGCCCAGTTCCTCTCAGTTCTGACATAGGAAAAACTGACTTGGATATAAGTCTTTTTTTACTGTTCTTGTAAAAAAAGGAAAGGAAAGGAAAGGAAAGGAAAGGAAAGGAAAGGAAAGGAAAGGAAAGGAAAGGAAAGGAAAGGAAAGGAAAGGAAAGGAAAGGAAAGGAAAGGAACTTAATTTGATTTAGACAAACTTTTGAAAACAAAATGTTTCATCTTCTGAGTTGTTTTGGGGTTTAATCCTATTTTAAGGGTAAAGCCAAACTAAATTTCAAATATTAATGAAATAATACAGAAATCAAAGCTTTAACACATCCAAAAAATTTCTTCTTTTTATTTCCATGCAATAAACAGAAGTGATCACAACTTGTGGATGGGCTGTCATTTTGTAACTGTGCTTCTTGCCCAGTAAATTCTTAATCCTCAGAATTTTACTGGGCTTGGTGGTGCACCTGCTGCTCCGTTGGCTGCCTGTGGACCATCAATGTGTCCTGCATCTGAAGGCTAGATAAAATTAACTGAGGGAAAAAGTTGCAAGTACTTCACTGGAGTTAATTAAAAGGCTAGAGAAAGGTGAGACTAAAATGACCAAAATCAGTGATAGCCGAGAACCGAGGTAATTAGAGTTGTGCTTCAGGGAGTGCACTCAAGGTCTGCTTGGTAAGAGTGAAGTTTTCCCAGACTTAGGTGAGCAGCACTGTGGAAATTACCCTCAGTTCCTTGTGCTTTATTGCTGGGATGTTCCCACGTGGAGCTAATTGTGCTTCCCACAGCCATGCTCTCACTGCACAGCCATCCCAAGGAAATGACTTCACTGATACACTGAAAATTCGTGTTCAGGTTGTGGCAAAATTCAGAGGTGACCTGTGGCATGGTGTGACTTACAGAGTGAAGCACCAGTGGCAGGAACAGAGGGGATAAAGTGGCTGATAAAAACATGCCTTTAAAGTATTTTTTTTTCCCCTGAATATCGGTGGTGCTCCTTTTCCTCAGTGGAAACAAAGCAAGACTGTGACATTGACACAAATCATCTGTGGTCAAATGACCTCCTCCTCTTGGAGGCTTGTTCTGGAACCTGAATTTTCCAGGCAGGTTTAGATGCAGCATATCCTGCATGTTATGGTCAGAGCCAGCCTCAGCAGAAGGTCACAGATGCAGCTGTGAGTTCCTGTCAGCACCTAAAACATTGTGATTCCACGCCACAGGATAAATCTGCATCCCATGAATGAATTCTGCCATTGATTTTTTAAGGGAATAACAACATACAGAATCTTTGAAATGTTCTCACCATGATTTTAAAGTATTTTTTTGTGTTTCCTTTCCAGCCCTGGTGTCGATGTATTACCACTGTCTACAATTATTTTGTGGTGACCAACTTCTTCTGGATGTTTGTGGAAGGCTGCTACTTACACACTGCTATAGTGATGACCTACTCCACAGATAAGCTGAGGAAATGGGTCTTTCTCTTCATAGGATGGTGTAAGTGACCTTTGTGGTTAAAATGGCGCTGTGTGGCACCTGGCATTAAAGTGTTAAAGACAAAGAGAGGCAAGAATAGATATTACAAATCCCACTGGGGTGGAATCTGGACCATTCAGTCTGAACAGACACTTTTAAGCGAGGAGCTGACTTGAAAAAAAAGCCTCATTATCCTCCAGTCCAGCTCTACAGCTGTTGTTTGGACTGCTGAGGGATTTGTTCCTAGAAAACAGCCTTTAGCAAAGAGTCACACGTCATCTTTGTGCTGTCCTTGGGGCTACTCAGAGACTCAGCTGTGGCAAAGCTGCCTTTGGGATGCTATGGTCAGTTATGGTCTCTGAGGTCAGAAAGGGATGTGGAAAAACTGGAGATTCTCCAGCTGAAAATGTGATCAGGGATCTAAAGGACGTGAGCTGTGATGTGAGGCTGAAGGAGCTGAGCTTCTTTAATCTGGGAGAGAGGAAGATGAGGAGGGATCAGTTTGGCACCAGGAGTGATTTGAAAGATAATTACAAAGATGATGGAGCCAAATTCTGCTTGGTAATAGCAGATATCATCAGAAGGGACAATATCCACAAACTGCGGACTGGGAGGTTCCAGTTGGACGTTAAGAAAACAGAAAATGTTCCAGGAGATGGTGCAGCACTGGAACATGTGACTTAAGAGCTGTGAAACCTCTGACCTTGGGGGTATTAAAAATTCAGCCAGGCTAAGCCCTGACTGAGGTGAGTGAGTGTTGATAGTTCTGCTCAGAGCAGGAAATTGGAACAAACGCCTTCAGAGGTCCTTCCCAACCAACATCTCCATGTTTTGATCTTGGCCAGGAGATGTTTGGCAGGACAAAGCCCCATGCAGGCAGCTTGTTTACTTGAATGAAAATCTGAGGTCGAACAGAACTAGTGAATCTGGCAGTTCTTTTCTGTTGAAGGAAGAAAGGTGGAAAAAAGTCACCAATATTTTCTTCTGTGAAAGCAGAATGACATTTTGTTCAGAGGTGCCTCTCCCTCTCTGCAGAAGTAATTGAATTGCGGTTCTGAAGGCAGAAACAGCCTTTGAAACAAAATATGTCATTCAATCCAAAATCAAATGGGAGGAAAGAGGAGTTGTAGTAGAAAGAAAATGTTTACTTGGGGAGCTGATTCAATTTTCTCCCCAATAGTTTTCAATTCTCTCAGCAAACTGGAAAATCAGCTGCTTACACAGCTCTCACAGACCCACAGACTGGTTTGATCCTGGTATTTTCACTCCCTACCTCTGTCAGAATCCTCTGGGTCTCTCATTACTAATGTAGGAGTGGTGTGAGCTGAATAAACCTTTCCACCCACCTTTTGGGTGCTTTCTGGCTCTGCTCTGCCTCCCCAAATACATTTTTTTTACCAGTCTCATTCTCAAATCCCTGTTCTTCATTTCACAAGGAAGAGTAAAATGTTTTCCTTCAGGAGAGAGGACATGGCTCCATTTCCTCAGTCCATTCCTCACAAGAACATGAGGAAATGAGTGCACCAGACCCTTTGAGGCTGTGGTGAACAGGGTGAAACACAACACAGTCACTTGAAGGGCCACCCAGGCCCTTCAATCACTCGAGGAACCACCAGGGGCGATGGGGCAGGAGATCAGAGCTGCTGTACTCCTTGCTGAGGTTAAAGATGATCCCTCAGCAACTCAGTCCCATCCCTTCTGTGTCATGGTTCTCTTTCCCTCTCTTTAAAGCCTCCATTTCCCGCAGGAGAGGCAGCAAATGGGAGGTTAAAAGGCTGTGTTAGAGACAAATCCACCTCTGCTCCTCCATGAGGTTTTAAGTCGTGTTACTCGCACTGGGGTAGAGCAAATACTCGTGAGAGTCACTGGGGCTCTGTCCATGCACTCACCTTAGTGATTTCAGTGATTCCAGAGGGACACAAACCTGGAGTTTGGAATGAGGGATGGAGCTGGTGAGGATGGACTTGCTTGGGTTTTCCTCAGGTGAGAAGTTAAAGGGGGAACGGAGAGGTAAAACTCTCCCCTTCTAATTTTGACATCGTTCTTAGTATAGTCCTCAATAGTGCTTGTCTGAGTGTGAGTCAAAAGGCCACTTCCATTTACTCTCCCTCCCTTCCAGGTTCCTCCCCCAGCAAATCCCCTTCAAACCAGCTGGTTTGGAAGGCCTAACACAAACACTTGTTAGAGAGTGCAGTGAAGTCTATAAAGTTAAAAGCAGCTGGATCCTTCAGAAGCAGAAAAAAACAGGAATTCTGATACTGCAAGATATCAAACTATTCTTTCTCACAATCCTGTGTCATAGGGAACACTGAACTCAAACAAATTGTTGAAAGTTTTGCAAATGTGCTTCATCCAGAGATCCCAGTCAGTTTACCAGCTTCTTGAAGCCTGGGAAATCAAAACCTAAACACCCACTTCCAAGTATTGTCTTTTAAGATTCTGCTGTGTCAGCTGCAGGAAAATGAAAAGGGACCAAAACTGCCTTTAAGTCAGCCAAAATTGTTCTGGTCACTTCTATGGAAATACAGGTATTTGTGTGTTTGCTAATATTTTTATTAACTTTCCTTACTGGTACTACAGTTTAGTTGAGATGGTCTTTTTTTATTTTTAAATTAAAAGGTCTTAGCAATTGTGATGTCTCAAGCAGACCAAGGTAGGACCACTTGTATTTAGAGTCTCCCAGTTCATTACCTCAGACTCTCCTCACACAAATCTGAATTTACTTTGGTACCACGGACACATCCATCCATCCATCCATCCATCCATGATTAACTCCTAATTTTTTTTTGCTCCTGCAGGTATTCCCTGTCCAATCATCATTGCCTGGGCCATTGGCAAGCTGTATTATGAAAATGAACAGTAAGTGATGTTGATATTTGTGTTTGTGTGGCTCTCTAAACAAATCAGGAAATGAATACACATCCAAACCATATCCCAGGTCACATATTCCTGCTTCCACTGGCTGTGCATTTCCTTCTTCCTCAGTTTGAGGAGCTGGTCCTTGCTCAGCCATGCCCATTCCCTGCCTCTCCTGCCTGATTTCTTACACGTGGGATTGGAGAGCTCTTGTTCTCTAAGAAAAATGTCCTTAAAGAGCTGCCGGGTCTGATCAGTCCCTCTGTCCCTAAGGACAGGTTCCCAGGGGATCTCATCCACCAATTCTTTAAACAGCTGGAAGTTCCTCTTCTAAAATCCAGGGTCCTGACTTTGCTCCTTGCCAGAGCTTTTGTCCGTTTGTCCTGAGCGCTGGGGGAATCATGTGCAGCTCCCAGGAGGTCAGACCCGGCCACCGGGACACAGGCAGCAAACATGGACTTGCCTTCAGCTTCCAAGACTGTTTGGGACAGCCCAAAATTCAGGAAAAATGGGAAACTCCTCTTTCTCTGTCTGAGTATCCACTTAAGTTGTTCGGAGGTTGAGCTGCGGTTCAGGTTGTGGAGCTCACTGTAGTTTAAAAGCTCGAAACAGCGCACAGAAAGAATGTTAAGAAAATGCTTCCACCAGCTTCTTAACTTCTTAATCTTTGTACTTAATGGAGATGATTTTCTGCACAGTGAGGCAACTATAATTGGTACTGTGGCAAGTATCCTGTCTGGGGTTTATCAGTTCTTTAGCAAAATAGGGCAACTCTGAGAAAAAAAAAAAGTACTATTAAATCTCCATTTAAAAGAAACCCCCGCAAATTATTAAGAATTATTGCAGTAATTTCATTGATGGGCATTTTTTAAGGGGAAGAACGTTAGTGAGATCTAATTAACAATAGTGATAAAACCAGTGGTGGGTTTGGTTATGTAAAGAACTATCAGAGAACCCTGAAGAATATTAAGTAGTGCTATTCAACAGAAATGTGTTTTACATATGTGAGTCTTATCACAACTGTCTTCTAAATTGTCCTCTTCATTATTCAGGGAGTGTTTGTTATCCTTCCAGAGGTAAAAAAAGAATAAAAAGTGGTTAAATGGCTTTTATTTCACACAGATGCAGCAAATAATTGTCAGTGATTTAAGTTTCTCTTTTTGGTTTTAAATAAATTATTTTATTGCAGGAACAATGGCTTGTGTTGGATTTAAAGTAAGACTTCAGATGATTGGCAGAACAGTTTGCAATACCTTAGCTAAAAGTCCCAGTTGGAACAGTTAAGACTCTAAATATGAAATATTGCTAATCAAATGCAGACATTTATAATATCTCTGGCAAAGAACTGTCTCCTCTTGGCGTTACTCACCCGGTTTAATTAGAAATATTTAGACTACAATGTAACAGATCTGGTTTATAACCTAATGAGATGAACACAGACCTAAAATGCTGATTTTTGGTTTTTCTCTACTACCTACAAAAGGAACCTGGAGCACCGACTCCCCTGGAGAGTCCTGTGTTGCAGAGTCTGTCTTTGGCCACAACCTTGTTTCCTCAGAGTGTGTGGAAGTAAATCCACATTCATTCTTCACTCAGCACAACCTTGGTCTAATACTGGGCTTCAGATAATAAATTTCAGCATTTTGGTCTTCCAGCTAAGCAACATTTAAATTCCAAAGAGCTACGAGCAGCTTTTGCCCTGGAACCTCATTTGTGCTCTACCAGCTGTGTTCCAAATTCTTTGCTGACTTTTTCTAGCCCACGGAGTTCTGCCACATGCCTCAGTCTGCTTCTTATTAGTCCCTCTGCTGGAGCAGCCAGCTTCCCGGGAACTCTTTGCTTCTCTTAGTTCTCCGAGTTTCAGGCAATAAAAAATAGTTCTCCCAAAATATGCTTCAAAATCTTCTCTCAAATGTAGGTCTTGCAAGTTCTGGGGAATTTTGTTTCCTGCCCTGGCATATCTTGTAATTAATTTTATTTTTCATATCTTTCCAGCTACATTAAAAAAAAACTAAACTCAAAAATGCAGTTTCATTCATTTAAGGCTGCCCTGAGGATTCTTCTTGGATGATAACTTGGCTGGAGGAAGTACCTTATTCCAAGTCTTGCTCTCATGCCCAAATTTTGGAAGATGAGTTGCAAAATTATCAATTCACACTCATTTTCAGCCAGTGCACCAGGGAATAGCAGACATCTTTCACATTTCTAAAACTTTCAAAGCTCCCTCATTCGTTTGGAACTTAAAGGATGTAGGAATTGAGCCAAGAAAAGGCAAATAATTGTGAGGTACTGAACTGTGTTCCTGGTTCCAGCTCCGTGCCTCAACACTCCTGTCCACCCAGAGCATCTTGCAGTGGGCAAGCAGCTCCTCCTGTTCTAGCAGACACATCTTGGAGGGAGGCTTTGAGGGCGTGGCGTGATCCATAAGGATCCCATCTGAACCAGAGCTTTCCTAATCCCGGTTCATTTCCCCTGGACTCGCGAGGTCGTGTCTTACAGACTGCAACCTCTTGGAGGCAACACCTATTACATCTTGCTGCTTGTGAAAGTGCAAATCTGGCTCCGTGGTCTCCTTGGCTCAGGAATTACCTTTGTTTCCATGTCCCCAGTGGCACTAAATTATCTGTTCCACAAAGCAAACAGGGGGAAGGCATAACTTGTGCTGTATAGACTTGTTATGCAGTATCCATGACAGGGAAGAAAACTCTCAGACCCTTGAACTCCAAAATCTACTTCCTAAGGGATCTGGAGCTCCAGTGATCTAAACCTTGAAGAATTATGGATGCAAAGCTGTCTTTGCTTGGTGGAATCCTGGATCCAGACCCCGTGGCTGTATCTGTAATACTAAATTGGCTGGGTCTGGATTAATTCCTGGGGCTCAACTTCCAAATAGCATGGAATAATTCACACCCGTATTATTAAACTTTCTTGGCCGCCAAAATCAGGGGAGCTGCAGTTTGTGGACTGTTGGGAATGTCCTTTGGCTCCTGCTACCTCTAGATTTGTTCCCCAGGAATAGTTTTGGACTGGTTAACTTTTGGCCTGGATCAAAACTACCCCAAGGCAAATGAAATGGTGCGAGTTCAGACCTGAGCCCAGTCTCTCATTCATTTACCAACATAAACAGAACGGATTTATTATTCTCAGTGAAGAGGATGAAGTGAGTGTCAGTGTGGGTTGCTGTGAAATCCCAGGGTTCTTTTGTTGTATAACACAGCAGGGAGAAAAACACTTGGAATTAGTGGAAGTGAGACTCAAAGCCAGCACTCAGTCACGTGTGACACGTCCAGGCTCTCTGCTTCTCTGAGGCCGCTCAGTTCACCTGTGATTTCACTTCACCTGAGACCGTTTCCCAGCCCATTTTGGGTTATCCCAGGCAGTTTGGAAGGGGATGTTGGAGCAGGAATTTGGTGGCTTCAGATGGTGGCTCTGTTCTGTCTGCTGGCTTTGGTGACAACAGAATCATTAAGATTGGACAAGACCTCTCAGATAATGGAGCCCAGCCACTCATCCAACCCTGCCAGGTCCTCCACTAACCCGTGTCCCCAAGTGCCACATGTACATGGTTTCTGAGCACTTCCAGAGATGGTGACTCCACCACTGGAGTCCCCAGTGGTCCCCAGATTCATTCAAAGCCAGTGGGGTGACTCCTTATCCATTCAGTGTTTTATTTAGACAGCATTTCCGTGCAACTTGAGATGTATTTGTTTAAGTAACAGCCTTTATTTTGTGGAATGTGTCTCTGGGCTCTGCAATGGATAACAGGAGGTTTTTTTTCTCTGACACAGAATATTTCTTTAATCCCTTTCTCAGACATCTCCTGCATCCTCCTTATAGCAGGTTCTCATATTTCTTGTAAATATTTCCATAGGCAATAGCCAAAACCATAGAGGGAACACGAATGTTCTAATGGGAGGGGAAAGTGGGGCTCAGATCTGTGGCCAACAGCAGGTGATTTGTAGCAGAAAATTCAGTTACTTGCTGATTATTTGTATATGATGAAATGGTGAAAAAAGAACACCTCTCTATAGTGTCCTTCAGATTAGAGTCTAAAAAAATTGAATTTACCTTTACAAATTGTTTTCTTATTTGTTTTGTTTTTTTACAGGTGCTGGTTTGGAAAAGAGCCAGGGAAATATATTGACTACATATACCAAGGGCCAGTGATTCTTGTTCTCCTGGTAAGTGTTTATGTGGGTGGGAGGACTCTGCCATCTCCCACTGAGAGGAAATTTGATCTGTGATGTTCCACATCTGCATTTATGGAAAATAAGACACAAACAAGGCCAGACATCTTCAGGTGTTCTCTGAAGTGGCCACAGTAGATAACACTGCAAGAATTGAAATGACTGGGTTTTGACTGTTTCTGTGGTTTTGGTGCATTCTTTCCTCCTCCCTCTGCACTGCTGCTTTGCCTTTGTACAAGGTTTTGAGACATGGGAAGGAAAAATGTGCAAAACTAGGAGGTGCATTACAATATCTGCTCATCCACTTGGGGCTCATGACAACTACAGAAGTTCTGTCACACACATTACATAGAAAAATGTAATAATCACAGTCAGGAATTGCATCTTGCACAGCCATCTCCATTTTCTACATCACCATCACTGCTGTGTGTTTGTTTCTAGATTTCCTGTTGTGAAGTTTCCTTCCCAGTGCTGCCCACGCTCACCAGGCTGTTTATCTGTTTACCCAACACTCCTGTGCCAACCAAGAGTAGGCAGAGGGAGAAGGAAGCTCATTCATAACCCATTTTGAGCCATCAGCTGAAGCACAGTGGTGCTTTCCCAGAAAAAAAAAAAAAACCAAAACTGGGTGTGGATGGAAAGCATTAGTTAATTATTAGTAAGGACAAAGCTGAAAAAGATGATTCTACTCTTCCAGGCAGATGAACCAACAGAGAATTCCCAGGGCTCAGTGGGTTCCCCTCTCTTAGGCAGCCAAGATTTGCTGTAGGTGTCCCTTGTGTCACTCCAACCTCCATGGGGATGGTGCAAATGCTCCAGAACAGGCATCGCTGGCAGCTTTCTCAAGGCTAAGAAGCCTCATGTTCTCACCTTGTCAGTGCCCTGTTCGTGGGATTCAGCATGAAAAAAGTTTCTGTGTTGCCCAGCAGCTGATCCAAGTGTGTGTCCTGAGAGCAGGAGAGTTCATTTCTGTGTTAATTGTTAGGATACAGCAAAAAGATCACCTGAAAAGAGAAAAAAAACCCCAAACTAGGAGAATATTTTAATGTAAAAATTCTTTTCTTTATATTCTAAGGAGAAAAATAGCAATGGGTGTGATACACACAGTATAATTTGTGTTGCTGAGGGAGCCATCACAAAACCAGGAACAGCCTCACCGTAAATTGGCTCACTGATACAGAGACTCACTCACAAATAATCCTGTTTAGGCAGCACAAGGTGGGAGATTTGTGATACTCGGAGCACTTGGGTTTCACATCAGCCTGGAAATCTGTGACTGTGAATTTACCGTAACTCCTTTAGTCCACAGGATCTGTAAAATCCTTGGGTAGCATCTCTGACAGATACCATGGAGTCATGAAAATAGCCTTTTTCTCCCCAGAACAGCACTTCAAATATTTAAAGACCCCAAAGAGACCCAGCAGATGGAGGTATAGTTGGGGGCCGTCTCTTTCTATGCAGCTCGTTATATCTGCCTCTAATTTGGAGCAGCCTTGAGACCCCTCTAAACTGGGCCAGTGACTGAAGAGCCCAGATCTGACACTGTGAACTGAGCCTTCCTACCTTGGCCTGCCAGCACTTGAGCCCTAATTAAAACACTAATGAGGTAACAGCAGTGATTGCACTGTGGAGTGGAAAGTAGCTGATACCATTTAGAGAAGTAGCATAAGGGCAAACTCTTCCTCCCCTCACTTCAGGGTTATTCCCTTCAGAAAGCGGTGCTGGGGGAGGAAAGCATCCCTCTGCAAACAAAATTTCAACAGCAAATCTGAAAGCTCCTGTTACAATACACTCCTGATTCCTAAAATCTGCTCCCCCACTATTCTTTTTTTTTGAACTGTCAGTTCACTTTTGGAATGTTTCTAATTAAAACACACAACCCCACGGTGTCTTAAAGCCACTTGACACGCTCGTTTTTTGATCCTTATGTGAACAAATTCAGATTGTAGATAAAGATTGAAGCATCACTTGCTGCTGTTGGAGTCACTGACCCTTTCGAGGGTGCTGTGAAAAGTGCTGGGGTAAGAGCACTGGGATTTGACATCTGCCATGTACTCAGGGCAGCACAGTCAGGCATCACCGCCCTCGGATGGGATCATGTCTCTGCCTTAGCACAGACAGGAACAAAGTGCTGCCTTCCTCTTCCCTCCAGTGAGCAGTGGTCACCACGAGTGGAAAACACAGAGATTTCAAAAATAGGACAACTCTCTGACGTCTTTCAGTCACTGCTCATGAGTTGGATTTGAACTAATGAGGAAGTGAACTGGAGCTGCAATTGTGTTTTGTGAAGGAATGTACAGGGCAGGGCACAGTCCTGATGGGACAAGGGGGAATGGCTTCAAACTGATGGAGGGTAGATTAAGATGGGATATTAGGAAGAAATTCTTCCCTGTGAGGATGCTGAGGCCCTGGCACAGGGTGCCCAGAAAAGCTGTGGCTTCCCTTGGATCCCTGGAAGTGTCCAAGGCCAGGTTGGATGGGACTTGGAACAACCTGAGGTAGGGGAGGGTGTCCCTGCCCATGGCAGGGGGGTGGAACTGGATGATCTTTAAGGTCCCTTCCATCCCAAACCATTCTATGACAATTCTGTGAGAGGACTATCTGAGGACTCTGCTGGAAAAATAAAGAGACATGAATGTTACAAGAAGAAATCAGTGTTATTTCCAGAAGAGGACTAACACTAAAAGCTGAAAGTCTAAATACTCCATGAAACTACAGTTCCTGTGCACCTGGGAACACTCCACCTGGGGCAGTTAAAAGTGGCTTCACCCCCCTGAGTGAAGAGCCAAGAGCTCAGTGTCCAGCTCAGGTGAGCTTTGGTTACCTCGTGGACACATCTTTGTGTATTCCAGAAGCATCATTGCACCAACCAGGGGCAATATGATTAGAGTGCTAAATATTCTTAGAGGGATAAAACTTGCTTCTAAAGATGCAGAGTCTGCTTAAATATAATTTTTAAGGATTTTTTTCTGTCAAAAATTATTTCCACTGGTTTTGATTTCTCATTTTCTTACACTGAGCTGCTGCAGCACAGGATGGTGTAACACAAGGAGCAGGTCGTGCAGGAGCTCTGAGCCTCACTGGGAAATAAAGATGGGCCTAAAAAAGACCTTTGATCATGGCAGCAGCCCTCAAGTCCATCTCTAGATGACATTATTGTGTTGTGTCTCAGGTACAAAAACTTTCAACCATGCCGTTGAGTTGTTTGATTGATTGATTTTCTGCTTGTCTATAAAAGGAGCTTGGAGATTGACTTGGGCTGAACACAGGGAAACAATTCCAGAGACAATTTCAGGAAAAAAGGAAACTGAATATAAGTGCTGATTCTATATATTGGGCAAGAAACCTGTATTTTTATTGACAAAAAATCTGAGGGAGAAAATGTAGGTAAACATCTTTTTTTTTGTTTCATTCCTGAATGGATTTAGACTTGAACATATCCCACGAAAGATTTAATAATTTAGCACATTGGATGCTTTGAAATTTAATTTCTGGTAGCACTAGAAAAATACACTCTATTAGGTATTTTCTCTTCAAATTAGTGCATCGGGGTTTTTTAATTCTTACCTGTTTTCTCAGAGTCACATAACTGAGTTTTAATCACACACCCCTCTCTGAAGCTAAAGAAGGGGCAAAGGGTTAGGCAAAAACGCCAGAGAAGTGAATTTCCTCCTGATTTTATTAAGGAAAATACATTTCTTGTGTTCAGCTTTAAACGTAAACCTGCCAAAGAACTGGTGAACCATGAAAACACAGCAGGGTCAGAGGACAAACCTCAGAGAACAGGCACCAGAGGCAGTTACCTGAGCTGCTTTTTCCCTCGGTAACTTCTGCTGTGCATTGACCCCAGCTATGGACTGCTCTGCAATATCTCTCAGAGCTAAGACTGTATAAATTTGTAATTTTTCAAACAGGGAGATCAATTTCCCCCCCCCCCCCAAACCTTTCATTCAGCTTTAATAGATGTCTTTTTTTTTTCCGTCTTGTGCTTGAGAACTGGACAGTTTTGCAACCTCTGGGGTTTTTTGTGTCTGATGGGAAATAATTCACCACAACCAATTAGCTGCTGGAGTGAGTGGGTGAATGAGGTGGGGGAGGACCTGGAGTTCACTTCTGCCTCTGCCTTCATCAGCCATTTCATTTTGAGTAAAGTAGATTGCTGCTCAAAGCTCAACTTCCCCAGCTATAAAGCAACTTCAGTGATTATTCAAAAATTATCTTCTCTTGCTTTGACATTCCTGGATGACAAGTAGAGGAGTTAAGGGTCCTTATTTCAGTGTGGAGTTTTGCTCAGGAGAGAAAACCACAGGTACCCAAGAGGTCTTTATGATGTGCTAATCATTAAAGATGCAGCATTTTTGTGGTGGCAAGATCAAAGCTTGCCCCAGTAATCAAGATGTGACCACACAAATGGATTTTTACAGCAGCATCCTCTTGCCTGGTTTATTTTCTTTCTCAGTAATTCCAGACGTTTTTTTGTTTCCTTTCTTCTGCTGGGAGCTGAGATGAGGCTTTCAGGGAGCCAGTGAGTGTAATTCCAGCATTTCTTTTGTGAATGAAAACTCCCAGAGCTCATAACTCCTCATGTAAAGCTGAGATTGTTTGTCTCCCCTGTGGTGTTACCTTTACATCAGGTGATTTCCTGTGCCACGTTATTGCCTGATCACTCAGTCCCTGGACAGCTCTTTGCAATCAGCCTTGATTTTTTGCTGTTCTGAGCAGTTTGATGCCACTAAAAATCTGTTAGCCTGTCCTTCAATCCCTTTCACAGATCACCAAGATCTGTGTGAAACAGCACAGATCTGCTGGAAGCCTCTTTCCACTGAGAAATCAGAATAATATGTTTGTATATATACATATATATATGTATTCCTGCCCTTTTTTCCTTGTATTCTTATGCACAGTGCTCTTCCCTCCAAACCTCCAACAGCCAAATTTCTATGGGAACCTTTGGAGTTTGGAATTTGAATTCCTTGCAGAGGATTGTCCACGGGATCTCCCTTGTCCTCATATTGACTCTTCCAGAGGACTTCACAAACTTCTCGTTCTTCCCCTTCACACCTCGTTTTTCTTATTTGCAAAGAATTTGTCCAGCCCAGCTTCAGGCTATGGGAAATATCAGTATCTCAGTGTAGCAATCACTGGCTGATGCTCTGGAAGGCCATGACAGGAAAAAATTTTCAGTAAATACCTAAGTTTGTTCCATTTTTCAAAACCAGGTCTGTGGAAAGATAGGGTGTTTTTTAGGTATGTCAAATCAGAGAGTGGAGGTGCTTAAGCTAATTAACAAAATCAGCTGATTGATTGACAGAAAGGAAGTTTTCATGAGTGAGAGTTATCCTTCCACTATCCCAGGCTGCTCCAAGCCCCGTCCAACCTGGCCTTGGGCACTTCCAGGGATGGGGCAGCCACTCCTTCTCTGGGCACCCTGTGCCAGGTCCTCCCCGCCCTCACAGGGAAGAATTTCTTCCTAATATCCAATCTAAAGCTACTCTGTTTCAGTTTGAAGCCCTTCCCCCTTGATCTGTCATGCTCCATTTCAAACACCACAGTCCGCATTGCTGAAGTTCTTCTGATCTTCTAAAGAAATGAAAGTTTGCTCACTCTCCATTTTATGTATAGAAGCATCTCAGCTGTGTATGTAGCTCTATGCATTTCATTTATGGGGGTTTTTTGCTAGTCCTGTGCAAGCATCTTCCTTGCTGACACAATTGCTTCTCTCAATATTTTCTTAGTTTCTGCTGACTCTCTTCACACTTCTGTTTCCACTTCTGCATTGTTCTGTTCAGAGACTGAGATATTATTATTATTATTATTATTATTATTGACTTTTTTTTCATTTCCCCTTCTCCTTCCTATCTGAATAGCTTATGCTTTTTCTCAAACACTGATTAAATTAGTTTTCCTATTGATTTTTTCAAAATTTCTTTTGCTCTAAAGATGAGCACTTCCTCCACTGCTGCAGGTTTGCAGTTCATGACCTGTTGACATCCCCGAGTTCCTCTTGCAAGACTTTTATCATCATTTTTGCTGCTCTGCACGCAGGCCGTGCTAGCTGCACAGAGCACAGAGATAACGTGCTTTTTTGATTCAGTCCATCCAGAATTTATATCCAATTTCGCCATCATTGCTATTCCTGTCTTCCTGCTGTTTATATTTTGTAGTTGTGGAGTCACTAAGTGCCCAGCAAGGTGTCCAATACCACGTAAACTCTACAAATTTTCTGAAATTTCTGTTTCTGTTTGTGAAATGTTCATTCTTCTTAATCACATCTCGTTATTCCTGATTGGACATAAAAGTGTTTTCCAGCCCTCTGCCCAAAGGACTCATTGTGGTGTCTGTGACCTTTGAAAATGAAACTTTTGTGATAAAAGGCCCTGTCTGAGGATCAGGTCAGGCCAGCATGGTAGAACAATTAAAACAAAGCATTAATTAACTGGCAGAGTGCTCATCTGAGCTCAGGATGGCAGCATCCAGAGCTCCTGCTCAAATGACTGCTCTGATCCCAATTTGGTTTACTTAACCCTGAGGTGATTTTACCACCTTGCATAAAAATACAAAGCCTAAATAGAATAATTTTTACAGTTCCTGGGAGCGAAGAGGAGCAAACATTCTAGGAAGCACGGGAGCACAAGCTTTCTGTGAAGCATGAAATACAAAGCCCAGCAGAAAATGAGCAAAATAAAAGCCAGTTGGCCATTAAATTCTCAAAAGAGAAAGAGCAGAGCTTAATGACCTCCCTTTTAAACTCCTGGGCTCGGGGAAGACTGCAGAGAAGCCCTTAGAATCAGCATTGCCTCTTTTGTGCACTTTGGCTATTTCATCTTGCTAAGGGAGATAAATTTCCTCTCAAATGGAGTTTGGTTTTTATGAGAGAAAAATTCTATCACCAAAATCATTTACTGAAAAGTTTCTTTTGGTTCAGAAGAGTTTCTGGGCTTGTGTGTTCAGGTTATAGTAGAACAGTTCTAAAACAGATGGCTCAAATACTTTTTGCATCACTGGCTTGTAACTCCATTTTGGAGGTCTGAATTTTCATCCCAATTTAGAAATGGAAAGACTAAACTTCTGACAAGATATGAAAACTTTTTCTTTCCCATCTGTAGTTGGAGAGGGTCTTATTCCAGCAATAACAATATCCTTAGCATGGCATAAATAAAGGAGAAGAAGAAATAAGGCATTTTATTCTGTCTTCAAGACTTTGCCTTTGGATTCATTTCATCTACCAGTAAATGTCAAGGTAAAAATCCTTAGTTATGTTTTCCATTAGGAAGCAGAAAACATGGACAAACAAAAATGAATGAAAATAGAAAATGAGCCCAAAGAGAAATAAAAAGGATGCACTGCCTGTCATCATTACCTCTCTTAAGTGACCTTTCCTGAGTCTCCATTTGTGGAACTGATGTGTGGGTTTTGTTAGAGCTGCCCAGCTCTGAGGAATTAATCTGTTGACAGAGAGCTCCGATAATAACAAAAAAGTCCTTGACAAATAATTGTGTACTTTGCTCAATACAGCGCTGAGGCTCTTTTCTAGGAACGCTCCCTTTGCAGTGGAGTGAGACCCTTCTTCCTTTGAAACACTGCAGTCTATCTGAGGAACAAACACCAGAGGCTTCACCTTCTCTGCCTGTAAATCAGTCTGGTAGCCACTAGAGCTGTATGGATTCTCTCCAGCTGAGAAAATAGCTCCATTTTCATCTCCAAGCCTTCAGCTCTTGCAGGGTGTGTGCAGCATCCTGTTCCCTGCTTGATTCCCAGATCGTGTCCTCTCTCCTGAGCAATCCCCCCCATCTTCTCCACAAGCTGTGGTCTCAGGCCCAGCGAGGACAAACAGACAATTAAAACCCTGTCTGATTATGCACTGAAGATTGATCTTCAGATCAGACCTCTCTGAGTGCTGCTAAAAGGTCCTGCTGAGCCAAGTGTCTTTCTGAAATGGAGTGGGTTTTTTTTTTAAAGAAATCATTAAAAATGAACACACTGAAATGCGCTTCTAGAAGGCAAGACCAAAAATAAGTATTTACTGAGCCTGAATTTTTGTCTTTTCCCTTGGAATTTTTTGCTTGCTAAGATCTGCATTTTAGGGGTGACCCTATCCGAGTCTTAAAGATCTCTCAGAGAAACCTTAATAGAGACAAAATGTTGGTGCCTCAAAACATTTTTAAGCTTCCATAGGCTGTAATGTCACAGAAGCTCTGTAGACACAGCCACATTCCTTTCATTGAAGCTCAGGTGGGATGTCCTGGACAACCTGAAAATCAGAGGAAGATTTGTGTGGGCAGCTGGTTCAAGTCCAAGCCCTGTTAGTCCAAAAACACTCATTTAAAATATGTCAAATGAACCACTGTTGAAAAGTTCCCATTTCTTTCCAGTGAATATAAATAGATCCTGGGATAGCCAACTGCTTAATCTAACAAGAAATGGTGCCAACCCAACTGAGTTCCTTATGCTCTTGCTCTTCTTGTCCCCACTCTGGGATGGAATTGATTTATAGTCGAGGCCAAGTCACTTGGCTTTTCTCTGTTAGGTACTAAATCTAGAATGGGGAAGAATCAGTTACTCCTTTTCCTGGAGAAGCTGTGGGATGAAGGCAGCAGCAGGAGCTGTGTGTGTAGCAAGGCTGCACTCGTGTCCTGTCCTGCAGCAGCGACAGCTGGGCAGAGAAACCTGTGAGAGAGGGGAAAACCAAGCCTTGAGGGAGCTTCACACATTATTCAGAGATTCTGAAGCCAGAAGGAGCTGTGAATTATTTTCTAACCTCCCTTTATGCACTGAAAAGGCCACAGGATTCTCCTGACTTGATGGTCCTCTGCATCCAAGCCCTCACCTCTTGGACATATACATGAGACCCATTTTTCCAGTGCCTTCCATCCAGCTCCTTCCACCTGTCCCATTCACCAGCCCTTTTTAAAAAACCCCAATTCTCTGGTTTTCAGGGAAAGGCAGACTTGTAAAAGAAGTCTTCAACATTAATGGAAGAAGCAGGGTGACAATCACTCTGAAGTTCACACTGAGATTACTCAGGAGGAGGCCTCAGTTTGAGTGGCCAATGCTGCTGTTCCCTTCTCCTAGAAAATATAATTAGAAATAATGTCCTGGCAGGGTTTTCTCAGACACCTGGGCAGTTTGTTAAAAGTCAGCACTGCTGCATCTGCCTTCCTGTTGCTCCTGGGGAAGAATTGAGGTCTCTTATGAGCTTTGTGTCACATGTGCCAGTGCCACCCCCAGACTTCAGCTGTGCAGGGCTGCCTCGGGTGCTGCTCTGCTCTGGGCTTGGGCAGCTGAACTGGGAGAATTAAAAACAGACTTTTATAGAATGAGAGTGTTTCTGGTGAAATAAATCCCAGAATTTTCAGCCAGCAATTCTTCTAGACTGATGAATCACGCCTCTGCAATTGAATTTCAGACAAGGCCAGAATCCCTAATTTTCTGATGCAGGCTGTGGCAATTTGAATTTCCAGGTCAGATGGCAGGATGCTGTCACACTGAAGTAGGACTTACGAAACTTGAAATGCCTTCTTCAGCCCAGTTCATCATGGTAATGCCATGTGATCAGTCCTGCTGATATTTGGAATTTCCTCTTGCCTAGGAGTCTGTGATTCAGTCTGGCACTTTCCATTACAATTGCAAAACTGGCACGTTTTGGATTGGTGCCTTTTTTGCATCCTTGGTAGAAATAACCCAAGTATGGCTCTGAGCTGATGGAGAGCCTGAAGATTTAGCAGCAGAATTTCAGAGGTGGGAGTTTTCTTTCTGTGGGTGGAGGTCACCTCCATTCACCTCACCCTGCGCAGAGACTGCCTGAATATTTCTCTTTGTGTTACTGAAGAACAGTGCAATCACCAGTGTGAGGAGTTTAAGATTCAACTCAAACCACTGATACCGAGCTGTTTTTGTCTCTGATAAATAAAGCGTGAACCAGCTGACTTCAAGCTCTTAATATGACAAAAACAATTCCAAGAAGAACAAACACACACAAGCTGCACTGTTCTTTCACTTCTTGTACTCCCTAGGGCCCTGCTCTGCTAAGAAAATCATTCCCAAAAATGCCATGTTAACTCCTAGAGCAGCGTTTTTGTATCTCGTGTCACAAGTGTTTACACAATTCCCAGTGCTGCCAGTCTCCCAGTGTCTGCTCGGGTGCTTTATTGCTCCATTTGTTCTAAACCACGTTACAGGAGCCACAGGGAATGCTCTGATGGATGCCGAGGTATGTAAACATTGAAATATACCCCATAGCACGGGGAGAGAAAAGAGCATATTTTAAGAACACCTTTCAATTGTCAGCTCTGCTGCGGTGTTTGTAAATATTCTGATGTCAAGCACAGATTTGTTCCATTCATAGGCTGCAAAATGCCAGGAGCCCTGGGAGCCTGGAATTGCGTGTGAGGTAAATCTTTTCTCACAAGCTGTGCTGGGACCTCAGCAGTTGTGTAGTTCTGATGACTTTGGGACAGACCCATGTCTTGTAAGCTGCCCTTCGTTATGCTCTGAAAGCAACTCAAAACCTGCTGCTAAGAACCAAATCCTTCCACTGATCACAGTCGACGAATCAATCTTCTCTTCAGTTTGGTTTTTTTTTTTTTAATTTCCTGTTTGCACTATGCAAGAAAGTCTCTAGCAGATGCTACAACAACAGTAATTAGAGCAAATCCCAATTCTCAGTGATGAGGCTGCAGCACAAATAATAATTACCCATCTCAGCAGATTGAAAAGGGGAGTGGCAAATCCATCAATCTCACCTTTAGTTCCTCGTTGCACACAGAAAAGGAGAAAAGGGAGTAAAAATAAGCTGCTAGTTAGGGCCAGTAATGATGTACTCCATTTTCACTGCTGTTTTGGAAACATTAGGAGCTGTTGGATGTTTGCTGTATAATCTGGTATTTCTAGTAAACTTCTGAGTCTGTTGCAATCAATGGTAAAGCCAAAAGGCTGTTTTCAGTTGGATTGAAACTGTAAAATGTGCCTTTTAGAGTGTATCACATCCTATAAGCCATTATTTAACTGACTAGTTATATTTTTTCCCTCTCCTTTCTTTTCCAGATAAATTTTGTATTTCTGTTTAACATAGTTAGGATTTTAATGACAAAGCTGAGAGCTTCAACCACATCAGAAACAATCCAGTACAGGTAAGTCAGCCTGTGATTGCTGCTGCCCTGGTGCTAGCAAAGCACTGCCTTGATCGTCCTGGCCTTGTCCCATCTTTGTCTTTCCAGGTGCCACTGTTGATGGAGCTCATAAATTAGGCCCACAATATTTATCTGTGCAGGCTCTCCATAAAAGCCTGCCTGCATTTTTTCTATCCACTCCGTTTCACTTCAGGCCTGCACATGCCCCAGCACACATGTGAAATCCCCCCGTTTCTATGAAATCAGAAGGATTTGATCTCATGTGAGGACAATTATAGAAGTTCTTCCTTGAGAGGGTGGGGAGGCCCTGGCACAGGGGGCCCAGAGAAGCTGTGGCTGCCCCTGGATCCCTGGAAATGTCCAAGGCCAGGCTGGACTGGGCTCGGAGCAGCCTGGGATAGTGGAAGGTGTCCCTGCCCATGGCAAGGGGTGGCACTGGATGATCTTTAACCTTCCAACCCAAACCATTCTGTGATTCTGTGATTAATGTGTGCTTACAGGTATTTAATGCTCCATTTAAAGTGTAGAGGAGGGGGATGAAGGGTGATTGTGCCCCTTCCCTTCAGCTGGTGCCAGAATTAGGGTAACCACTCACTGGGTTGCATCACAGAACTGATCCTCAGCTAATCATTACCTTTTTTTGGGGGTGGCTTCTCAGGTAGATCAGTTCCCATACCCAGCATAACCCCACAAGCACTGGGATGGCAGAAAGGAAAAGTCAGGAATATTTAGCCCAGGACAGCAGAGGAAAGGTGGCCTGGCCCCTTCAGATACCAGGGTGGGGTTAGATCAGCCTTAACAGTCTTAAAGCAAATTCTCAGACACGGAGAGATGCTGAGTGCCCTTCTCTTGGCATTTGCAGTATCTTGCAGGATATTTGGAGGACTTATGGACTGACAAGTCCTTGCAGTGGGAAATGGCACAGGTTTTGTGGAGGGAGATCAGTCACTCTAACTCATTTCTGGATAAGATCTCAGCGTATCAAGCTGAGTTGAATCTTGATGTCCTCCAATCAGGCTGCTCTTGCCTTTGGAGGCAGTTTTGCTGCAGTAATGGCCTTTGTTGTTTTGCCTGATTCCTTCCTTTTACTCCTGTCAGGGTTTTGTTAGTGAATTTAGTGCAGTGGTCTGATGTTCAGACCCTTCTCTGCACATTTCCTGAGAAAGGAACGGAAAAATACCCCTTTTTCTTGCTCAAACTTCATGTTGTAAAACTAAAACTGGCCCAAAAGAGCCCTGATTCAATCCTCAGTACATTTTTACCCCTTTTGCAGCATGCAGGGGAGCATTAGAGACATTAGAGTGAATCAATCTACAGCAACTGCCGTTGTTCTTGAACAGATGACAGTGACCTTATCCTTGCAGGTTCTCTGAGGGAATTGTCTTTTCCACAGCCTAAATGGAAACCTTGAAAATGCCAGCAAAGCCTGGGGCAAGCCTTGATGCTCTAAAGCAGAGCAGTGCAACCCTTTGCTAGGCAGGTATTAAATCGTGTGGCAGCTGGTTCGTTAAGGCTGTCACTTCATCCTGACACTGGCAGTGGTTTTGTGCTCTCCTGCCTGTCTTTATCTGCCTGTTAAGGCATTATTCAGAGATTTATACAGATTTAGCCAAATTGCAGCCTTTGTGTTTGCACAGTGTCTAGTATGCTGTTCTCAGTGACACCCCAAGACACTGTTACAGCACCAATAATAAGGATTATCCCCTAATAATTCTGTCAATCACTGATGTTTCCTTGTGCACCACCTGCTTTGTGATTTGTGAGTTCCAAGACAGCCCTGAGCAGTCGAGTTGGGTGGGCAGGTGTTGCAGAGGGAGAGAGAGAAAAAGTGTTTACACTGCAGACAAAATCAAGTGGTGGGCACAGAGCAGGTCTCAGCTGAGCTGGGCACTGATCACATCTCCCTGAGGTGTAAGAAATCACTCACCAAACCTGCAGAGAATCCCAAGGCTTCAGCCCAACGCAAGCCTCACTGATAGGAGAGAAAAGGAAGAACAGAGTGAAAGGGAGGGATGTAAATAAGGTTCCTACTCACCCTCTGGAGTTCAGAGTGTGGGGGAAACACCAGGATTGAAAGGCTTTCCCAGGACACTTGCCCCAGGTGGACAAGCACTGGTCAGGCCAGTCACTCTCTCCATGCTCCTCCTTTCCACTCCCAACACAGTCGTTCTTCCCTGTGTTCACTTGTTTTCTGTTCCCTGCCCACAGGAAGGCAGTCAAGGCCACGTTGGTTCTCCTGCCTCTGCTTGGCATCACCTACATGCTTTTCTTTGTCAACCCTGGCGAGGATGACATTTCCCAGATCGTTTTCATCTATTTCAATTCCTTCCTTCAGTCTTTTCAGGTAAGAGAGCAGGCTTACAGCTGGTACCAGCTGCTGCTGAAAGCATCCTCGGTGCTTTTCAGCCATGAAACTTTTGGCACAATGAAGTCTGTGGTAGAAATATTAGTTGCAAATAGCTCAGCTTAGTTCACACATGCATAAGAGATATATATATATATATATATAAATGGGACATGTGGAGTGGAAAATCCTCTCAGGTGTGGACTGGAGGGATTCACCACCCTTAACTCAGCACTGTGTTCAGCTCCTCACATAAAATCAGTGGAGAGAGAAGATGTTTCATTCCACCTGCCTGAGAGAGGATGAGGGATCCCCTCCTGAGGTACCTCTCTCTTCCCAGAGCCCACGGGGGGCTGAGACTTGGACTTGATGTTGTTAAACCAAAGGGAAACAGCTCCTACCTGTTGGACTTGCTGTTTTATGTAGGTTATAAGAGTCTCCAGACAAGTTTATGTGCTGTTCTGCGCAGCCAACAACCCAATTTTTGATTAATATTAGATGTTATGTAATGTGGTGATTTTTTTAGGGATGCTAGGGATGTATTTCAACTGTTTTCTCTGATTCAGAAAAAAAAAGACATAGTAAGTATAAATTTAGAACCAGTTGCTTAAGGGGAAAGTTAAGGCAAACACTCCCACAGGAAGACAACAAAACATTAACCAGCTTCCTTCAGAGAAAATTCTAATATTCTGCCTTCAAGGATCATTCACCTTTCAAGGGATGGATCACTGAAGAAATTTTCGGCAGAACTCAGGAACTTAACTGGGAGGAAAGGGGCAGTGCTTCAGACACACTCGAGCTGTGTTGCGCAGCCCGCTCTGGTGCGTTCCCTGAGCCATCAGCCCCATCTCCTCCCTCCCCTGAATTTAACTGGAGTTCTGCCAGGGTGGAAAAGGCAGTGGAATGTGAGCAATTGCCCCAACTCCCTGAATCTGACACAAACCCAAAAGCAGCTGAAGAACCTGAAGGGTCTTTAGCCACTCCTTTCTGCCCAGGTGTGTCCTACAGCTTTACCTCTTGAACTGGGATGGGAATTTGTTTGACATTGATGTTTTACCTCCTGTGTGCAGGAACAAGTGCCCTGATACCCAAGGTATCTATACAAACATATAGCTGGCAAGCCAAATGTTTACCTAATCATTAACTTCTTTCTCTTCTTTCCAGGGTTTCTTTGTGTCAGTATTTTACTGCTTCTTGAATGGTGAGGTAAGTCATTAACCCTTGGGAGGTGGAACTTGTTTGGGTGCCTGATTACAGAGACCTGAGGTGTTTTTACAGGGGGTCACAGTCCCATCAGTCTCTTGTAGAAGGCTCTTAATCTGCACCTGAATTCCCCAGCCCTCTTTGCCGGTGTCCTTTGTCCTCAAAACTTTATCAAATTCAGGATATAACTTGTGAGGTCAGGGCAGAGGGAAAGAAGTTTTCCCAGATTGTAAAAGTTCTGTTCTTCATTTTAAGCCTTCTTTGAAGTTTCTCATTATTTAAAAATAAGATTTCTGGGCATAGCTAATTACTTCTGAGCTGGACTCTTGTTAAGGATATGCTGCAGGTGACCCATTTTTATAGTGCCATGCTGAGCTGAGTGAGTTTGTCCCTGTGGGTCACTATCTCTGAGTGATCGGTGCCTGCAGAAAAGGCACCTTCATCGGTTGCATTCAGAAAAGAGAGTTGAAGACAGATTTAATCAGAATTAATTTGAGGTACTGCTACTCAAACAAGAAATGCTTCACTAATATCCCTCAGTGTTTGACTTCCACCCCAAAGTGTGAGAGATTTATATCTTTCCCCTGCTTACATTGCCAGTGTCTCATTTACCTGCATTAAAGTATGTCATCTTTGTCCAGCTGAAATGTTAGTCTCTGCAGAAATTAGTTTTATTTCATTATTCTTTCTGCATTGATACAAATCCTGTTCGTGCTGCTTCTTAATTTCATTGTGGGCTATGAGAAAGAATGGGTATGGCTTCAAAGCAGAAGTACTTTATTTTATTTTAAATAATTTATTTTATTTTTATTGTATTTATTTTATTTTAAATTTTTTATTTTATTTTTATTGGTTTTATTTTGTTTTATTTTATATTAGTTACTTCCCCTTTTCCTCATGAATTCTGAGGTGATGTTAACAAGAAGCAGCTCAGCTTTCTCACGTTAAGCACATGCCACTTTTATATCCTGGCAGCAGAGTGTTCTCAGTTCTCTTTCCAACTGCCTTCCGTAAATTCTCACCATTCCATTTGCCTCTTAAAAAATAGGGAGTTTAAATCTTTCTCCAAAATCCCAGCACCTGCAGAATTACATTTACCTCAGGCTGAGTCAGGGAGGTTTAGGTTGGATATCGGGGAGAGGTTCTTCCCCCAGAGGGGGCTGGGCACTGCCCAGGCTCCCCAGGGAATGGGCACGGCCCCGAGGCTGCCACAGCTCCAGGAGGGCTTGGACAGCGCTGCCAGGGATGCCCAGGGTGGGATTGCTGGGGTGTCTGTGCAGGGCCAGGAGTTGGACTGGATGATCTTTATGGGTCCCTTCCCACTCAGGATATTCTGGGATTCTGCTTGTCGTATTCATCAGGTCTACACTGTTAAAGCAGAAGGACAACAGGCTTTTTTGATGTCTTCTTTCAGTTTTTTTTTTTTCCCCACTGGTGTCCCAGTGACCATGAGGGACTGGAACCCAGGCCATGTGATTTCATAGCCAGTCAGGACTTTCTGTCACCCCACTTCCATTTTGTGGCACTTGGACTTGGAGCTGTTGGCTGTTCACAACAGATTTTGACTCCTTTGGCTGTTCTGGCATTCTTTCAGCTCTTTTTACTGGGAGAAATACCCAAATATCCCCTTCCCTGCAGCAGTCTGAAGCTGTCTGTCCAAAGCCATGAGCCAGCTTCGCATCTCCTGGAGCTTTGATGAGTTCAGACATAATCGAGCCTGGCAAAGGAGGATGATTCTCCTCATGCACTTCTAGGCCTTGATAACAATCTAGTGGGAAATCTGGAATGATTCCAGAACTGGTTTTCCAGCTGTATCACGCTGCTGTCACAGTGAGAACGGGCATTTCTGAGGGAGTCAGTCCAAGGCTGAGACACCCAGCTTGGGATGTTGATTCGTTTCCCAAAACTCAGATATCTGCTGCTGCTAGGGAGGCTGCAGCGTATCTGAGGCACCCGCGTGGCTCTTACCAGCTGAGACAGGATCTGGAGAAGACTCACATCTGACTGGGAAGTGGGAAAACCAAGTGGGATTCAATGGAGCTTCTCAAATGGCTCTGTGTCAGTAATTCAAGCCAGTCAATACAACCATTTTGATTTTTAAGCTTTTCATCAGCTTAGCCTACGATAGGCACCTCCATCTGCTCACCTGAGCAGCTGCAGTCTTTGCTGGCAGTCTGGGCTGGCTCCCCACTGCATGCCCAGACACCCTGCTCGCATGTGGACACCCACAAAAGCTGAATTTGGGAGAGAAATCTTCCCTGTAGCATTTTTTTACATCTAATGTGCAACTTCCACTTGACTAACTAAACCGTGGCAACTCTCTGACTACTTCTTTGAGGTAAAACATAAGTCCAAACCCCTCAAATATTACAGTGTTGTCTATTTCAAAACTGTGGAAGAACTTCGGGCTCATCTTAATGTACTGTGAGAATGGCTTTTTTAAAGGATAAAATTTCCTGTTCTGTTCTAGCCTCAGCTTTGCACAGCACCGAATAAATTGGCAAATTCAGTGGATTTTCAGAGCTTTCTGGGTGTGTAATCATAATGTCCAGAAAATAAATTTGCATCCTATAGTACACTATTTTAAAAGCTGAGCTGCTCCCAGCCAGGCATCCCTCCTAGAAGTGGTGATGAAGGCAATGCCACTCAATCCCCATGAGGCACCAGATTTTGCTTGAGAAGAGGAAAAAAAGGGGGGGCAAAAGGCTGTGAGGAGCAGCCTTTCAGTAGCCTGAAATCTTCCTGGATATCACTGAAGCCTTGTTATTTTCTCTTCAGTGAGCCTGATGGTCCTGTCTCTGTGATAGACGGGCTGATAATTTGCTGTCTCAGAAGGTTTTAAATACTCCAGGCTTTCCAGTTGTAGCAGAGTTGGGTTCTTTAAATGCGTGTAATGGTCTTTATCAGGTTACACATCCCCCACAGTGCCAGGCCTGCTCTGAAAGATGACACAAGCAAAAAGCCTGGAAAATCCATTAATTTAAAGCTTTAATAATGCTGTGATCTCAGCTGCATCTATCCCATCCCATATTTGATACACATCCCACTGAGTACTTACAAACTGCCAGTAACTGTCTGTGGTAGAGCTCAAAAATTATGGATTGCCTCAAAAAAGACCCAGAATATCCTTCATGAGATCTTCAATGAGTGCTTCATGCCTCAGAGACTTGTCTCTTCACAATTTATGTGTTTCCTTTTGCTATGAGACTAAAAGCTGTTGTATTTAGTGGAAGACAGAGGAAACACCATTGGGGGTCCCTGAAGTGTGAAGGAATGGCTGTGGGGATGTTTTACTCAATAGGTAACCACGTTAAAAATCCCACATAACCTGATTTGGGTTTTTTTCCTGAGGCTCAGTGTGTGATTTCAGTGAGTTTTCTCATCAGGAAATGTTTTTGAGGAAGAAGGAGAATAAGAGGAAATAAAGGAACAGAGGTGATGCTGTTTTCAGCAGCCACTGAGGGACCCATGCGAAATTCCTTCCCTGTCAGGGCTGGAATTGGATGCAGCCTTTGCACAGTTGTGCTGGATTTTAATGTTCTCAGAATAAGGAGAGGCTACAGTTAACCCCAGTCCTTTCTGAGGAAAGGAAATTGTGCAATGAATTTACTGCCTGTATTTTAAAAGCGCACATAGAGATGTTACAGTGAGATTTAGTAAATGTTGAGACTGTTTCTCAATCTGATGTGAGAATCACTTGGTTTGGGTACAGGGAAAGCATTAGTAGCAGTTACTGGAATCTGAGCAAATGGCAGAAATATGACTTCAGGCTGCATTTCGATAGAGTCACAAGAAATGGAACCATGTGTCCTGACAAACCTGCGTGAACTGAAAATAAAGAGGAAAATTCTACTGGCTCTGGCAGCTTTGTGCTGTACCCCTCAGTCCAGTTCCCACAAGATCTGAGCATCGCAGTCTGTGTAGCTTCAAAACTTCTGTACGGCTAAAACTGGGTGTAAAGATCAAAATCAGCATCTCAGGATGTGAGAGGCTGTTCCAAAGAAGAGTTTGCCTGCAGAGCTGGCAAGGGTTGGACTCGATGATCCTTGTGGATCCCTTCCAAGCTGAGATATTCTGGGATTCTATTCTATGAAGTTTCTGTCCCTTCGTCAGAGTTCTGTCTGGGAAGTTTGGACAATGAAACAGCTGAGAGTTTTTCCTCTGTAACTTCCATTGATTTAAAGAAACATACCTTGAGATCTAACCAAAAATGACACCTTGGTAATACCTGCTACCACCATAAAATGTTCTGATTTTCAGTGATTTGGTCTGACAAATGTGGCATCACTGAAGGGAAAAAGTGAAGCTATTAAATTGCAGTCCATGCAAAGAATTTGAAACAGGATGAGTTTATTTCCTTTTGGTTTTGAATGGACATTGGACCTGGGCCTCCAGTCACCTCCCTTTCCCTCATTTCCACAAAACACAGAGTTTCACACAGCTCCTGGACTGGCTTTGTTGGCTGCAGTGAGAGAGGGTGTGTCAGGCCCCTCAGCTGGTGATAAAAAAATCAGGAAATCAAAGAGCCAATCTCAGATCATCAAGTTCAGCTGTTAACAGCACACTGCCAAGCCCACCACTAAACCATGTTCTGCACATTTTTTGAACACTTCTAGGGATGGGGATTCCACCACTTTGGTTGTCAGCCTGTTTCAATGCCTGACCACCCTATCAGTGAAGACATTGTTCCAAATGTCCAATCTAAACCTCCCCTGCTGCAATATGAGGCCATTTCCTCTTGTCCTATTGCTTCTGACTTGGGAGCAGAGCCCAATCCCCCTCTGGCTGCCCTCTTCTGTCAGGGAATTGTGCAGAGCCAGCAGGTCCCCTGTGAGCCTCCTTTTCTCCAGGCTGAGCCCCCTCCAGCTGCTCCTCATCAGATTTGTGCTCCAGACCCTTCCCCAGCTCCATTCCCCTTGCCTCTTTCCAAGCCAACACCTTATACACAAATTATTGCAGTGAATCCACAGAGGAGAAGCAGTTTAGATTAAAAGTTTACAGCTTTTTATGTTTTATTGCTTCTGAAAAGTTCTGAAGCTGCTTTGAATGAAGTGTGTGCCATGGATGGGCACAAGAGGCTGTTGGCACTTGATTCATTAATTTGTTTAGAGACTTTATGGAAAAAGAGTTAGGATTTTTTGGACATAGAGAAAATCTATTAGCACTAGAGGGCACAAATATGCAAATTTCATTTAATCTAAGTGGAAAAGAGCAGCTCTGGACTTCCAAGAAAATTGACCATGAGAGGTTTCTGAGAATTTGAGATGTTATGAAAACCGGCATAATGAAAAATCTGTATGCATTTATGTTGAATGCCACTTCAGAAGAGTGAATGCAGCTTGTGAACTTCTTTTTCAATGACTGCAAAAAAACAAGATGCTCCTCAAAATTTTTTCAGTCCACTCACAGATCACAAGACTGAATTTAATTTCAGATCACACTGGATTTTGAAAAAAAAGGGTTTAGGATGGAGTTTTTTGGAACAAGGATAGATAGAATTTACAAGAACTGAAAGAGAGAAGGTTTAGATTGGATATTAGGAAGAAATTCTTCCCTGTGAAGGTGGGGAGGCCCTGGCACAGGGTGCCCAGAGAAGCTGTGGCTGCCCCTGGATCCCTGGAAGTGTCCAAGGCCAGGTTGGCCAGGGCTTGGAGCAGCCTGGGGTAGTAGAAGGTGTCCCTGCCCATGGCAGGGGTGGCACTGGATGGGATTTAATGTCCCTTCCACCCCAGGCCATGCAATGATTCTGTGATTCTGTGAATGGTTTGAAGCTGTTTGAAGGAATTCATTCCCACACAACTCCTGCTGGACAATTTTTACTGCAGGTCAGTTTTTCCTTTCAGTTCTTTAGTGTGTGCCTTCTGCTCGGGGGAAGATGGGTACAGCACTTGCAGCATTTCTCTTCTACCTTTGACTGATTCCAGAGAAAACGTCTTTAAAGGAAGATGGATTTTCCATCCCGTTCCCTTTCTGGTGTGGTGTCTATCTTTTAGCCAGACCTTGGTAATAGTGATGGTTTTCTCCTGAGACAAACTCAAGTATTTCAGAGAGAGAGGCAAAGAGTGCATTTATAGTGTTTCATATTCCAAACAGGGCTGGCTCCACTCCTGCTACCTCAGCAATGATGATGGAAACAAGAGGATAACGCAGGAATAAGAACCCCTGCCTCCAGAGATCACTTACCCCTGTTATTAGGTGCTTCATGCAGTTCCCAGTTACCACCAGATCCCTCAGGGAGTTCTGTGATCCTTGGAAACCTTACCAGCCATGATGGGAGATCCCAACACCGCCATCCCAGAGCAGGGGCTTGGGAATGGAGGTGGCAGTGTTGGAGAACAACCTACATCGATGAAGTGATGGTGCTTGATGAGGGGCTGCACAGGGAAGAGCAGTCTGCACTCTGAAACTGAATGAAGGGAACGAGGCAAATCCTGATTAAACCGGGCAGAAAAAAATATCATAGTGAGGATGTTCAAGCACTGGAAGAGAGGCTCAAAGGTGTTTCGGGATCTCAGTCCTTGTTTGTGCTCGAAGTCACTTGATAAGACCCTGACATAATCTCAAAACGGGATAAAAGCACTGTGCTGGATGTGCTCTGATCATGGCATGGGACCAGAGCCCTTCTGAGGTCCCTTCCAACCTTAATTTTTCTATAATTCATGAGTGCTGTGTCCATAATAATGTGGCTGTCCTTCATTTCTAACCATGTCCTGGAGGGATACGTAACTAGCCAGGCCTGTGTCTGAAAACATCCTTTTAGAGCCTGAATTCCTAGCTCAGGACTCAGATCCAGTATTATCTGATCAATATCAATAATCATCTATGAATTGACATGTAAAATGGAAAGCAACTAGCTGGCTTAGAGAGAAAACATCATCAGAGAGGAATAGATCAGATGCCACTGTAAATTATTCTCACAACAAGGTGCGAGGCAAGGATAAATATGTTTCATTTTTTTTTTGTTGACCCTTTAGCCAAGCACCATCTGTCTCTCAAAACCTATTAAGCTCAAAGTGGCTTGCTTTGATCTGATCATCTTGGGAGGCTGTTTATTAGAACTGCCAGCTCTGAGTCACCCCTGGAATGGTTACTCATCCCCCAGCCCATCAGCCCAGGCAGGCTCCACATCAGTCATCCCGAGCCCAAAGGACACGCCTTAAGCACTCCTTAAAATCTCTGAATAAATGTGAACATGGAGGTGGACTAGAGGGCTCAAGTTTAATTCCATCTGCTCTAAGGGTTCTTCTCCATCCCATTTTCCTCCTCATTACACGACTGCTGATGTGAGGGTGACTCCAGAGCACCACACAACAGAACCACAGGGGCTTGAGGTGGGCTGGGTGCACCCGTGGCCTCCCTCTTCCGTGGTTAGTTCTGGTCCTTAGTGGCCCAGAAGAAAGGAGCAGCATTTGTTTCCACACAAAACTGTGTGGCAAATCTTCGTGACTAGTCAGAATTGTTCCAGCTTCTTGAACTGTTCTCTATGATAACAAAATTGCGCTGCTGTGGTCTTAGAAATAAACTTTGACATCCCAGTCTGGCAGGTGCTGTGAAAATATCCACCTGTTAAGAGGTTATATGGAATTGCTGCTAAAGACTCTGGAAAAAAAACTGGAATTGCAGATCAATTAAGCAAGATAATTTTTTTAGGCATAAAAAGAACCCATAACAATGTTACATAAATAGTGGTGTGATGAAGAGTACTTGGGAAAACAAAAACCAATGTTCTACCCAAGCTTTGTTTTTGCTCTCTTTGAGCCTTGCAGGTTGTTTTGACAACATCCCTTTCTGACCTGAGGAGGATTAAATACTGATAATGGCATCTTTATGGGGATGTTCAGTTCAATATTTTGTGTGATGGTAACATGAGCGCCCTTGGCCTGAGGGGCTGAGTCTGTGGGAGCCTTGCAAAGCCACACCAGCAGGGTAGGACACAGGTGCGGTTGCTCGGTGATGTGGTTTATTTACAAAACATGGATAAAAACACTCCTGTCTCTGTGGGAACGTTAGAACTCCTCACCTGGAGATCCACAGGTCTGTCAGCCCAGGGGTCTCTGTGCTTAGGCCGCTCTGTTTCTTTGCTTCAAATCATTCTGTGCTTAATCCTTCCAAGGAGCTGGAGACCCGCAGCTGCTTCACAGCATTTACTAATAAATCCAGCATTTGCCATCCCTGCTCCCTGAGGGACACCTTAACCCCTCTGGAAAACTTCCCAGGTACCATGTAAGGCATCACCTTATGTTAGTTTAAGTATTAAACTATTAAGGAATGGATGGGATTTATTCCCCTTAGCATTAGACACCTGATACATGCACATAACCAGCTGAGCTTATCACGTTCAGCTTCATTTATAGACAATGATTCACACAAATGAGGGTAGAATTCAAGCGATCTATTTTAGTTGTCTCTTTTTGATGAGCTGTTGCCAATACCTTAGGCCTTACTAAGTCTCTGCTGGATGCAGGGAGAGGCCAGGATTTCAAAAACTTCATGGAAGTGAATTCCACTGCAGAGTCAGGCACAGTGAGACCAGTGTCTTGAAATTTAAAGATCCATTTTGCTGGTCTGGACATCGCTTGAAAGTCCCTTTTGTTCATCTGTAACTTACAAAAAGGTTGATTCAATCAATCCTTCCAAAATTTGCACCACTGTTCAAAGATGCTTAAAGTCCAAAGTTATTCTCCAGTCACCTCCAACTGCAGCACAAGGATCTGGAACGCAGCACAAAGGTGCTTAAATATAGGTGGAAGTTGTTGAATTCACCACTGAAACCAGTTTTCAGAGAAAAAACAAATCAGTCTGTTTTAAAATCCATTGAGACCTATGGAAATTTTACTCATTTAATTAATTTGCCTTCTTATCAGGATTTCTGGGAATAAAAAGTTGCGTTTCAGCAAAGCAAGAACTTAATCAGTCACAGACTACTTAACACCATGAATATACAGATTGAGTATTAGGAAGAAATTCTTTGATGTAAGAGTGGTGATGCCCTGGCACAGGCTGCCCAGAGAAGCTGTGGCTGCCCCTGGATCCCTGGAAGTGTCCAAGGCCAGGCTGGATGGGGCTTGGAGCAACCTGGGATAGTGGAAGGTGTCCCTGCCCATGGCAGGGGGTGGAATGAGGTGATTTTTAAGGTCCCTTCCAACCCAAACCATTCTGGGATTATTCTGCAGACAGAGAGGACCTGCTGTCCCTCTGGCCCTCAGTTGTTAACACTTCCAGGTGAGGGATGTCCCCTGGGGACAGAGGATGGTGGCATCCCAGTAGTCTGAATTCCAGCTTCCATTACCATGGCAGCTCATTTATTCCTACTCTTCTTACCGGACACCTACACAACTATTATATTTTAGTATTATTATGTCAGAAAGCCCCAGGTGAATGGGCCTCTTTGTTCTGTGTAAGTGGATCAAAACTTCTTCCTCTCTGCTCATGGCACACAACATTTCTTCCAAAATCTGATTTTTAATGTTGCTCAAGGCTCATTTTTCAGCTCATTTCTAACTGATGGCTGGAAGAAATTAGCCAGCAGCCAGTGTATAGCACAGGTAATAGCAGTACAAAGTTGATGTCTGTTTTGTCAAAAGGAAACCTGCTCTGAATGTTTTCATCCTTCTCTCCACCTCTTTTTTCTTTTTTCTTTTTTTTTTTTTTTTTTTTTGTTATTCTGCTGTGGAGGAGGGGGGAGAGAGGTTTTTAACAATATTTTTTATCTAATGTGATCTAAAAGTTTGACAAGTCCCCTGGTTAGGTGATGCAGTCAGAAGAGAAAAACTGTCACCCACTGATTTCTTCTCATCCCATTATCCAAATCCTTTTCATTGACTGTTCCAAAGCAGTGCCCACACTCTGTAGGCACAAATAATGTTGGCAAACCTGATTTGACCACATGCTCAGAAACTGTGATTATTCACAGTACACAAAGCAAAAAGAGCTTAAAAGGGTAATTCTGAAAGAGGAACTGTTTGCAAGAAAAGGACAGACCAAGGGTCAACACAGGCACCCAGCTCTGTGCTCAGAGCAGGGATAATTTTTGGTCCTCTCAAGCAACTAAAGTTCCATGGATGTGAGGCTGATAATTTGTGTTCCCAAGACTCCTTGTTAAGCTCTAACCACTGATGACAGCCTGGAGCATCCTTGGGCTGATACAGGCGAGTGCTGGTAATTTCAGGTCATAAATGTGCTAATGCTGACTCTGGGGCACGGTCCTGACTCTAGAAATGCTTAATAAACAGAGGTAGCTGCTCTTACAGAGATTAACAACCATGTTTGAAGTTCCTATTTTGCTTTCTCTTTTTCTTTTACTCTTCCACTGTGCAATAGCTTTTTCGGTGTCTTTTTTAACAAATTATTACAGCAGCCACAGCCAGTTTTTTTCTTTTCTTACCTAAAGTTAACCTAGCATTTTGTTTCTGAGTTCAAGTACAAGATATAAATTTGACCTTAACCTTTTCTGCTCGCACTCTGGTCACATACTAATCGCAATTATTTATTCTGTCATTAAAAAACGCTTTGCCCTCACCCTTGAAAGTGCAGAGCCCATTTCCACGTGCCCAGTCCATTAGGAATGGCTCCAGTTGTACAAGAAGACAGAATTTTTGTTACTACTCTTTTATCCTGTCTCAAACCATATCACAAAAGCCAACTGCTTGTTTAGACTCACGTCTTTATCTCCAGGTGGCTCTTTTTGACGTGGTTGGCTTGAAGCACAAATGATAAATCTAATCTGGCTTCACTGGCTGAGTAAGTATCTCTTCACACTGGTTGCTCAGAAAAAAAACCCCAAAATTTCACTGCAGAAGAAAGGAGAAAAATTTTCTCTAAGAGTATCTCAGCATTCGGTGAGGTCTGGGGAGAAAGGAGCATTTGAGAGGCAACATCCCTCTGCATCTCAGGTCTTCATGGGGCAATTTCCCATGACAGTGGTCTGACACTTTATGTGTTACTTAAACCACTTGTCTGAGGTGCCCAGCATTCAGTTAAGCTGGGTTTGTCCCCAGAGGAGCAAGGACTGTGTCATTCCACATGTCTGAGTGCCATCCTCAGGGGAATTGTCTCTCTTTCTCCACTGTCTGTATTGGAAGCATAAATAATGGATCCAATAACTGGATGGGGCTTGGAGCAACCTGGTCCAGTGGAAGGTGTCCCTGCCCATGGCAGGGGATTGGAATGAGACGATCTTTGAGGTCTCTTCCAACATAAACCATTCAGGGATTCTGTGATAATTGGGCAAGACTAGGTGTGAGTCTTTCAGGGGAGGTGCATCCCCCCTTGCATGGACTCTGGCACATGGATTTGCCTTTGGGTGTGCATTATATCCTCCCTCCCATCCAGAATCAGGAGAATCTGCCACTCCAGGTGGAACTGTAGTAGGTTTGCAAATAGTGAACGTCGCTGTTGGGGCAGCCGCGACACAACGTAGACCATGCCTTGGACAAGGGCAAAAAGCCATTTATTCAAAGAAACAATCTCTTTTATACAGTTTTATATGTTATCATTCATGTTACACATTCATTGGCTGCTAAATGACTACAATAGACGCACTGGCTATTATTTAACTACAATATACCACCATTGGCTAGCTATAACCTAAGCCTACAGGCACTCAGGAAAATAGCAGGTGCGATATGTTGCTGTTCTCTCCTTCTATTGTTTATGCTTCGTGCTTCTGCTAATCTTACAATTCCCATGGGTAAAACTGAATTCTCAGGGATACACAGTGATTGTGCCTAAGTCGAGACCTGGGAAAGTTTCAGACCAGCAGTCTGTTCCCACAAGTGAATTTCCAGAAAAGTGCAACACCGTGGCACGGCTTTCCAGTGTTTCTCCTGTTTTCCCAGGAGGGTTCAGTGAGCCAGGGAGGTCAGTTTGATGAGAAGGGGGTGGTCAGCAGTCCAGGCTGCTGCAGTTTGTGACTGAGTCAGTCCATCTTGGCTCTGCTATCTCATATGACTGTGTCATTCAACTCATTTTATAACCTGACCAAACCCCCTCCTGAAACTGGTGGAGAGGTGTTGTAGCTACTGCTTCATAATGAGAGGCTCTTCCAGAAATCCTCTGCACTGTTGTTTAACCACATTGTTCTCGTTCTCATCTCCAAATCATTCATGATGCTGATGCTCTTCCTGGCAGTGCTGTCTTTAATTCTCCTTTCATTAGGTGTTCTCTCTTCTCTTTCTCCAGTTCTATTCCCTCATATTCTTTGTTTCATTAGGTTCTGTCTGACCCCTGCTAAGTGTAAAAAACATTATTATTTATATTGAAACAAATCATTGATTCAAAACCAAAAGGAAGAAACCCAGTGTGGCTTTCTCCTCTCCTTACCTTAGAAATCTGCAGCTGCTTGTCTTAAGTCACAGAATCACAGCATCAATTAGGTTGGAAAAGACCTCTGAGATCACTGAGTCCAAGCTAGGACCTAAAACCACCCTGTCAACCATGGCAGTAGCACAGATCACAGATAGTTGAGAAAACAACCAAAGAAAGAAATCCTCTGGTCAGATTTGCCCAATCTTTGCCTTCTGGAAGGGCTCTGATAGAAAAGCCACATTTCCAGGTTCAGGATTCACAAGAAAAGGCGCCAGAGAGGCAATTGCAAAACTGTTTTCCAGGCTGGTATTCCCAAACCTGCAGTGGAATGTATTTCATGGCCAAAGCTGTCATGAGAGGGGATTGTCTGGTGCCAGACCACAGTTTCTCAGTAGCAGTGCTACAGCCCAGGGCTCTGAAAGCCCACCCAGAAATGGGAAGATTGAAACTAGCCAAGAGAAGGAGAGCAGTTTCCCCCTTTCTATGTCCTCCTTGTGAACTCTCCTGTGTTTTAACCATCAGGCCTTCATCCTGTTCAGCAGGGGGGTGTGGTTTGGGTTGGAAACGCCTGCACTCCTGGAGCTCTTCAACTCATCTGAGCACCCTTAGACAGGACGTTGGAGCTGGTCTGAAGTGGGCTTGGAGACTGTGTGTGTTCCTTGTATTTTTGAGTAGACCTCACAGAGCCCCTGCAGACAATCCCCAAGCTTTCAAAGAAATGAAGAAAAGCAGTGACTCTTCATCTTTGGGCAATTTTTTTTCAATTCCACCTTCCCTGCATCAGCAGTGGTGGTGACAGACACACCCAGGGTGGCTTTGATTGACCTCACCCGGGTGCTGATAGCTGAGAACCTGTGCCAGCATGGGCTTCACAGGCTCTGAAAGCTCCTCCCAGGCCTTGTGCAGTTGCCATGGCAGCTGATCCATTTGAGGTCTCCTCCACAACAGCATCACTGCTGATAATACCCATAATACCCAAAGTTCCCTTTGTCCGTGGTAAAACTGGCCTAAAAGCAATCCTTTTTACTTTTGAGGGATGCAGTGAAAATAACTACATTAAAGACTAAAAAATATCCAGGGTTAGATATCAATATTGTCTGAACAAAGCTAAATTTCTAATCCAGACATCTAAAATAGAGCTGGTTGTCTAGACTCATTTTATAACCAATTAAAGGAAATAGGTGTTTTTCATCTGACCACAAATGTCTGGCCTGTTTTGGACACCTGCTTTAGAAGGACATGAATCATCCCCTTTGACCACACTGACTGCTTCCCTCTTGGTCAGGAAGAGATCTATAAGTCAGGAGTTGAGGTGCAATGTCTATATTCCATTATTTATAATCCCTCTTTGTTAAAAAATGTGGTTTTGGCAAAGAAGGCCCTGGCTTGATACAGAAGTTTTATGTAACAATGCTTCTTCCAGAGTTCACCAGATTTCGGGTTGGCAGCAGAACGTCAGTCTCCTTTCCAAGTGTCAGGAATACATCAGGCTTTTGACTCTCCAAGAAGCTGGGCCCAGATTCCTCTCACCTAATTTTGTAGGCTCATTTATCTCCCTGGGTTAGGGGTCTGAATTGCTTTCCTCTCTACAGTAAGCAGAGATCAACAAGAATATCCAGAAACTGGTCCAAATGCTTCATCCCCAGTTCTGACTTGGAGTCTTCTCTGCCAGGGATTTGGCAGAAATTGTTTATGGTCTATATTAGGAGTGTCTCAAGCCTTCCCTCCCACTGTGTTTGAGGTTTAGGGTTCCTTTCTCCTGTTTTTCTCTTACTTACATACATATATATTTGGGCCAGAGTTCCTGGGCTCTCTCTACACTCCATGCAAAAAAAAATACACTTAAATTCAAGGTTCATCTGACCTATTGGTCAGCACCTGCTTGGGGATGACCTTCTGCTGACGTGGAGCAGCTTCCACTGCCTGCACGAGGGGCTCACGGGGGCTGGGTCAGGTGTGCCTGTGTTGCAGAACCAGTGCTTGGTGAGATCCCCTGTGCTTCTTCACACACAAGGGCAGCAGGGGCAGCTGTAGCCCCTGGGGTGGGGCTCTCTAAGAATTCCATCAGGTCTTGGACACACCTTGGAGGCACCATCCATCAGGTCCACCCCTCCTGAGGCCTTGATTCAGTTGCGTGTGTCTGGGCCTGTTTGAAATGCTCTGGGGTATTTAAGATACCAGATACGAGACGTGAGGTGTGTAAAAGTCATGTTTTTTTTCCCAGAGTCAAGTACTCAAGAGAATATCAATGAATTAGAAGCTCCTGTTCAGGCATCTGGATCAATCCGTGCACGTTTCAGTGCCTTGACAATATTGTGACTTCTCTCAGCACTGTTCCAGCGTCCCTTTGCAGAGGACACCTGAAATTCTCCCTTGACGTTCTCTCCTGTGTTTTCGCCCAGGTCCGTTCTGCCGCCAGGAAGAGGTGGCACCGCTGGCAGGACCACCACTCGCTGCGGGTGCGCGTGGCACGAGCCATGTCCATCCCCACGTCCCCCACACGGATCAGCTTCCACAGCATCAAACAGACCGCGGCCGTGTGACTGCCCCGCGCGGACGCCGCCCACCACCGCCCCGTGGCCTTCAGAGTTCTTCTGTCTTCACTCCTCCCCTCAAAGCCCCTCTCTGCAAACTCTCCTCCTTTGCCCTCACTGATCTCTTGTCAGTGAGGGGCTCACCCTGTTTCGGCGGGCTCTCATCTCCCACATCCGTGATGCTGCTTTGAGGCAACCACGAAAAAGCCTCTTGGAGTCGGTGGTGGTAAAAGGGATTCAAAGAAGGAACAGGTTCAACCCTGACTGCATCCTGTGGAAGTTCACAATGCGAAATCTAAAACAGCACACTGGCAGGAATAATCAATTTTTTTTCTCCTTCCTTTTTTTTTTTTTTTTTGGTTTTTTTCCCATTTTCGTATTGCGGTGAACAAAGACTTATTTTTAACACACCGCCCATCTCACCCTGTACATCGATTCCCAATGATATCAAAAGTTCAGTGTATAATAGCCCATCCCTTTCTTGTTTTCTTTGTAAAAAGTTTCTTCTCTGCAAAACTGTCATTCGAGAACTTGTGGCAGCAAGAAGAAGCGCCTCCGAAAGGTGGTGTGCAAAGCCTGAATTTATCAACCTTCCCCATTTCTCCCTTTGACAGACTGGCAGTTGCCAGGGCATCGCTGGACTGTTCCACAAAAAGCACTTTGCCTGGCAAGCACCATGCCCTGCTCTTACACAGATTTTTCGAAGGACAGGAGTAGCTCTGAGTAGCTCTACAAAATACCCTCGTTCCTCTTAGCCTCACGCTTCCAGCACAGCGTAAGTGAAGAGCCTTTGGAAAGTGTTTTTTTCAGCTCAGAGGATCGGGGTGGGGAAGGACAACTTTTCTGGGTTTAAAAAACACAAAAGGGAAGCACTGTAAAAGTAATAATGATGAGAAGAGGATGTTTGTGTGCCGAGGATAATGCTACGTGCTGCACAAAGGTATCTATTGAGCATTTTGAACTAGAGCAGTTGTATCTACCAGGCTTTTTATGTGATGTTCGAAAATACTGTATATTTTCAATAATAAACACTACTCTGGGTTGGTTTCAATAAAACCAGGCATCGTTTTCTTTACTCTGGAAAGGAAGAGGACACCTGTCTTGAGAGTGGTTTTGTGGCTAAGATCAGGGGAAGGAAATCCCGTTTGATAATGAGCCAAGGAGAAGAACAACCTCGTGATAAAATCCTAACAAAGGGGCATTTAAATGCAGGAAGAACTGCCTCCCTTCTCAGCTCATGGTCTTATACTGGATCCCTGTCCCTCTGCACTCTCTCCACTGGGCTTTGCCACAGCAGAAAGAAAAATGTTGTGTTATATACTCTCCATCACCTGCATCTCAGCAGAGCTGGAATAATTTGCTCTTTCCACTTTTATCAAGCTTATTCTGAATTTTCTTCAGATGTTTTACAGGACTTTCCAGCACAAGCTCAATTTAAACCTCCAGATTTATGTTGCTCTAGCTTTCAGGGGCTGGAAAAGCTCTTGGAAGACACTGTTATAAATCCCTGCTTGTGGAGGCATCCTGTCCCAACAGCTCAGTCATATTCAACTTTGAGCTTGCTGGCAATGAGCAGCAAATTTAAATAAACAACATTTTGTAACTTTTCCCTCTCCAAACTCATTTGGATTCATGTGCCTCAAAGAGATAACAGAGGGAGGAGGGAGATTTGAGTGCCTGATGAGAGAAAACCAGGTCAGTGCTTTTATTCACCGCAGTAGCAATGCACAGCCCCTGGCATCTTGTGTTTGAAGGGAGGGATGCATCTGCAGGTTAGAAATATGTACCGTGAGCATCTCTGTGTTTGCTTGGCTCTGGGCCATGCTGGGATGAAAAAGGGATTTGCAGTGCAGCAGATACTTTCAGAAATTGCAGGTTATTGTAGCTGCCCGGAGTGTAGCAGACATCCAGACACTGAGCAGGTCTGAGTAGAGAAGAAATTTGGCAGCTGAAGCAGTGAACTAATGGTTAACTGTGGGGTCCTTTGGGGCTTAGAGTTTGCCTCAGTGAACCACTGGAATATATCAGTGCCAGGGCACCAATTTTGTGCCAGTGCTTTTGGGCTGTTGCTGCAATACCCTGTTTTCACTTCCAGTAATATTCCCTGAACATTTAAGACCAGTAAATAGGTGAAGACACTGAAATTTGGTCTGTGTCTCAGTAAGTCAGGTGGCCGATCTCCCATTGCACTTGGTACCTACCCAAGGAAATTGTGCAGCTTGGAGAAAATAAAAATAACCTTTTCAGCTCTGCAAGCTCTCACCCACAGGACTTTGGAAGAAGTTCACAGTTCACTTTCCTGACAGCAGCGGTGCTGCTCCTGTCTCTGCTGCACTGTCTGGTCCCACAGGTGGAGAGCTGGCATCTGTCACCAACAGCATTTGGCACATCCAAGCTGCCGTGACAAAATGCTCACCTTTCCTGGGAACACCAGCCAAAGTAGCTGCTGATGCCATTCCAAGGCACGGGGCTGCTCAGAAATGGATTCATTTGAGTTTAGCTGTTTGGAAACCCTTCCAGGAAAAAAAAATACCTGGGAGCAAAACAGATAAGCAAGAACTTCCATTTTCCCTGGGTAGCCCTTGATAAAAATGCTGGCAGAACTGGAGGTGAGCCACAAACCCTCATGTCAAGAAAACAAACATTTCTGAATTTGCACTGAGTGATGTTCGTCCTGTCTTTTAACAGCGCGTTAATGATTTGATGATAATCCAGGATACCTGTGAGCAGAGCTACTGAGATGTTCCCCAGATGTCTTGGGCAGCAGAGGGAAACCCCTTGGCCAGGTGTGCCCTGTCCTGAAGGTGAGGACTTGGCTGAGAAGCAGCAGTGTGGAAAAGCACTCAGGGAGCTCGTGGATGCTGAAATGAACCCACATGACCTGGCAGCAAAGGTGGCTAACAGCAGTCTGTGTTGAGGGAAATGATTATTCCCTTCTACTCTGCACTCCTTAGACTGCAGCCAGATGCTGTGCCCAGTGTGGTGACCCCAGTACTAAAGATATTAATAAACTAAAGCAAGATCAGCCACAGGGACACCACGATGCTCAGGTCTGGAGCACTCTCCATGCACAGAGATACAAGAGGAGCTGTTTCAGAACAAAGAAAGGATTTTGGATGGAGCCTGGCAGTACCTCTGAGGTTGCTGACAGACCCAAGCCCTTCACAGGGGTTTGAGGCAGGAGAGCAACAGACAAACTGTAACAAAAAAGGGCCATACAGAATACAAGGACAAATGAAGACAGTCAAGCAGTGGGACAGGTTTCCCAGTGAAGGTGTGCAATCTCCATCTCAAGAGATTTTTCAAGACCAAACTGGATAAAGCCCTGAGCAATATCCTGAGCCTGCTGTGAGTGGGGGAGTTTGGACTGGAGACCTCCTGAGGTGCCTTACAACCTGGATTATCCCGTCATCCTACTGATACTGTCAGTCATGCCTCTACAACAAGGGAAGAATGAACATGATCAAGGTTTGGCTGCTGCATTTTTTCCATGTGCACCTCAGGGGTTTTGGAAACGTGCTCATGTCTCCTCTCTTCAAAAGAAGCTTCTTCCTTTGCTGTCTCCTGGTAAGAAGGCAAACGTGAATAAAGTCACATCTCTTTAGGGAAAACTCTGCTCCTTACTTTGTGATGCCTTTTAAAGCTGTATGTCCCTTTCAACAAAAATAATCATTCGTGGCACAGGTCTGGGGTGATTCAGATGTAGCTTCTGGATCAGCAGGAACAGTCTCAGCTCAGCTGTGCCAGGGAAACGGTGGTGGATCTGTTGGACTGACAGCATCCACGCACGTGTGTGTTCATGCACACGTGTGTACTTGGCTTCTTGTGTGTTTGAAGAAAATTGATCAAATTACTCTGGATTTATAGCTTATTGTGTAGGAGGAAAACAAAGCTGCTTGTGTTCAGTGAGTCATTATGGAAATGAACAACTCTGAGCACTCAAGTGCTTGAAACAGGACTCTCCAAAGCTCTTCCAGGAAAATGTTTGCAGTGCTGAGCACTGCGGACCGTGCATGTGCCAACTGGCGTGGGGCAGCTGACTTTGGATCTGGACTAATTGCTTCCCTCTGACACTATTTAAATCTTTTTTCCCCCTCCTCTTTTGCAATAAATCCCCAGTTCAAGCCTGCAGTGGAGACAGCCGTGCTGCAGTTACTGGGATGCAGGGATATCAGTTTAGGATTGGGTTTGGGTGCCACCACAGTGCATGTACAGGGGATTGGGGGCTGAACACGGGGTATGGGGTGCACAGCTCCAGCTTCCAGCAGAGCATCACGCCCCTGGGGACGTGCTCGGCAGTGAGAGAAGGTCGTGTGCTCAAGCAGATAGATCTGGGGTGGAAAATGTGTTTTGAATGCTGGGCTGGAGTCACTCAGGACAGTGTGGAGCAGGAGGCTGGGCAGAGAGGAGTTGCAAAGGGACAGAGCCATGCTCTGACCACCCTGGTCTCTGGTCAGACTCATTGTCTCATTGGTACCTACTCCTGCAGACAGCCACCACCAGGCTCTTCTCTTAGTCCATCGAGAGAAAAAAAGCAATTTTGGGATTACAGGCCTCTGAGTACTGAGTATCCCTACATGGAAAGGATGCAGTAGGTTCATGAGTGGGAAGGTTTCACATAAACCCTTCAAATTTTCATAGATTAATTCATTTTATTCCTTTTCTCATGTATGTTGTCCATGGAGCTGGAAGAAGCATCTCAGGAGAGACTCTGGGAAAAGAGATAATATCCATAAATTTCCTGATGGTAAAATATGTAGTTAAAACAAAAACCTGGATCACCTGGATAGTCCTGTTGGATTCTAGATTGGTTTCTTAAGTTTCTCCACTTGCTAATTAGTGTAGGAGAAAGAATATCCTTCTGGTTGGTGTAATTACCACAGAGCAGTGCTACAGTGACCTTAAGCTATGAGATGCCAAAGCTTTAAAGAAGAACTCCTCAAACTTTAATGAGTTTCCCAGATGCTAACGAGGCAGCCAGCCTCCAGGAGGGCTGTTTGTGCTCAGCACTGTCCAAAGGCTGTGAAATGACCCTCCTGACACATCTCCCCTCTGCACTCCCAGGCTGCAAGAGCTCATGTCAAAGGCTGAACCAATTAATTGCACTCTGCTGATTGGCATGTGTCAAACGAGTGATTCAGTCTGCTGAGGTGGGAAAATGACAAATTGCAGCGCTGCTGGCGAGGTCACAGGGAGCAGCAGCAGCACCCGGCAGGAGGGTGGCCTCAGGGTCCAGCAGGGTTGTGTTCATCATTGGCACGGCGCTAATGAGCTGCCCCATGCAGGCTGAGCAGGGAACAGTGGTTAACCTGGCTCATCCCAATCCTGGCCAGCCACAGCCAGCCTAAAAGTGCACTCACACAGTAGAAATCCTGCATGTCCCTCAGCTGGCTTGCCCGGGATTTGGTGGTTGACTCATTTTGACCTTTGCTGGTTGCTGACTTTCAGCCCAGCAGTTCAGCCAGAGGCCAATGGATCAGCAGCCGTGACAGCCCAGGGATCCTGGCACGGCAGGGATCACCTTTCGGAAACAGGGATTGCTGCTTCCTAGCACGACAGAAAAGCTCACTCTGTGTGCAACAAAGCAGTGCAGGCCACAAGGGCAGCCCAGCTGCTTGGTGGGGACATCTGAGGTTGCCATGGTTTTACGTCTCCCTGCAAGTCTCCTTGTCCAGCAGCCAGGCAGGGATCAGCCTCAGTTCTGTAAATCAGGATAATTTGGGTTGGAAGGGACCTTTAGAGGTGATCTGGTCCAGCCCCCTGCGCTGAGCAGGGACATCTTCAACCAGGTCAGGTTGGTCAGAGCCCTGAGCAGGTACCTGTGCTCAGGTACTTCAGAAAGGTCATCAAGTGTAAGGATTAAAGAATCCTTTCCTTTAACAAAAGGATTGTATAAGCGTTTGGGACAAAAACCCAAACCCAAATCACAGAATCATAGAATTACCCCTTTGGGGTGCACACTTCTGTCAGTGTCTGTCCACGGAGCAGCTCACACGGTGTGGGCTCTTTTTGCAATGTGCAACACCAAAATGCATAAAACCCCGTAACAAACTGACAGGTGCACAGCCCAATCCACATCTGAAACCTGGTGTACCTGTGGATTTCTGTTGAAAATATATCAGACTGAATTGACTTCATAAATACCTTTACACGTGCTTGTGTGGTTTTCAGTGTACATGAACTTCTTTGAAATATTTCTGACAGATCTCCTGCAAATATCAGATCCATCGAATCATGGAGTGGTTTGGGTTGGAAGGGACTTTAAAGATCATCTCATTCCAACCCCCTGCCATGGGCAGGGACATCTACCACTAGAAGGAAAATAGTCCTGGGATTGGAGTAGGAGAGTGATGTTCTTTCACTGGTTCTGAGCTACACCTTGTGCATTGTCTACACGAAGTAGCTCAGCACAAGCATCCAGTAAGTTTGCTTGAAGGTTTTGTTTCAGCTTTGCTGATCTGCATTTTCTCCTTTCATTAAAATTACTCATTTTGCATGTTTTACACACTCACTGATAAAAATCTGTGCCCGGCAGTATTCCTCCACATTTGTGCTGCGCTCCAGGCTCACCTTTACCTTGTTAAAAGCAGCTGCCTCTCTCATCCTCGTGGTTTTCCCCTTTTTGGTGTGCACAGGCTTTCATATATGCACATATTTGCTTTGCTCAGCACTGACAAGCATTGGGAAGTTGCTTGCAAAGCAAAAAAGGAGAAGAAGTTGCATAAAAACATTTTGTCATAGCTGCCAACATCATAAATCTTTAGGAACCATGCAGTTCCCTCCCCTGCTGAACTCATAAAGGCAGGGATGTAAAACCAAACAGATCCAATCTGCAGCCTCTCCAACCCGCTGTGCTCCCAGGGATTGGGAGGAAAGCCTCGAGCCTGTGCAGCCCCACAGCTCATCGTGTGCCTCCTGCCATAAATCAGCCCTGCCCACACGCTCTGCAGTGATGTGAGCTCCCAGCCACGAGACGTTTGTGGTGCACATGGGACGGGCTCCTTGCGAAATGATTGCAGCAGTGAAGCTGAAATGCTGGGCAGTCAGAGTCAGTTAAAAATCAAGCCCATCAGACCTCCTGGTCCCTGGTTCAGCCAGTGAGGATCACATGCTTTTCCCTATCGCTTACACATCAGCATCTTTTTGGGTGGTGTCATTCATCAGTTGTTCATAAATGAATCAACAACCTGAACAGTCAAACTGTCTCAGCTCGGCTATTTTATTGTTCACAGACAGTTTTATTGGCACCACAATGTGTGCACCCCTGGAGTAGGCACATATATCCCATCTGTGGCACTGCTGAAATGAGGATATTTTGTTTGCCAGGACCAGATTAACGTCTGCATCCAGAATCACGTGGAAGACTCACCTCAAACCCTGCAGAGATCATGCCAAATGTGTAGCTGGTGGCACACAGGGAGCATTTGGTGTGTGGGATTCAAAACAGGCTTTCAAAAGGTGGTGGTTTCCCAGATATCTTTTTGCTTTATGACAACACCACAGGATTCCTGGCCCACCTCTGTCCCAAGCTAAGGAGAAATCTCAAATCTGCTGCAGGAGCAGGTACCAACACCTCAATTCCTGCCCCTCGCCAAAGGCAGGTGAAGCTCACACCTCTCAATCAGGATTTACTGCACTGAGAAGGACAACCAGGATGAGGTATCCCCATGTGTGTTTTCTACATCTCCTGTTTTCTGGTAGCATTAAGCTAGAGGGATTAAAAAAAAAAAGAAAAAAAGACAGCAAAAGCTATAAAATAATTGTAACGCACACAAAGTGCCAAGGAAAACATTCCCAAGTCACAGGGCAGTTTTCCACTGCAAAACTGCTGGTTTTGGCTGGAGAGCTGAAGGAAGAAAAGTCCATCAAAAGCAACTCTGAGGCTTCCCTGACTCAGCTTGGGGACCGGGATGTGCCATAACTGCTGGAGCAGGCACGTGGCTGGTAGGCGGGCTGGAAGGAAGTGCCTGCGGTGGAGATGGAGATGGGGGCAGCCAGTGTTCCCATCCCCAGCAGTCCTGGGGTCCATCGGCCCTGTGGGGCTGAGCAGTGCGTGGGTGGGGGATGGCTCCTGGCTGCCAGGGTAACCTGCAGAGCTGGCACACATGGAAAACCCCTCCTGTGAGGAAAGGGTGGGAGAATTGTTCAGCCTGGAGAAGGAGACCTCACTGCAGCCTTTCAGCACCTAAAGGGGCTACAAGAACCCCAGAAAGGGACTTCTGACAAGGGCAGGTGGTGACAGAATGAGAGGGAGTGTCTTTAAACTGGCAGAGGGCAAGTTTAGATTGGATATTGGGAAGAAGTTCTTACCTGTGAGGGTGCTGAGGCCCTGGCACAGAGAAGCTGTGGCTGCCCCTGGATCCCTGGCAGTGTCCAAGGCCAGGTTGGACAGGGCTTGGAGCCACCTGGGATAGTGGAAGTTGTCCCTGCCCATGGCCGAGAAGTTGGAAGTGGTTTTAATACCCTTTTTTAATACCCTTTAAAAATGCCTTTTACATATGAGATCCCCTGGCTCACCAGAGAATTTTTACCATTTTTCCACATGTTGCAGGAGAGACTTTGCACTTTTCAGTGAATTTAATTGCCTCCTTCATGAAGAAGAAGGTAAACAAAGCAGAGTTTCACATGATGCCAAACATGATTTATCTCCAGTCTTCTGTTGTGGTTTATTAGCTAATTCATACACAGCTTGGATCAAGAGTCATTATGGGCTCGTGTTTTTCCAGCACAATTTCTCTGTAAGTAAGGAAAAATTAGCTGCTCACATTAGTGCTCGGCATAAAATTAAAAGAGAATTATTCAGGGTTCGACATGAATTAGTAAATGCACAGGCAGTGGTGGTTTACAGTCAGACACGGGAAAGTTAAAAACATCTCTTCTGCCTTTTTCACAGATGCACATTTTATTTGTAGCTTTTTGGAGAAATCTGTGTGTTTAACTCACTCATGGCCATTTCACACTTGTCTAATTTCACAACAGCAGTCAGGAGCTTTCAGCAAGTGCCCAGCTCTCAGAAGGAAAAGGTCCAGGATCCTCATGTCCCAGTCCTACAGCTTTTTCCGGATTTTTTTCCCTTTCTCTGTTGATCAGGAATATATGATTAAATATCTCTGTATAATCGATCCATCACCAGGTTTTTCAGACTCTAATAACCTACCCAGAGAAGTTCCAGGCCAGGTTGGACAGGGCTTGGAGCAACCTGGAGTAGTGGAAGGTGTCCTTGTCCATGGCAGGAGGTGGAACTGGATGATCTTTAAGGTCCCTCCCAACCCAAACCATTCCGTGATTCTGGAACAGTGATGAAAGAGGCATTAACTGATACAGCATTTCCACACTTGTTTTCTTTGTGCTGTTCCTGGCAGAGGGTGTTTGCAGACATGCAGGTTCACAGTGGTTGATTTTTCAGCAGCCTAAAAGCCCGTCCATATCCCCGAGGCTGGGAGCAGCCTGGGTGAGAACTGTGGAGACCTCAATTCTGGCAGGAAGTTCACGCCAGGGTTTTAACAAGCTCCCAACAATGTTTGCTCTTCCAGAAAACTGTACCCTTATTATGGAAAGTTCTCCTTTGCCAAAATTTAACCCCTGGATGAGATCTCAGATATTTTCCTCCAGTCCTTGTTCTTAGCACACGGGAGAGATCAGAAACGTGGACACTTTGAGATTAAAACTATGGATCTTCTCAACCGGCTTTTTCTCAGACCTGTCCACTCCCAGGCACCACTTTGTGGCTGAACTAGACCAAACCCCAGTCATTCCAGGCTGATGGCAGAATCATTCCTGCTGCCACAAAGGGTGGATTTCACTCTCAGCCACTTCAGCAGGGAGAAAGCAAAACCTAAAACCCTTTCCCTCCCCATGGCTACAGCAGCTCTGTCTGTCAAGAGTTCACAGGAAATCTGTCATTGCATCATAGCACAAATGAACTTCACCAGGACCATCTCAAAGGCAGGAAAAAAGTGGGAAAAAAATGTAGATTTTGCAAAATGTTCATGAACTCCTTGGAAAAAGAAATTTCACTTTGACGTTAGTCTTCTAAACTTTTATCACTTTAATCTTCTAAACTTTCATCACTTTTATCACTTTTAATGTATATTAACCCAGACTTTGGAATCAAGAATGATTTTCAAGATAGAAAAAAAATACCCATGCAGAAATGGGCAATGTCAGGAATGTTACAACAAATTAACTTTTGCTATTAATAGCTTTTATCCCTTGAGAGTTTACAAAACTAATGAGTTCCATCAGTCAGCTCTTCTTTCAAGTGCTTGCTGCTTTCTAGAGTTTGATCAGAAAATTCAAGGTCTCCTTTTTAATCCGTGGTTACTCTGTAATTTAGCCCTGTCTTATTTATACCTTGGCCAAGAGAATCTGGTTAACCTGAAATAAAACCCTAAATAAATTTGAACTGCAGATCTTGCGGTCTTCATTCAAAAAGTCTTAGTGCCACCCCCCAAGTGCCTTGATTCTCTCTTTCTTTTGTCCTTTATGGGTAGAATAAACTAAAATCAGTCACTTTAACCCCATTTCGTGTTATTTTTGGACATGGTCTTGCCCCGTGGATGACAAACTCCAACAGCTGCTGAAGGTACAGTGAGGACACATCCTCTGGTGCTGGATAAAGGGATCCATCCCAGCTCATGTGGGGTGTCCATGATGTAAAAATGTGACTTTGAGCTTCTCACTCAGCAAAAGGGAGAGGAACAGGCCCTGTGAGGCCACAACTCACCTGTCCTCTCACAGACACAGGTGAGATGAATTCCCCTTTTACCCCTCAGCACAGAAATTACCCACATTCTGAACCTGCTTAAATCCACCGAGATTATTTCCCTGGGGTCTCACTTCCCTTTTATTTTGGTCTAATGTGGTGATGAATCACATCTCTTGTTTTCCGTGGAGCTCCTTTTGGATCCAGAGTGGTGTAAGTGGGAGGAGAAAACAGCTAATGATATTATTATCATCCTTTTAGGGGAAATCAGCTCCTGAATCAGACTGTCACTACAAAATTCATTTTGCCAAGTTGAACATTGCAATATTTATTTTATGCAGAAATTCTAAGCGGGGAAAAGTACATAGAGAGAAAAAAAAAATTTAAAAATCTGTCCTCAATGGAAACAATAGGGGTAAAGCAAACACCAACTAAAAAGAGAGAAGAAATCCCTTCTTCTGAAGGGATAGATGATATGGAATGAAATAGATATAACAGAAACAAAGATACTCAGAATCTTCATTATTTTTAGTTTCTTTTTCATTCACTTTCAGAGGAAGCCAAGGAATACCTCAGGAGATCCTAAAGGACAGGAGATGTCCTGAGTGCTGCTAAGGGAATGAGACCCTTGGACAGTGCCTGGGACCATTCCCAGACTGTAACAGGAGCTGGAAGTCCCCAGCAGAGGCAAATGCCATTCTCATAATTACTCTTCAACAGTTTTACTCCATTATAACCCCAGTGAGTCCTGCTGCTCTGATTTATATCAGCATTTACCCAAAACATTCCCTGAACACCCACAGGATTATTTCCAAATCGTCGTGGTGTGAACCACGGGGGAATTTGGTTGTGGAATTAGCTTTAATATAAAGAACACACAGGACTAGAGCGAGATCTAGCACAAGAAATGCTCACTCTGTCCTTTTTTGGTGCTTCCACCCCATGCTCCAGTAAAACAAAGCAATTCTGTGCTGTTTTGGAGCTGCCTCCTCCCTTAGCTACATGTCTACAAATCCATCTACCTGAGGCACCAAAGAAGCACAGAGCACACAGGTCTCCCCTACAGGGATAAGAAAATGCCATAGGAAAATGCCAGGTTAGAGAGGGCTTGGAGCAGCCTGGGATAGTGGAAGGTGTCCCAGCCCATGGCAGAGGGTTGGAACCGGATGTCCTTTAAGGTCTCTTCCAACCCAAACCACTCTGGAATTCCAGGATTTTAAATTTTCCTGGTGAGGCCATGGAGGTGGAGGTACCACTGCAGAAATTCCTCTCTGCAGGATTCCTTCTCCTGGGCTGGAAGAGACAAAGCATAACACAAATGAGCACCATAGCAACTCAAGCACCTCTTATTTTAAAATTTTTTGTCTTTTTTGTAAGAAAGAAGCAACAGAGTGTGGAGTGAAGCCAAAATAAAGAAGAAAAAGTCAGAACAAAGAGGTGACCTTGTATTTCATCTCTGATTAATGCAGGTTATTTATTGTGAATAGCACCACTAGAGACTGTACCTTGTGCTTGAGGCACTTTTCTGTCTATAAATAGACAGTGCTCAAGGCTGTTTTAAAATATATAAAAAATGAAGGAATAAAATATCCCACTAGTTCATGTTTTGGACAGATTAATCTAAGGGTGACTTCCACTGGCACTGAGGTCAAAGAAGAGAAAGTACACTGAGATTTAGAGGGGTGTCCTGCCTCATCCAGGATACTGAGATTGCTGGTGTTTTACTGGAGAAGAGCAGTGTCTGTGGAGAGATCTGAGATGATCTCTATATTGTAGGTGACTTATTCTGAGCTGAATTCCCTCCTGGAACTGGGGACTCATTGGATCTGAAATGCCCCAGGGTACTGGAGACCTCCCCATGGAGCTGGGAGATGGGACAGGTAACAGCCAGCCGGGATAACCCAGGTGGGCTTCCCTGGGGCTTACAATCATCAAATTATAGAATAATTGAGGTTCAAAAACCTGTCAGTGCCAGGTCCACTGCTAAACCACATCCCTAAATATCTCCAGTAGCAGGAGATGATGTCTGGGCAACTGAATCAGGACTTCTGTGTCTGTAGTAAATGTTCTCAGTCTCCTCCACATGGCATTTTTCTTTCCCTCTTAGCCCCCAAAAGAGCCAAAATCTGATAGGATCTGTGATCTTAGGTGATTTGTCATTGTTCCCAAGCACCTCACCACCTTTAACATGTTTCACCATAAAAATCGTTTAAAAACAAGGAGAGGGAGTTGTGCTGTTTTCTAAACGTTGCAGATGAACTCTGCATTTCAGGGACCTGTTTCTGCCTGGATGAGGCACCTCACTGCTTTGGACTGTCACAGTCACTTACTCTAAACAGTAAAGAACTGCATTCCCTGGGAATGGGGGACAGTTGGTCTGGAAACACTGAAATACAGAGTCTGAGCAATGCTGATCTTCTGCACAGTCACTTTTCCCCACTTTCACCACTGCAGTTTTTCCCGTGCAGTGTAAAACTGTGGCAATTTGGGAGTGTCTTCTGCACTGCAACAGCTCCACTCCCCAGTCCCTCCTCTCACAGAGAGAAATTATTTCTCTGTGTGAGAAGGAGGAAGGGGAGGCGAGGTCACACTGAGGTATTCATTATCTGGAAAAATCATGGCAGTGCTGTTGGGAGAAAACCAGAAAAAAACAGAAGCAACAAAATAAATAATAATTAAAAATCGTTTAAAAAAAAAAGAAAAAAAAAGCCTCACTGAGAAAATCCAGTCCTGGAGATGAGGCAGACCAAGCCATGGTGAGCAGAGGTTGAGATCACAGCTTTCTTACACTCTGCTCACACAGAGGTCAGCAGAGCTGTCCCTGCTGGCCTCACCTCTCTTCCATGGGGTGTTGGCCTGGTCAGATGCAGGTTTTGCCTCGCAGGTCGGGTGGGTGGAGAGAAAGAGCAGAGGGTTACCATCCACCAGCTGAACCCTGCTGCTGGAGCACCGCGTTCAGCCCTGACAGACAGCTGAGCTCTGCCTGCTCTGCAGCACACAGGGAAAGGCTGGAGCTGCCTGAGCCAGCAGCAACAAGGCTTCTTTTTTATGATCGAGCCTGAATGGTTTAACTGGAAAAGCTGCCTCTGTCAGCAGTCAGTGATTTCTACCACTCTGGACACAAGTTATGTTTGGCAGTGAAATCCTGCACGAGCATCCCTGGCATCCAGCTGCTGGCACTGACCTTGGGTAGAGAAGTGTCTTCTGTTTAATTGCCCTGTGTTCCTTCTGTGGTCAGTAGAGAGCCAGTTAACATCATCAGGAGTCCAGAGCATGACTTATCTCATCTAAAAGAGGCATATGAAAGAGATTTTTAGGAAGTGTCTGTTTCTCTCTGATGGCAATAAAGTGAACTGAGGGGGACTGGTCTGGGTTTAGACAGAGACCCGTTGAATCACGGAATAATTTGAGGTGGAGGGGACCTTTAAAGGTCATAGAGTCCAACCCCCTATCAATAAGCAGGGACATCTTCAATGAGATCAGGTTACTCCAAACCCCACCCAGCCTGGCCTTGAACAATGGGGCAGCCACAGCTTCTCTGGGCCACTGTGCCAGCGCCTCACCACCCTCACCCTGAAAAAGGTCTCTCTGGTATCTACTTAAACCTACCCTCTTGCCATTTGAAGCCATTGTCCTTGTCCTGTCACTCCATCCCTTGTCCCCAGTCCCTCTCCAGCTCTCCTGGAGCCCCTTTAGCCCCTGGCAGGGGCTCTGAGGTCTCCCTGGAGCCTTCTCTTCTCCAGGTGAGCACCCCCAGCTCTCCCAGCCTGGCTCCAGAGCAGAGGGGCTCCATCCAGCTGAGGTTGTCAGATGGATCTTGCCTGATCTGTTTTTCCCCAGCCCACAAGAGCTGCTCCAAACCCAGCTGAGGATCCAAGACATTTATTGAGGGCAATTCTGTGGTAAAAGCAGCAGCCACCACCACAGCACAGCCTGGTCTGAAACAGCCCAGCTGTAACACACAGGCAGCATGTGCCAGAAAACTGTGAGTAACAGCAATTTTCTTGTATCAAAATGTTCTGCTGACTTCAGGCTACAGTAAAAGGAGTGAAAATAGTCTTGAAGGCTTCTTTTTGTCAGTTCAAGGTCCTGTTAAATATCTCCAGTTCAGGCAAGCTTCGATGCAGCCGAGAAACTGCTCCTGAAAACACATTTTCCCTGGAGCATCAACATACTGTGATCTAAAGAAAGAGGGCCAGAGTTCTCAGCAAAAATCCCAGCCTCTTCAGGTCTGACAGTATGTGCAATTTTAAATCCATTAGCCACCAACCTACCAGCTGTGCTTCTTCCACCACTTTTTCCAACAAAAGTATTATATCAAAGGCTGGCAGCTGTCATAATGCTTTGATCCATCTTCAAATTGCCATTCTGGATATAATATGACGTTGTTAGCTGAGTCAAAGCAAGAGAAATGTCTCTAATTCCAGCATTTAACAACCTTTCTGTCTGCTGGCCATCCTCAGCCGTGGGAGCAGGGGAATGTCTAACTTGGATCTGTGTTCCTGTGCTCTGCGATAGGCACTGGCCTAATCTTTGTGTTTCGGGCAGGAAAGTAAACCCACAACACAAGCCCACCCCACCCTCTGAGACTGCTCCCTGACTCATTTTTTTAAAAAAATAGGAGATAAACAGCTTGGACAAGAGAATCCTGTTGAATGCAGCTGAAGGAGCTGATGAAGACAGAGCCAACGTGCCTGAAATAACCCATGTGCCCCCAACACCCACTTCAGGGAGATCGACAGAGCAGGGGCAGCACTGCACCTTCCAGCACCTCGCAGCCTTGGATGTCTGCATTGTCCATGACATTTTCCCTGTGGAGGAGGAGTCAGGAGCCCAGAATCAGCTTTGGGGAAGCATTGGCTCGGTGGAACTCCATGCACTCACGTGCACACCCACAGTTTGCAGGGCAAGCCCTTGGCAATCCCAGCAGAAACATTCGGGATTCAACAAGTGACTCTTAACTGCAGCTTTCCAAAATTAGCAAACTCACTCCTCACCCACAGGGGCCGTCCCTGCCCAAGCTGTGAGGGCTTTTTTGGAGTAAAATACCATTTGTGTAGCTTGCAACAGCTCCAACACAGCGTGGAAAATCCTGCTTGTTCAAGCACCTTGTTCTGATGTACAAAAATAGACGGGTTATTTGTTATCCTTTCATGTGAATGGGAACAGTGTAGGAAACAGGGACCACGAAAGGAAATTAGGGAGGAATTGTGCTGTGCTTTAGTCCTTTGAACAGCCTGGGCTGGGACACTAGCTGAGCTGACTGTGAAGCCACAGCGAGAACATGGACATTTCCTGGAAATCACGAGGGAAGGATGGGCCAGGATTGTGATTTCCTGGAAATCTCAAGGGAAGGATCTTCCTCAGAGATGTCCAGGATCCAATCCCAATGAAAGCACGTAGAAATCATGGGATGAGGGGCAGTCACCCACTGAGGCTAAAGACTGAGTTTGTCAGGATGTTCAGCTATTAAAAGACAGCAGGAGTTTCAGAGGAAAAGGTTTACTGCCTCCTCTCTGGTTTATGCAGCAGACACATCACCCATCAGCTGTCTGGAGTGAGTGCTAAACCTTCAGAATGGAACATAAATTAGGTTCTAAAAGGAATCAAGGTTAAAGGACCGAAATAAATGCATTAAACTGCTGAGCACCGAGTGAAAATGCAAAATGGTCAACACAAATTACAGATATGCACAGAAAGCAGCCATTCCTCTGTCCCCTCAGAAATGCCTCAGTGAGAGCAGGCCATTCCCTATAGGCATCCCTTTCTCAAGCCGGGCATGTCACATTCCTGACACCATCCAGGGCCTGTTTATTGCCTTTGTGAAAACCCCAGGGCGAAGCAGGACGATCATGGAGTCCCTGCTCAGCCTGGTTTCACCTCACAGTGCTGCAGAATTGTCTTCTCCTGATCCTTCTCTTACATCTGCCAGGAGGCAGCAGCTGCTCGAAGAATCCAGGGAATGCAATCTGAGAGAAGATCTGACCTACCCAGGTTGGGTTCATGCCATGAAAGCTTTGAGAAGCTTTCCATTCCCACTGAGAAGCTTTCTAGTTCCCACTCTACCTCTGAGTCTGAAATCCTTGCTGGATTTGCAGGATCTGTGCTCAAGCGACCATTGGACTGGTGGGGACTGGAGTCTTCTGTTCTCTCCCCATTTTCTTGCAGACGTAGAAGCCAAAGTTCTGCAAGTCCAAGCAGGGATTGGTCTTCCTGTTCCTGACCCTCATCTCCCCTTTCAGCCTCTCCAAAAATACGCCTGTTAAGGCCTCCTTAAGGATAATCCTAATTGGCATCTTCTCGAAACACCTTGAAAATCTCATGAAGGGACCCCACATCACCAAGAAAAGCATCAAAGATAAAATTCCACAGCTCTGGGGACAGCTCTCCTCCTCTGCAGACCAAAGAGCTCCGTGAGCCACCTGCTGCTGTCCTGAGGGGTTATTGTTACCCACGAACCAGCACTGGGACATTTCCTGGGTGGGTTGGAAACTGCCACTGCTGGTTCTGGGGAGGGTCAGCCCGCCTGTCCCCCAGCTCAGCGTGCTGCCCTTGATGTGCATCCAGCATGGCTGTGATGTCTCTGCTGCCTGCCCCTGCACCCCTGAACCCTGACATCTCCCTCTGCCTTTGCAAGCCCTCTCATAACCTAAGCTCCCCTGCAGGTCATGCTGGCTCCAGCTTTTCCCCTTTCTAGAGAGCTATTTCCTCCTCCACGTCCTCTCAGGCCTGCTGAGGAGCTCTCCAAGGAGTTTGCAATGTCAAAACACCCTCGTAAATCAGTTCTCTGCAGCTTTCCCAAGAATGAGCGCACAGGCGCCGCCGTGTCCCTCGGAGCCATTTCCCACCGTTCTCTTCGAGAGACTCCAAGCTGCTCCCTGCACTCTCAGCCCCCAAAAATTCCTCCAGTGTTTTTCTCATTGCGTTTCAGAGCGCACAAGTAGGTGTTTGCAAACAAGCCCAGCCAAACGCGAAGCCCCACGCTCCCCCATCCTGACTCAGGGCAGGCATCAGCGGGGAGTTTGACAAGCTGTGCAATGCATTATCTCATCCCTGCAGCAGCTTTCACCCACGCCTTGTCCAATCAGGAGCCAGTTACCCCACTAAAAATGTCAAACCAGCTCAGAAAAGGATGCTCAAAAATACCTCATTGCTTTTCAGAACCTTATGCTGTTCATAACTCTTTTCAGCAAGGTTTTTTGTTGTTGTTGTTGTTTTGGGGGTTTTTCTGGTTTTTTATTGTTTCAGCAAATTGGCACCTGTCATTGGCACCCTGCCCTGTGACACTGAACAATCAGCTGGGTACTCGCAAAAAAGTGAAGCAACATTTCTAAACTTGCCATCCCAGCCTTTGGGGCCTGATGGCTGTTGGTAGCAAAGTGATACCTCACACTGACACAGCTGAAATCCACTAATAATCTCCTGCTGGGATATTGCTTTCTCACCCATCCAGCAGCAGAACTACTGAGAAACTCCCTGCCAAAATAAATGCCGCTGAGAACTCTACCTGTCCTTCCCTGGACTTTTCAGCACAGAGGGCTTTGAAGAACAAAATAAAGTGGCATCAGGAGAGGAAGAGAATCTGATAAAAAGCCCATCTCTGACCTTACGATTGCAACGAGTCTTTTATAACACACAGGAAAGCCAACTGACACTGGAGAAGACAAGGAGGGAAGGGGGACCATATGTCTCACCTCCGTGGCTGTCAGCACATTTCTGACTCGTTAGAAAACCTGGTCCTCAGCCAAATGCTCTGTTGTCACTTTTCTGAGCAAGGCCTGGAGGGCGCATCCTTGCACTGACACTCCTCGGCTGTGTGAGAGATCCATGCTGACTCCACAGCAGCAAAATGCCCTCAAGAAGTGCAGTCAAAAGAGTGATGTGGTTTGGAGTTGCTTTGATAGGAGTAACCCACTGAAAACCCCAAACCCTGCAGTCTGGAGGCAGAATATAATTCTCAGAGATCTCGGCAGTGTCTTTGTATCCATCCCCCTGTGCTCTAAATATATCTCAGGTTTTAGCACAGCACCACCACAATAGGATACCTAATGCAGAATATGCGTCCCCCTGTATTTTCATTCTGGAAAAACGTACCCGGGTTTGAGACAGGGTGTTAGGATGTGGCTGGTCTGTCACCCAGGTCCCCAGTCTCTTCCAAATGCCAGGTGTCCAACAGAGAAGCAGAAACCCACTCCCCTCTAGATGGTAAAAGGCATCCCCGGAATGTCTGGAGGTGCCTGGAGGAAATTCCTGCCATCCAGCTGTGCCAGAGAGACTCCTAAAGCTTTCCATGAGATAATCCCACTCCAGAAGCCTTAGGGCAAGGCAGAATTTGGTGCACCTGCCATGGCTCCACTGTAGAATGCCTCCATACCCCAATCATTTGGGACAGCAGCTTTGCTCTCCCTCACTGGAGCCCCACAGCTTGGTGCCAAATATCTGCTCCACCACCTCCCTGCCCCTGTCCTTCATGCACAGGGTCCATCCTTGTGAGCAGCCTCCTGCCTTCCCATCTGAATTGCTGAAAACTCTGGAGTCTGTAGAATCCCCAGGGATTTTCCCTTTACCTGACCACAAATAAGTGCCATCCTGAAGCCCTTTCCATCTTGCTCACCACATCGGTTAATAAACCCCATCAAACTCCTCCCTCTTTCACCTCCTTCTGCCTTTCCTTCCCCTGTATCCACTAAACTACACAAGCCTGCTCCAGCCACAGGTTCACAGCTGGTTCTTGGGATCAGTGCACAAAGCCTGAGCAAAATCCATGAGGTAACACCAAGCATCTGTTTTTTTATCCTCATGGCAGATCCAGGAGCCATAGCTGCTCTTTAGCCAGGGAGAATATCAAGGAATAAATCTCTGGCCAAAACAGCTTTTAAACCTGAGTTGAACTGAGGTGTCACATTTGCCTGGACTGTGAGCTGTGGCTTTACCCTGTTAGTACAGGTAAAGAGCTTCTCACAAACCCCAACCTGGCATTCAGACCCTGTGAAGGGGTCCCTGACCTAGGCTGACCCTCTGTTAGTACAGCCAGTACTTCCTAGGGGAACGCTGACTAAAATTAGCAGTGGGAAATACAGAAGGGCTGTCGTGATCAAGGTTCATAGGCCAAAAAAAGAGCTGGAAGTAGAAATCATTTTCATTAAATGAACTGGTGGGTCTATAGAAAGTAAACAAGCTGTTGGGTGCACAGGATGTTTCCTCCAGAAGCAAGTGCCTCCAAGCTGCTACTCAGCCTTCAAAACTCAACGTGATTTTGAGCAATCACACAGATTGTAAGCAGTTGCTAAATCTGGCAGAAAAACAAGGCTTCCTTGTTGTCCCAAGTGCATATGGAATTCAAGATGCTTGCCAGGGAAGGGAGGATGTATGTCTGGGAATGTGATGTGTTTGAGTGACGGGGAGAAATCAAAATGTTTCATGTTTATTTTTGTCTGGGGTCAGTGTTGACTCAGAAGGAAGGCAACAGAAATTTGGGCAAACAAACAGGTTTTCTGGTGGTTTGGAGCTGCCCGTGTCTGCAGGTGCTGAGGGAAGCTGGAATGGTCACTGGTCTCAGGAGTCATTTAGAGGTGTGAGGACACAAAGCCCTCAGCCCCTTATCTGCAAACCAGGGTGGGGCTGGGAAACTCACAGGGAGAGTTCATTGAAACCTGGATTAAATACTCCAGCCTTAGGTTGAAGATATTTTTAGACTGAACTTTGTTTCACTGTAGAATCTCCCACAAGCTCTTCTTAGCTTGATCCTTCCATCAGCTTGGAAACCACCAAAGGAGAAAAGACAAAGTAAAAGCTCCCTTTAGGGACCCTAAGGTCACGTCCCTGCAGCTCTGCATGAGGCTCAACAGCTCAGACATACCCAGGACAAGGATGAAAGGACAAAGAAATCCACAACTGGGCAGCTCAGCCCAGCCTGTACATCACAGAATCACAAAATACCAGGCTGGAAGGAACCTCAAGGATCATCTGGTCCAATATTTCTTGGGAAAAGCACAGTCCAGACAAGATGGCCCAGCAGCCTGTCCAAAAGAATCACGAAAATGTCTGGTGTTGGGAATCCACTACTTCCCTGGGAGAGATTATTCCAGTGGCTCATAGGTCTCATTGAGAAAAATTTTCCTCCTGTGTCCAATTAGAATCTCCCCTGGAGTAACTTGTACCTTCACCCCTCATCTTTTCCATGTGGCTCCCTGTAAAAAGGGAATCTCCATCTCTGCAGCCACCCTTTAAATACTTTGAAAGACCACGAAGATCTTGACTCATTACATTGAGATCCATGGAAATGAACACAGTCCTGTGCTCCAAAATATCTGTGTTCCTGAGCTCCAGACCCAGAAAGACAGAATTATGAAGGAAAACAAGTCAGCCTGGGAAATGCTGAGCCCGTATTGCCCCTGGGGCCTGAGCTTCAGACCTAGATGGTCTCTCTCTTTTCTCCTCTGAGGAGACAAAGTTTTCGGGTGTTCTGCCACCTTCCAGACTGCAGCAGATCTCCTTTGCCAAAGAAAACCTAACCGAAGTAAAATTTAATCCCTATTCTTCAATTAATCACTTCATCTGCAATTAGGCTAAAGCAGGCTTATCAGCTGTCTGTGTCAGACCTCCCAGTTCCACTTCCATCTACCAGGCTTCACCTCAGTCAGACACAGAGAGTGATAAGGGCTGGTCTCCAGTGAAGGTAACTCGTTTCTATGTTGTAATTAGTGATCCCCGCAGTAAAAATGCTGTTGTACTTCCCCTCACAAGCTTATTGCTTCAAGTGAGTGTATTGCAGTAAACCAAATAAACCCCAGTTTGTTCGTTAGTTCACAGGATGGTTTTCCAGAGCTGTGACTGTGCATGAGGCTCTTCCATCTCACGTCTACATCGTGCTAATCTCTGGTGTGAAAACGTGAGAACAGCACACGTGGCCGCGGTGTCACAGGACTGGAGAGGGCTCCACGTGGTGCCAGTGATTCATTTATTTCTGCTGCACCTTTCGAGGTTTCTGGGATCAGAGCTGTGCTGTGCTAAGCAAGCGTCATGCAGGAATCAGGAGAGCCCGGAGGGAGGAGGACTACAAGACAGGATCTGACAAATTGCAGGTGTGTAAATGAGGTGGAATGGGAAAATTATAGAGACACGGCACTTGAGTATATAAAACTTCTCCAGGGAAATAAAAATTATGTTGCAAGAGGCAGCAATGTCACCACTGCCTCTCAGACCACCATACCATCAGGGCACTGGAGCTGGGATCAGTATCTTTTAGGAAAACTGCTGGAAGACTCCCAGCAGAGCTTATCTTCCCACATTTCCAGAGCTGCTTTAGAGAACTGGGGGGAATTTCAGCTTGTTAGGAGGGAAACTTCTAGGGAAACTTCTAGGCTCCTCTGGAAAAGCATTTGCCCAGTATCCATCTCTCTGTACTGGGAGGACAGGCTCAGAAGCAGAACAGAGCAGGGGAGGGATGCACCTTGCACAAATTGTCCCCTCTGAGGAGCAGAGAGATCAGGGCTGCTGGGAAGCCACCTGGTCCTGTTCTGACTGCAAAGGGCAGGTGACTCAGAGGAGAAGACAGCAGGTCCTGTGTGCATCTGCAGAGTGCCTCATCCCAGAGGAGGGATATAATGAGGTGTTCATCATTACTGGGTGTTTTATGGATGGGTTGGTGACAGTTTGGCTCTCTAGTTCTTATTTACCATGTGTAGTCTATTACAGACATTCAGAACATACAACCAGATATATTTTATGGGGGTGTTTTTATATTAAATACACTTGGAACACCTAAATATCAGCACAGCCCAAATAAACTCTAATCCCAGGACACACTGTACTACTGCTGGCACTGGCAGAGGTGACAAGCACCTTTTAAGTTCTTATAATTGCTTGCAAATTGCAGTTTCCAGCTCTCTGTTGAGTCTTCTACTTCTGAGTCATCTTACAGAACATTAATGGCACACAAATTACTCTTTGAAGTGCTCTTCATAGGCTGTCCATGCCAAAACCAGGGAGAAATCCAACAATGTCACTATTTAGGATGAAACTGCCTGGTTTGGAAGGGGAGACAGGATGTCCCAGCTCTGGGGCTCCTCTCCTGCTGCCGCAATTAAATTTATGTGAAAAGGCAATTTTAATAAATTAACCAACTGGAGTAGACTGCCAAGAGCATGACAGTGCAGGTGGAAATATTTCAGTGGCAATATCCTCTGTAAAACTGGCCAACCACATCTGGGTAAATCACAACGAGCTCTACCAAACCACACACAACTCGTGCGAGTGTTTGCTGAGAAGCAGCACCAGCTGGGAACGTATCAGAGGAATGAAATCTGGGCTGAAAAATCCTGGAAAACTCCAACTTACAATTCCCCACGAGTCAGGTCAGTTTGCCCTTTCCCAAACAATTCCCAGACACCATCCGGAGGTTAGCACAAGGTGGGAAACATCCATCACATCATGCCTGTGAACAGGCTGCACCAAGATGATGTTCATCCCTTTTTTCAGAGACGTGGAAGATCTTGGTCTCAGGAAAGAGTTAAATTAGGAGCTTGTTGCTTTTTTCAACATATCTGTATCTTTTAAGCACAAAGGATAATACCTGCAAGCACGTAGCACAATAGGTGTTTTCTGCTAGTTAGGGTTTTGCACAATAAGACTTCTTTGTTTGGGAAGGAAAAAATTATTCTCTGCTTTCGGAAAAAGAAAGGAAGAAGAAAAATAACATATCTTCCATTTAGGCTTCCATTGAGAGAGATTATAATGAACAAACCCTCATTTTAAATGCAATCATTTCATTCAGCTCATTTTAACTATTAGGAATTGACACTAACAAGTGAAGAATGTGGCTCCTTTTTCACCCCTTTCTTCCTGTGCTTTTATACTTTTGGCAAGGTCAGAGCAATTAAACTTTACTCTTCCCACAGGATCAGCTGCTCAGAAACCCAGGAGAGGAACAGGCTGACCAGGCAGAATGTGATTCCAAAGGCAGGATGCTGAGGAGAGAGAGAAAAGAAGAAACACTCAGGTGCCGTTTCTTCAGATGAAATATTATGCTGGGAGGCATTCAGGCCTTGCTCACTTGCAGAAATGTGTGTGAAACCTGGTGAATTTTGCCTTTATTGCTTACATTAATGGCCAAGATTTTGATCAGCACAGCAATGACCTCCAGCACACTGGAGCATTTATGGGGCCTTCTCTGGAACACTCAAGTTTAAGACTGGGACAGTCTGCAGAATAAAGTGACAGAGTGGCTCATGACCAACATGGATTTCTCTCACCTGAGTGCAGTGGTCAGGTCCATGGCTCACCTAGCCAGCCCATGGAAACCTCGGGCCGTCTCTCTAACCTTAATTTTGGGTGTTATATGAGAGGACTTAGAGCATCTTGCCTGGCTGCTGATCCAGGAAGTCCCAGGTGGCACCATTAGAAATGTCCAGCAGCTCTCATCAAGCTGGCTGAATCAAGCCTTTGTACTCTAGGGACTGGCACTTGGACACCTAATTCATTCATAAACTGAGTTTGGACTTTGAAATGTCTTTGCCTCCCCCACAAGTTGTCCTGTCACCTCCAAAGGTGGCCACCTCCACTCACCACCTGAGTCAGACACCTCCAGGCCCATTTGTGGTCATCAGAGAGAAACTGGCTCTTCTAGGTCACAGATTACCTACCCTGGGTTTGGATGAGTGAGATCTTCTTCTGAATATCTAATCCAGATAATATAAACTTAGGAGTGAGCATCTCTAGCCACATGAAAAGGACATTTTGTCTTCTCCTTCCCAGTTACCATCAGTGATTTAGACAAACGCTTCTGAGATTTCTGTTCCCAATGGGAGGGTTCATTAGTGCCTTTTATCCAGGATTCAGTATCCCTTGGCTTAGGAGACCTGTAAGTCACAAGACAGGATTTCCAGTCCATTCTGTTTCTACATGGAGTAGGTGGCTCAGAGGTGACCTGAGAAAAACCAGAACAAGGTCAGGGTCATGGAAAAGGGGATTTAATAGGATGGTTTAGAAAGCATTCTGAGCTCCCCACCATAAAATGGAGGTATGAGGGGAGCTGAACATTTCAGTCAGGGCCTGGAACTCCCCTTCTGTCCCTTGATGGCCTTCAGCATTACACTGGTGGGTCTTCCTCTCCTCTCCTCTCCTCTCCTCTCCTCTCCTCTTTTC